>JBBBDQ010001734.1:3547500-3692500 GCA_037127315.1 Ascarosepion bandense
CGGGGTCTGTTAATTTTTAGTTACATTCTCCCCTTTTTTTTGCAAACCCAGACGATGTCAATTTTTTTTCTTTTCTTATTTATTTGATTTTATTCTATCCTTTTCTTTTTCTTTTTCCTTTTCTTTTTCTTTCCCTTTATTTTTATTTTTATTTTTATTTTTTTATTTTATTTTATTTTATTTTATTATTATTTATTTTTTAATTTCTTTGCAATCTATTTAAAAAGGAAAAGTAGACTAATTTTTCTCCAGTTTCTGAAAGGTTTTTTTCTGTTGCTGAGGTGATGTGTCGCTCCCCGTGGGGATCGTCATATCGAAATGGCCATTCAACATCTTTGAATTAATCCTTTTTTAATATATATATATATATATATATATATAAAACCATGTATAGCGAAGGTAAAGATGAAATAATATTCCGTATCCAAAGAAACACTATTCTTAAAAAAGTGCTCAATACAAAGTAGAGGTAGAGCTATATATATATTTATTCAGAAATATCACTACAAAATTAGCCATTTTATTTCGACACTACTTCTGTCGCATCACTTGATAAAACACAAGTAGTGTCGAAACAAAATAGCTACTTTTCCAGTGATAATATAACATATTTATGTTATAATTTCTGAATATATATATATATATATATATATATATATATATATATATATATATATAAACACAAACTTATAACTATACTTGTTTTGAAAAACCCTCCGCATAATTATGTGGAAGGAAAAAATGGTTGTAAAAAAAGAAAGAGCTAAGCACATGAACATCAACTGACAAAAAAGCGCCCACTACTTAAGCAGAGCAGAATAAGTAAAGTAAACCTAGTGAGCCAACAAACCTACCAAGGTTTCACGTAAGCGGATCGTCAGAGAACGCTGGATCCAGCGTTCCCTGACGATCCGCTTACGTGAAACCTTGGTAGGTTTGTTGGCTCACTAGGTTTACTTTACTTATATATATATATAAATTATTACTTTAGAACATGTATAAACTACAAACTACTACAAAATTTTACATTTTGGTTCGACATTAGAAGAACAATATCTCATCATATAGATAATAATGATAGTCATAAACATTTTATTGAAAAAAAAAATTAAAAAGCACCACTTTTTTAAAATTTTTGCAATTTTTTTTTCTAGGAGGTAAAAAGATATTAAAACAGTGGGGAAAAAGAAAGAGGGAAGAAAAGATTAGAAAATAAGATGAGAAATCAAGAAAAGAAAAATAAAGTGAAAAGGGAAAAAAGAAATAGAAAGTAAAGAGAAAAATAAGTGAGAAAATATAGAGAAGAAAGAGCCAATGAAAACGGCTAAAAGAGAGAAACTTTTAATTTTGGTCGGAAATGAATTGCCGACAGATGTTGACATAGGTTACACGGTGTCTGGACTCAAATCTTTTCGCATTTAAACATAAAAAGAAGAATTGTACTTCTATAGAGAAAAAGAAAAGAAAGAGGAAAAGGAAAGATACAGAAGGAGTAGAAAGTGTAGAGGGATATAAAAAGCAAAAACAGTGAGAAAATATGGAGCGGAAAGAAAGGGGAGAGACATTGGAAACGATCAAAAGAGAAGAAATTTTAAATTTTGGCCGGAAATGAATTGTAGATAGATATAGATATCGATTAAATTGTTTCAATTTAAATCTGTTAGCATTTTTAAAAAAAACTGATGAAATCACATACACAAAGAGAAAATTATGCATAAAACGTAAAATAGAAAATATTTAAAAACATTACACGAAGATATAAATTAATTAGACCTAATATGAGAAATTAGAAAAATAAAATAAAATAAATTTAAATTTAAAATAAAAATAAAAATTAAACGAAATTAAATTACAACATCCTTCTGTAGAAACACATTTCTATTGCTCTGAGTTTTTCCTTCATCTTTGATGAAATTATTCAGCAGTCACTGTCGTACAGGAGGACAGATATCCCATAATAGTCCAGTACTCTTTTCTTTGTTTCCAACGAATTATTCCTGTCTCTTAATACTCTACTCAGTTTTTAGAATGCCTCCTTGGCCATACCAATAAGCCTTCGGATCTCAGTGTCGAACTTTCCGTCCTCTGTTAAAACACATCCCAAGTATTTAAATTTCCGTAACTACATGCTATTATTAATTTCTTCGCTAGCCTCAATTTAACCTTGTAGGTATTAACCCGTCTCTATCCTCAATCTATGGGTTTAATAGCAGGACAGACTGAGTTCTATAGCCTTGCTTGGTAATTAGTCTACCGCAGAAAGTAATGCCAATCTACTGCGAGAAAACTTTTCCTCGGTCAGTCATGTCTCTTTCAAGACATGATCGCCCGAGCGTGTGTCACGTATGACACTTAACTGACAGAAGCAAAATGATCTTATTTAGCTACATGGTTTGTTTAACCATCTCCTTCACCCACCTCTCTCTATCTCTCAGCTCCTAATGAAAGTTTTTCGTCTTCGGGTAGCTCACGTGGCCTTGTTTTGTCGAGAAAAGGGGAGCTACTGCTGATGTTTAGCTGAGCCTACTGTATCTCTATCATATTGGCTTTTTATGACAGAATGTGCGTTGTGGTGCAGTGGATATCGACTCGGAACGACAAATCGGGGAACCGAGTTCGAATTCCAGTTAAATTCCTTGCATTCACTTACGCAGAAATACCCATGGGAAAGGTAATAATCTGTCTCTTCCCTTCAGTTATGAGTTAAATAATAGGACGGATTAAGCTCTATAGCCTTGGCTGGCAACCAGTCTACCGCAGAAAGCAATGGCAACCTATTACGGGATAATCTTCTGCCCAGTCAGTCATGTCTCTTTCGAGACATGATCGCCCAAAAGCGTGTATCACGTATGGCACTTAACTGACAGAACAATCAAAATAAATAATAAAAAAAAAACGAAACATTTTAAAGCGTTCGCTATTAAGCAGAGAAAGCAATAGAATATTAGCACAAATGGATACCCTCCCTTGGCATGGATAGCTCCCCACCCGTGGCGTGGATGGCCCCCTTGGGCGTCCTGTTATCATTACAGACCTGTCTTTACTTACTAAAGTTTTCCAACTGATGAGCATGTGCCTGAAATTTTTCATTTAGAAGTTCTGTTGGACTTGACTTAAACAAAAATCTTTTTAAGACGAAGCCTCCATGACAAACGGGGAAAAATTCTCGAGAGGTCCAGGTTTAGTAAGTCGTTGAATGATTCTTATGATAAAGTCAGTCAACTGGCATGAATTCTAAATCCAATTAGGCGGTGGCTAATGCATTGCAGCAGCCGTGACAGCGATGTGTGTGACTAGCCCCCTTTTGGGGCGGCCTTACACCGCTGTCAGTTCACGAAATGTCCATTGCTGGAGAAAATACATAACCAATGATGGTGACAGTAAAAAAAAAAAAAAAAGATTGGCGTCTTGTAGCTGAAAACTTGATTGATCTAACAGTGTGATTGTGCTAACTCTATTTGTCGGTGTTTTCGGGGAAATCAATAGGAAGCATTACTTTTGGTTCGTCCTTCGTATATTCACACACATGCACATCTATTTACATGTACAAGAATTATAAATGAATAAACACCTGAATTCTAATGAACTTTATAGAAGCAGTTACTAACGCACTATTCTGTAAAGCACTTCATATATTTTCGCCTTTTCCTTTCTTTCTTTCTTTCTTTCTTTCTTTGTCTCTGTCTTTCTTTCTTTCTCCATTAAAAATTGTTCTTTTTCCTTCTAATAAAATAAACACGAAGTTTTCCTTCTGGGATATTCACTCGGTCGTCGCTGTCTCCCGAAACCTGTTTTCTCTTGGTCCATTTAAGGCATTCTCTGCCTCCCTTAACTGACCACTCCTGGATATAACGAGTCGACTATTCTTGACTGAAAATGAGTAATTAATAACTTAGTAGACCTGGGAATTGATTGACGGAAGTATTTTATGGTCAACTTTGATGGGAGACGCCAGGCCATATATTGTTGATGACAGTTGTGTCGTGGGGAATACAAAAAGGGCGGCCATTTTGGAATAGTTTGTTTATAGGCAACAGAGAAAAAGAAACGAAGTAAAAGAAGAAAAGATGAAAGAGTGAATTCGTTTACTCAAGATTTAGTGGCAAGGGAAAGACAATAAAATTGGCTGTGGTTTTGAGGGCGAAGCGCGTTCAGAAAATATTTTATTCTGGGACGATGTTTGAATTAATGATTCAATAGCTTTAGTGTTTGACAATGACAGGCGTTCAGATGTGAGACAAGAAAGTGAATGATTGGGAAAATAAAGGGGAAAAAGTGAACGGAGAAAGAAAGAATGTAGATGGAGAACGTATTACAAGGATAGAAGAAGAAGAAGAAGAAGAAGAAGAAGAAGAAGAAGAAGAAGAAGAAAGCGACATTGCTGGAACACTCGGTAAGAATCGAACTCGTTTAGTGACGATTGTCTATGAAGGTAACTTATCAAACATTGTTACACGGGACCCTTATAGTTACTCAACTTAGTTTTGTCTGACATAAGGTCACAGGTATGGAGCAACCTTTGACCCTTTTGTTCTCTCTTTCTTTTACATATTCGCTCTTTTAACCAAAAGATCACATTTCGAACTTTACATGTAACGTGTTTCCCTCACCAAGAAATTTAACTTATATATATATATATATATATATATATATATATATATATATATATATCGCCCGGTTCACACTCCACCCACGTCTATTGAACAGGTTAAGAGGCTCATCCCTTGTTCCCTGTTTAGGATGTGGTTTCTGGCTTTTCCTTTTCCAATCTTTTCACTATTACGTAGCCCCCTGCACATTAGTGGCGTTACCGCCTTGCTCGGGGTGATACGATTAATATATATATATATATATATATATACTAGCAGTATAGCCCGGCATTGCTCGGGTGTAATGAAAGTTTTAAAATTAATCCATGGTCCTGGAGCTCAGACTCAGCCTAAAGAATATTTGTGTGAAGTTTGGTGAGAATCGGATAAAAATTGTGGATTTGTATAAAGGACATACAGACAGATAAACAGACACACACACACAAACATCTTGCCTTTTATGTATCTATGTTATCGATTTTCTGCACTGTTGCAAGAACTGCAACCTTGAAACTTCTGAATATCGTTTCTTATGTCTTTGTCTATGAGTGTATCAAATTTGATTAAAATCGGACCACTCCTTCTATAACCCGATTTTTTCGATTATCGATTTTCGATATTTATCGAGGGTACCTCGACACAAAACCTACCTAAGTACACTCGCAGGCGCTTATAGTACAACTGTGAAAATTTTCAAGAAAATCCGTTCATCGGTTTCGGCGTTTATAGGTAACGGACACACACACACACACACACACACACACACACACACACACACACACACACACACACACACACACACAGTTCCATTTATAAATAAGTTTAGATTTAAATTAAATAGATATATTAACCATCCGTCGCTGCATGGAATACTGCTGTCATATATGGCCAGGCGCCCCCGCTGTTCATCTCAGTGTACTCGACAGGCTCCAAAGGAGAATCAGTAATGTGATAGGTACCGACCTGGCGGCTCGACTCTAGCCACTTTCTCACCGATGGGATGTGGCTTCTCTCTGTCTATTCTATAAATATTTACATGGCTTCTGCTCCGACGAACTTATGTCACTGGTACCCCTGCCACATGAGTTTACTCGTGCAACCAGACTGGCAACTGGGTCCCACCAATTCACAGTTAGATCAACCAAATGCAACCGACAATTATACTCCAGTAGATTCTTTTCTCGCACTTTCCGCCTGTAGAACTCTCTTCCATATTCTTGCTTTCATGACGGCTACAACCTCCAGGAATTTAAATGCAATGTCAACACCCATTTCTTAACCAATTGACTCCAGTTCTTTCTACATCACCTTGTATATCTTTTCCTTTCTCTCTACCTTTGCAACTGTCATCACACCAGTATTCCCTTCCTTCTCTTGCTCCTTTCTCTGACATCCCCTGTAACTGTACTCTCCTACTATCTAATCTTTTTCTCTTATGTACCTCCCCCTGCGCATCAGTGACGTTACCACCTTGCTTGGGGTGAAACGATTATATATATATATATATATATATATATATATATATATATATATATATATTCCGGAGAGAAAACATGTTTGACACGACACAGTGAACTAACTTTCTTAGTAGACCTAGCAATAAATTTATTTTAGTCTTTCCACTTTATGTCGGCTGAGAGTATTAACCCAAGAAAGCGCAACAAGTCGCTTTCCTGGTGGTTAGCATCAGCCACGCTGGTGAAAAGTAGAAAGGAGCTTGATTAATGGAGAGCATTTTTGCTTTAGATCTTTTTTTTTTTTCTAATCATTTTATTTCTCATTTAATTATTTGAAAAAATCCTTTTCCGTCATCATTTTACCTCAACTCTTCTTTTTGTTTTACTTTGTTGTCATTTCTTCATACCCCCTCCCTTCAGTTGTAACGGATTGTCTTAGTTAAACAGGATATACATTACCGGCTTGAAGGCTATCGATGCACTTCATCAACTCGTGCTGGGAAAGAAATTCAATTCAACAATGACAAGAATCTTTTTTCAAAGTCAAGACACTTTTTATTGAAAACAAAGCAAAATGAAGAAAATCCGAATACTCTATTGTAATTGAAAAATCCCCCAATGGGAGGATAGATATTTCGATCCATATTTGAAGAAATTCAAAGTGCACTTTAAACGTGATTAATCCCGGTTTGCAAAAGCTCAGCAAAGTACTGAGAAATGGAAAAAGTCGTTAGAAACAAAGAAAAGAATACTGAACTGCTGTGCAATATCAATCTTTTTATATGGCAGTGAATACCGGCCAATTTCCTCAAAGATGATCATGGGACTTAAGACAACTATAATCTGCGTCTACAGAAAGATGCTGAGAATACCATGGACGGAACGCGTAAGCAACGGAGACGTTTTAAGAAAAATAAAAAACAAAAAGGAGACTCAAAATCAGAAAGAAACAGCTTATATTTCTTGGACATGTAATGAAGAAAGAAAGCTTGGAGAGTTTGATACATCAAAGACAAAAAGGACAACGGGAAGACAAGGGAACCTGACGACTTTGTGTGAATGAACGGAGAGAAAGCTTGACAAAAGGACAAGCGTTGTTGGGGGCTACAAAGGAACTTATGAAGAGTTATGATCTCCCACATCCTGAAGGGACTTGGAACATAGGAGAAAAAGAAGAATCCGGAATTCGCTCGTCCACAAGTTTCATTGGTGAACAAGTGATTTGAATTTAGTGGTCATTTCTTTGTAGGGTTGTGAAGTTCAATCCTTGGGTTAGGTAGTGTTGAAAAAATCATATACTCTTGCTCAGTGGAAGAAACGAACAAGCGACACAATGGTTCGGAGAAAAACAGGTGACTATTAACAGATACAATCTATCTCCCCTAAACATGGAAAATAGAACACTCTATCTTTATGGATTGAATAAAGTGTTTGGTTTGAAATTCTAAGAAGGTTACCGTTTATCATGGCGGAAGGTACATGAAGAAGACTCAGTGCTCTGGCCGTAACAACAGACCCGCCTTTCTGTTCGTGATTAGCAAATTTGTTTAATTACATAATAATGAGAAAATTGTTGCTATGGTAACGGGAGGCATTATTAGCGCCACTTGAAACGAGCAAATTATGTCCTACCATGATAACAGAATTTTAAAAAGTAGATTAAAAAAGAAAGTTAAAATTTTATGAAAAATAAAAAATATATAATGATAAAATTCTGTTGTTATAGTTACATGCAACATATTCTCCGTTCAATGTAATTTAAAATTTAAAATTATCAAAAATATTATTAACTAGCAGTATAGCCCGGCGTTGCTCGGGTGTAATGAAAGCGTTAAAAACTAATCCATGGTCCTGGAGCTCAGACACTTTGGATGTTGGCACGAAATACTAAAAAGCAATGGTTGTTTCCAGTTAAAGTGAAACCGTAGACTGAAAGAAAAATGAATGGATGTAAGTCAAATTTTGATTTCCTGGTATCGATATCGTCGTAAACTGAATTTTGAAGGCTAAATAAGTCCTCTGAGTAAATGGTATCATGGCTGAGATTAAAAACTACAATTATACCTACTTAGAGCCAAACCCGAAGCAAAAACTAAAATAAAAGGGCTGAAAAATAAAGACATACAGGCAGATAAACAGACAGACACACAAACATCTTGCCTTTTATATATATATATTATCGATTTTCTGCACTATTGTAAGAACTGCAACCTTGAAACTTCTGAATATCGTTTCTTATGTCTCTTTAAACTAAAATAAAAGGGCTGAAAAAATAAAGACATACAGGCAGATAAACAGACACACACACAAATATCTTACCTTTTATATATATATATATATATATATATATATATATATATATATATATATATTATCGATTTTCTACTCTGTTGTAAGAACTGCAACCTTGAAACTTCTAAATATCATTTCTTATGTCTTTGTCTATGAGTGTACCAAATTTGATTAAATTCGGACCACTCCTTCTATAACCCGATTTTTTTTATTATCCATTTTCGATATTTATCGAGGGTACCGCGACACAAAACCTAGCTAAGAACACTCGCAGACGCTTATAGTACAACTGTGTAAATTTTCAAGAAAATCGGTTCAGCCGTTTCGGAGTCTATAGGTAACGAACACACACACAGACACACACACAGACGCAGTTCTATTTATAAATAAGTTTAGATATCTGGGTATTATTTTTTTGCTTGGTTGACTGATTTATTTTTATGGCTTTTGACATTTTTCTAAGGGAGGACAAAAGTGTAACAAGTACTTGATGAATACAACATAGACTCTTTTTTAGAGTTTTTTTAACTACCCAGTAATCTTAAAAATTAAAAATATTCTAACTTCAGAAATTTATAATATTTTATACAATTTAATATTTTCTTGAATAACTTACGAATACATTTTTGAGGAAATGTTAAAAAATTCCCAAATAAATTTTAACTGTTCTACAGTTCCTGATCTTATCTTCTGAGAATGTCACGTTTGGACATCTGGGGTTGTTATGGTAACTTACCCATATAACACATTGAACTCTTCCGAACTATATATAGGCAGCAGTTCTGCTTTGTAGACAGAGAGTGAGAGCGGAATATATTCCTGCAGATAACTCTTTACAGCCAGACTAAACAGTCACGGTAATAATCGCTCACTGGTATATATTTGTTCTACTATATTTGTAATATATTTGTTTAACACTTTTCTGTCTGTCTTTATTTCTGACCCCAACAGGATCACAACAACTTGGTGACGAAGTCACAACAGTAAGCATTTACACTTATTATTAGTAAAAACAGTATTAATTTGATGACAGTATCACTTGACCGCTATAAATTAATACAGAATTTTCAAAGATTTTAAATTTTATAAATTAATCTAATTGGAATTAAAATTAATTCTTGTAAAAATCAATCATTACCGAAACGAAATGTTAAGTCAATTGTGTCCATAATATATTTTGTGTAAAAGCAATTAAAAACTTTTCTAATTAATCAATACATACAAACATATATATATATATATATATATATATATATATATATATATTACCATAAACGTTATTTTAGTGATTACATGTATGTTGAGTAGGTATCTCTGATTTTATTTCATTAAACAGGGAAATTAATAACAACGGGTTTAGACTGAGAAGTTCTACTGAATAAAAAAAATTGTGCCTCGTACAGGAATTGAGCTTGTTTCTTTTTTTTTTCGTCATGCAAAGCCGCTCTTTTAAGGCCAAATTCAGCAAATGTCACAAGCCTCTTGCTATCTTCATGACAAATGTTCAGACGAGCTCTACTCCTTAATTATGCCAGTTCAGACTATTACCCACCCTGCCATATACACAGAGTTATATCAATCCATTGGTCGGTCTGAGATCAACCTTTATGTATCCTACATACTCTCATCATCTTCCCTTGTTACTCTTATGTCAACACAACAGCTTCATTCTGTAACTCCCTATCTTGAATGGTTTTTGGGCCTTGCATTAGGTGAACATTTATTAAAAAAAACAAAAAATAATCATAATAACTTGCTGACTCATCCCTGCTCTAATATATTTTCTCAGTTCAGTGTCTGGCATAAGAATATATTTATAGGGGAGCTCAGCAAATTCACTTTATATAGTAGTGTAGCTGTTCCAAAGTATGAAATTTATTCATTTTTTTTTTCATGTCATAGCTGAAATGCTCTTACTGGAGATTGAACTCATTTCAGCTGATGAAACATTTCAAATCCCTCATTGCTCTATTGCTATGTTCATGGGTTGTGTTCAGGCAGACTACATTCCTTATTTCCACCAGTTCTGACCTTCACGGATAAGACCCATCGTGCCATACAAGGTGTAGCGAACCACCTTCATTCCCTTCATAGTCTTTTGTTGAGATATAAATTCAACTTCAACAGTTTATTCAGGGAACCAATTCCCAAAACGATGCTTCTGATCTTTCCTATTTGAACGTATTCAAGTCTAGGTTTAAGTGTTATCAGCCCATATATATCCATAAACTGTGTCTTTTAAAAATAGTCCTAATAGCTTACTCATCACTGCTCTAATGTATATTTACTCAGTTTAATGTCTGAAACAAGGCTACATTTATAGGGTAGCTCAGCGGAATTCACTTCATATAGTTGTAATAGCTGTTCCAATAAATGAAATGTAACAAAGAATTTAGGTGGCCTTGTGATTAATTAATTATTTTCAACACTACAGCTTTTTTTGTCTACAAAAAATGTCACAAGCCTCTTGCTACTCTCTCACTATTTCCTTGGCAAATATTCAGATAAATATTCTTTAGTTCCATAAATTCAAACATTTACAGGTAGAACACACACAATGATACATAGGTAGGACACACCATGGTACTTCTACGGAATTGAATCTCCCTCATTTCTCCCGTATTCCAAATGTAAATCTTCTCTAAGAAAAGCTACTTTGTGAAACAGACAATTGCATGGATGCTTTCCTGAAGGTTAGAATCTTATCCTCAAGTCAAGAGCCGGTCTTTATCTGTCCTCCTCATAATCATCACTTCCTACCACCTTTATATATATATATATATATATATATATATATATATATATATATATCACACGCGCCATTCAGTAAGCATCTACCTTGAGTGTTTCCTTAGCCTTGTATTAGGTGAACCTAAGTAAAATAGGGCGTAATGTTGTGTTTCTGACAACCAAGATTAGGACATTAATTCGAATAAACCAATGTATATTAATGACAATTTCTCATTTCAGACATTCAGTCAGAAAACGCGCGCGCACACACATACACACACAGATACACACACACGCACGCATATATATATATATATATATATATATATATATATATATATATATATTCTTGTCTATGCACGTTTATATATACGCGTATGCTTCTGTGTTGATATTGCTGCGCTTATTTGCGTATGTTTATGCCAGAAGTTTTTTTTATTAATTTTTTCATGTATGTGGTAATATCTTTTATTTTGTATATGACGATCTGTGAAGTCTTTAGCCGTAACCGTTTCTGATTTTAGCTTGTGTGTTTGCGTGAGTATATATCTATTTATATTTATGTGTTCATCCACTGAAATGTGTCTGCCCTGACCTCATTCATTCAAGGCTATTGTCATCTTATGAATTCGCTCTTACATATATTCAATATTGTCGCCGTTACAGTCGGTTTCCAAACATGCTTTAAAATTTAACAGACAAATTGACAAGTCGATAAAAACAAAATTTTGAAATTTGTGTATGTATATATGCGTGCATATATTAATCTGTATATGTGTCTGTTTGCCAGTGTATGTGTGCATGCTCGTCTATTTGTCCATGTGTGGATGTTTGTAGGTTTATATGTATGCGTTCATGTCTTTTCCTCGTTTAATATATGAATAACTTTTTAAATCAAATAATTTGTTAAACTTAGAATTCAAAATTTGCAATAAAAATAATGTGAATCTAATAGTCAATTAATAATGCTGATCTTAATTTAACCAAATATTAATATTAATGCTCCTAAAATTGTTTTATGTGTCTATTCACATATTCTTCAAATTAGAAGTTACTTTATTCTGATTGGTCTACACTGTCTATGCAACAATGCCTCCCTGATTAAGGGGGTTTGGCTTGTTTTTAAACTTTTAAAACCCTTCAACTTTAAATAAACCTCATCACTTGATAAGACACAATTAGTGTCAGAACAAAATAACTTCCTTTGTAGTGATATTATAACATACTAGTAGTATAGCCCGGCGTTACTCGGGTGTAATGAAAGCTTTAAAACTAATCCATGGTCCTAGAGCTCAGACTCAGCCTAAAGAATATTTGTGTGAAGTTTGGTGAGAATCGGATAAAAATTGTGGATTTGTATAAAGGACATACAGACAGATAAACAGACACACACACAAACATCTTGCCTTATATATATATATATATATATATATATATATATATATATATATATATAATAATAATAATAAAACTGACTCTGTACGTATCTAGATCCTAAAATTTTACAAAAGCAAACCTTGAGGACCACAAATAACCGGCAGAATCTAACTCCGTTACTGTCCGTCGCTATAAAGCGTTGGACAAGAGGGGGAAAAAAAAAAGAAAACCGCGGAGTACCGACAATACATACAGTACCTCGCAGCAAAGAAAAAAAAACCCTCAAACGGAACCAACCACAAAGAATGTAAAGTGCTCGATACAAACTAACCAATTCGAATTAACAAAGAGGAAGTAACGTAGAGCAAAAACACACGGCCCTGACGAGCCGTTGTGCGAAACCGCGGTAGGTCTTGGCGATCTTGTGATTTTTTCACGCGTGTATATATATATATATTACCGATTTTCTGCACTGTTGTAAGAACTGCAACCTTGAAACTTCTGAATATCATTTCTTATGTCTTTGTCTATGAGTGTATCAAATTTGATTAAAATCGGACCACTCCTTCTACAACCTGATTTTTTCGATTATCGATTTTCGATATTTATCGAACGTACATCGACACAAAACCTAGCTAAGAACACTCACAGACGCTTATATTACAACTGTGTAAAATTTCAAGAAAATCAGTTCAGCTGTTTCGGAGTCTATAGGTAACAGACACACACACACAGACACACACACACAAAGTTCCATTTATAAATAAGTTTAGATTCATGTTATAATTTCTGAATAAATATTATTAGCTCTACTTTGTATTGAGCACTTTTTTTTAAGTATAGTGTTTCTTTGGATACGGAATATTATTTCATCCATACCTACTCTATTTCGTTATATATATATATATATATATATATATATATATCACATTCTCGCTTTCTGCATGTGTGTATACTTGTGCGCATTGCTTAATACACAAGTTCGATTTGTATTTGTTAAGTTCTGTACTTGCTTACATGGTTTGGGGCGCTATTCAGTATGTCTTCTCTATGAGATATATATCCTAATTACATAGAATCGGTAAATTTTGTCTGGTGATTTTTCTCAATATATTTGATGTGATCCCAGAAGACAGGAAGAAAGAAAAACAAAAGCTCCTAGTTTCATAACAATCTTGGAACTCCAACGAGACAAACAGTAAATAATGATTCAAAATTTTATAGTTGAGGCTATGAATCGTAGAAAAAGTAGAAAAAGAAAAAAAAAACGCGACGAAATATTGTCCGAAGCTTAAGACCAAATCACATATTTATATCTCTGCATTTGCTGTATCTTTTGTCTCCTTGAGGAATCGAATTCTTAAAATTTCTCCTTTATGACTAACTTTATTCTTTATTGACGAATTTGTTCGTTTACTCTTTCTTTTTGTTAATCTCCTTCTCCCTGACTTTTCTTTTTCTCACGAACAGCGTCTCTTTCCCGATTTCTTCTTTGCTTGCCTTCTGAACATTTCCAGACTTACTCTTCCTTTTGCTTACCTGATTGTCACTTTCTGCTTTTATTTTTGCTTTTACACAATTCTAAGTTTTCCATATTTATCCTCATCTCTTTTCATCTGATCATGTCTCTTTCTTTCTCTTTAATTTGTCAATCTTTTTCTTCCTTGGTGTTTTTCTTGAAGAAGAATTTTAATCTCTTATTAATCTATTCCCAAAATCTAGAATTTAACGTATTGCTGTTCGTTTCTGGCCTTCCTTCTCTCGTTAGTTTTTAATATTTTATTTCTTAAGGATCCAGTTTCCTGCTATTTGCTCCGTATCATTTTTCCTGTTCACTCGTGTTGTTCTCATCATCTCTTTGCTACATTTGCTTTCCATCTCTCTAACTCCTGCTCTCGCTTTTCCTTAGTCTTCTTCCTTATGTCTTTTCCCTCTCTTCCTCTCTCTTTCACCATTGTCTATATCCTCACTCCATTCTCTCTTTCTTCTTGCTCTCCCTTCTCTTTCTCCTTCCTCTCCTCTCCCTTCGTTTTTGCCTTTTTTTGCTTTCTCCTTACTTCCCTTTCCATCTTGCTCTTGCTTTTTTCTCTTTCCTTTCTCTTCCCTCTTGCTCTCCCTTCTCTTTTTCCTTACTCTCCTCTCCCTTCCTTTTTGCTCTTGCCTCTTTCTCCTTAACCTCTTCCTTCTTGCTCTCTCTTCTCTTTCTCCTTGCTTTTCTTTCCCGTCCCTCTTGCCCTGTCTTCTCTTTCTCCTCACACTCTTCTCTCTTTCGTTTTGCTCTTTTTTCTTTCTCCTTACCCACTTCCTTCTTGCTCTTCCTTCTCTTTCTCCTTGCTTTCCTCTCCCTTCCTTCTTGCTCTTCCTTCACTTTGCTCTCCGCTCCCTTCATTCTTGCTCGCATTTTCTCTTACTCCTTATATAATCTTTATCCTTTCTTTTTCTGTTTGCTCTCTTTTTCTCCATCTTTTCTCGCATACTTTCTTACTCTTCTTTTTTTAGTTTTGCATCATTCTTCTTCCTCTTCATTTCTCCCTGCCTTTTGTTCTCTTTCTCCATTTTCATTACCTTCTCACTCTTCCGTCTATCGTCCGTCTTCATCCTTACTCTCACCCTCTTTACAGCCCACGACCCTTTCTCTGCAACGAAGTCCTCGCTACGAATAAACAGCCACTGTAGACTTATTATGTTTTTCTAACTACAGCAAATTGAGGCAACTCTTTGCGTCTTCTGTTCGTTTTTATTTTATTTTTCCCCCACCTTTAATTCTTCCTTTTCTGTCTTTCCTGCAGGTTCGTTCATCCACACGAAGCAATAATGACATACTTCTTTATTATTATTATTATTATTATTATTATTATTATTATTATTATTATTATTTTACTTTTTAGCATATTTTTTGTATGAAAAGGACGTGGCAGAGAATAGTAATTACAAGGTTAATAAGTAGTAACAAGGCGCCAGTATCACCTGGGCTGGGCAATAGCCCCCAGCGGTTTTCTCTTATTGTTGCTCTTACTCGTGTCAGTTTTGCTGTGTCGACGTTCATTAGTGATGAGTCGCGGTTATCTCCCCTTCCGGAACAAGCAAAAGGTCTCTTTCTGTTCAAACTAATTAATACCATCAGGTGGCGGTGTTTGTGGAAAAAAATATGGAAAACCAAATGAACGACTTTTATGCCAATTTGCCTTGTTCAACATTTTTTTTTATTCTGTCGAGTGATATTGTCAAGAACGGTGTTTATCTCATGTCATGTACAAACGTATGTAAATGAAACTAGGCAGGGGAGATAAATCTTTATATTCAAAAGATATACTGAGAATTTTCAATGATGAAATGATATACATTAGATAAATTTACTAACATCGATAAACCTCTTTTTTTTATTTCCAACAGTTCTAACTTTTGATTGATCGCATTTCCTATTCGGCCAAAATAAAATGTAAGAAAATGTAGTCGTAGGCACAGTTTAATAAATAAAATAAAAATATTTCTTAAATCCACTGAAAATTATCACCAACATATAATCTCCTTCAACACCACATTAACACTAATGTGATATATTTCTGTGACTCACGGAAATATGATTTCGGTCAAAAGCAGGAATGCAGGCAGTGACAAACAAAAGTGTGTTTAAATTAAAGGAATGTATTGTATTTCGGTGAACTGACAGGAATATGATTTGGAGTCAGAAAAAAGGACAAACAAAAATTTGTTGGCGTCAGGGTAGTCGTTTTCAATGTCTGAAAACAAAAACAAGGACAGACGGAATGTGAAAACGTCAAAGGCAGTTGGCTCAAGAGCAATAATCTGCTAAAATGATTAATAGAAGTGCTTATCCATAGATGACGCAGTTAAGCGGAATTCGGGGAATTTTAGCTTATATAGAAGCGGTTTTTTTTTTCGGTAAAAGGCAGAACAAAGACAGGAGGCAGAAGACAGAGAAGAGAAGAAAACTCCCAACAATTCCTTCGCATGTGCGTGATTCCCTATGACTACCACTCTACATACAATCGTCCCCACAGGGAATAAAAATATAAGTTAATATTTTTACATATACGTGTTCTGTGTTTATCATTTGTCGGACAAGACTATCGTTATCGTTGGAGAACCAGGTGGCATAATATAACATTAACGCTAGCATTTTTAAGCGAAAAGACATTGTACCAAAGTGAATGACAATCTTACAGCACTCACCACACTCCCTGGTCAGTTCTCTCTACCTCTTTGCCACGACATGGTTAAGGCTGGTCAAATTGAACCCTTTATTTAATCAATGGGGTAGATTAATTTTCTTCTGCTGTCCATTCTAAAGATATCTTGTTTTTGTTTCGGCTCAGTTATTGCTGCTTACTAAACTCGGAAATTAAATCATTGATTTGTGAATTTAGTGATAGTAACTGCTGTTCTAATGGTGAAAGTGTCAATTCATTTTGCTAAATAGTTGGTGTGCAAAATGCTAGGATGCAGTTTGGGCATGGCAGTAGTGCCTATTTCTGGAATGGGCTTGTCTTCTTGTTTTATAGGATCAAGCTACCTCTGGAACACTCTAGTTAGACTCTCTTTTATTTTAATCAGACCTAACCAACTTTATATCCCTAAGTGGTATTCCTTGGTCAGTACACAAAGAGTTTACAACTATTTTTTTAGAAGCATTTTACTTGGTATCTCAAACTAAAATCTAAACCACAATCCATTGCAACACCATGTCTTCATTCAATGTAGTCGTAGATAAAGTTTAATAAATGAAATAAAAATATTTCTTAAATGCCTTGAAAATGATAATCTACTCATCACCCTCTTAACACCTCGTTAGCAATAACACCAGCATTTGTAAGGACAGGTCAATCAGCTAATTTCGTCTCTGAAACCAGATACTTTCATAAGCCAAACAAAAGACCAGCTACCCTGTTACAAAAACGAGGGACAATCCGATGCGTACTGACCGCTGTGCCTGACCAAAGCGTAAACACTGGAAAAGAAGGCTTCGTGGTCAGTATTTTTCGACATTTTCATCAAGATGTGGGACGGGTTGATTCACTCCTCTAGCCGTCAAAGAACTAATCATGACAAATCAAACATTTCTTAAAAACATATTCTTAAGAATATTTAGTACAATACATATGTGAGCAAAACTGAGCAATAAAATCACAGTGGTTTGGATCCGAAATTCGGATTGATAATTAAAAACAAAAATTATATATATATATATATATATATATATATATATATATATATATATATATATATATATATATATCATTAAATACGGACGATAAGCAATTTAAACTAGCGATGATTAATATCGTGTATCAATTTCATTGCCAGTACAAGACTGTGTTTCTTGTCCCAAATCAATCACCTATATCAGACATACTACCACCTCTTTGATTAGACAACGCAAGTGTCACTTATCAGACGAAAGTGCTATAATATACTTCTATGAACCCATAATTTACAAGAACCCCCAAGAAAATTTCTGGTAGAAAACATTAGAATTCTATATAAATCACTTTATCAGAAACATCTTGCAATTAGATAGGTACTGTATATCAAACATTTCTCTCCTACTATCAACCTCATATTATTTAACTGTGAAAATGTTATGTTAAACGTTTTTTAAAAATAGAAAGATGTTCACACAAATTCCAGCCGCGCGCAACACGTGAAGGCACCGAATGAACATTCTTATTCAAAACAAGGAAAAATTAACAATCAAAGTATGAAGAAAATATAACAACACCAGAGACAAAAAAAGTCCTTGAAAATGGCTATATAAGAAGCCGAAAGCACTTGGGACAATAGAATTGATGTAAATTTTTTGTAATCATTTATTCCTACAAAACGAAAAACTTAAACATGCTGGAAAAATTTAATAAAAAATAATTAAATCTTAAATCGTCGGCCATATTTAATGATAGATTGCTGTCCAATATATATAAGGATGCATCAATAATTCGATCTTCTAACACGTTTGTATATGAAATGTTTTCATTATATTCGTGTTTTGGAATTAATATTTACTACTTATGTGCATTGACAAGTTAAGTGATTATGTTGTAAAATAAACATTTATCGTTGAAATAAGTTCTTATTCAGTAGAAATCAGTGGACTTCTTGATTCACCTACTTATTTTGATACTGATCCTTTCCAGTTGTCTTATTAGTTTCTTGATGTTAAGATGAAATTCATCAAGGAAGGCGCTGTAATTGTTGTATATATATATATATATATATATATATATATATAGCCCAAGCACTTTTAACATTTTCTAAGATCGTTTTCAAAGGTAAATTACAAAGACAACTTATTGTAACTGTGATAAAATCTGCAATCCGCTGTGATTTTTAAATTTATCCGTTCTAGTTATGGAAGTTTTTGTAAAAAATCAATATAATGGAGCTGACTGTAAATTTCAAGGAGTTATGCTTCAAGGAGTTATGCTTCTATTCAAAATCACCTTCTTGGTGGACTGTATGAGTATTACGAGGTTTACCAAGCTTCATCTGTTTTGCCTTTTGTGTTTATTGCTTCAGTTTTAACATAAATGGAAGATGAGACAAATCCAAATAATAAAACCACCTCATCCATGAGTTTAAATGATTCATTAAAGTGTTTGTTTATAAACAAATTGAAGTAGATTGGCTGATGACCAAATCCTGTTGACATTTAGGATTTAGGACAGATAGCAAAATAGACTATGAACGACAAAGAAATTGTAACAGAGGAAGTTGTTGGAGTTTATATTGGCTCACGTTCTACAGGAACACGACACATAGAAGAAGAAGAAGAAGAAGAAGAAGAAGAAGAAGAAGAATTTTTCGTCTGCAAAACTCCCTTTCGTATACTTGCTTCTCTGAAAGCTACAATCTCTAAGAGTTTAAATGCAGCGTCAATTTGCTAATCTTCTATCTTTCTAAATCTCCTCCACCTCCCTAAATCTCATCTATCTCTTTTCCTTTCTTTGGCATCTCCTGTACCCTTTTTTCTGTCGCTGTAACTCCCTTGCACACCAGTGGCAATCTTACCTTGCTTAGGGTAAAATGATTATAAAAAAATGTGTTGTGTGTGGACTGGAGTCTAAGCAAATAGGCGAGCTGCAAATTTTTGCTGAGAGATTTTAAGGCTCTAGAAATTTCAACTTTCATTCTGATGTTAAACATAAATGTCTTTTTGCTTTCATTTTCTTTAATGTTCGATCTATAGCATTCTCAGCATCCTTCTGTAGGACCATACTTCTGTTATTCAAGCCTCTTCTTTATCTTTGAGTAGCATGTCCAGCATTCGCGGCCATATGAGGAGGATCGATATTACGTAACAGTTCTATATTCTTTTCTTTGTTCCTAACGAAATTATTGTTTCTTAATACTTTGCTTAGATTTGCATATTCCCTAAATCATCTTCGACGCCCATATGCTTCCTAGGACTTCTTTATTGCTCACATGTTCTTTAAAACGTCATCGTCACTCATATGTTCGTAAACACTTCATTGTGGCCCACATGTTTCTTTAGACTTCTTCGTTGCTCACATGTTTCTTAAGATGCTAACATTGTCCACATGTTCTTAAATACTCCGATGTTACGCACTTCTTTCTTAAGACTCCAACGTTGTCTACATGTTCCTTAAAATTTCATCGTTAGCCACATGTTCAATATATTCCTTAAGATTTTATCGTTGCCAACACGTTCCTTGAAACTTCTTTGCTTCCCACATGTTCCTTAGAACTTATTTGTTGACCACATGTTCTTTAAGACGTCTTTGTTGACCACAGGTTCTTTTAAGAATTATTTGTTGACCCCGTGTTCATTAAGACTTTCTTGTTTCCGAAAGACTTTCCCCTCATATGTTCCTGAAGACTACTTCATTCCTCACGTGTTCCTTAAGACTTCTTTGTTACCCACATGTTCCTTAAAATTTCTTTGCTACCCAAATGTTCCTTTAAACTTCTTTGTTGTTGGCCACATGTTTCTTAATACTTCATCGTTTCTCAAACGTTGCTCACCGGTATCATTGATATATATATATATATATATATATATATATATATATATATATATATATATTTTGTAATATGCTTGAAGCATTCTGTATATTAGGCGTATGGTTAGGTCTTGGAGGCTATCTCAATGAGTTTAATAAAATAAAGGAAGGAAAAGAAGGTGTTGGGTATTACTTATTTATTATACATTAATATTTAGAGATCAAAATCTCATCTTCAGAATGGTAGGAGAGCTTGTTTTCTAGTTCCGTGTCTTTCAACGAAGGATCATTCTTCGCTGCTACTGCTGTCGTTAACTGCTGTCGTTAATTGTAGTGAGTGTGTGCGTGCGTGTGTAAGTCTGTTCGAGCATGGATGTGAGTGTGTGTGTTTATGGTATATATATATATATATGTATGTATGATTGATAGTTGGTCCCGTTTTACGATCTGATGATATCAGTCTGCTTTAATTTGTGGTTTATCTAAGTATGAGTTGACCTGACCGATAGTTTGACTTTTGCCAAAGTGGTAGTGGGCTTCGTTTTATGACCTGGTGCCATATGTATCTGCTTTAATTGGGGCCGTGTTTATTGCTACATTTTTTTTGTCATCTTGTATACGTTCTCATGTGTGGATGTGTGTTAGTGTGTCATGTGTGTGTGTTTATGTGCGTATACTTCTTGTATTTTTATTTTATTTTATTAATTTTTTTTCTCCTTCGTGATCATTATATATATATATTTATATATTTATATATATATATATATATATATATACCTACATATCTTTTCTCGGTATCATGTGATCGTTTGTGTGTGCGTATATAGATACATGTTTTATGCGTGTGTGTGTGTATGTGTTCTGGTGTATAGTGTGTTGGAGCATATATGCATGTGTGTGTGTATGTGTTTCAGTGTATAGTATGTTGGAATGTGTGTGTAAATATATATATATGTGTATAGAACTAAATTTATCATGCAAAAGTTTTTGAGGAAAGAGTTTCTCACCTTGAATTATTAATTATTAGTCTTTAAGATCCCCAGACTTTGATATGATTTCAAAGAATCGAATAAACATGTGGTCACTTTCGCGAGACAATCTGGATATGATCCCGCAATCAGGGTATCTGTCTCGTAAATTTGTTTTCTAAAAACGATTTATTATGCTCTTCCCACTGTGCCTGGTTCCGTTTACGAGTAAAATATTGAAACATCTGATTATAATTTGGTCTTTCACGACTTTACGACTTTAAAATGAAAGTTTGTCTAACTTCCTTTCTAATCTTTGTCTGGTTCATTTTTGTTTCCAAGATTTGAAAAAAAAAATTAATGAGTACCATGAAATTAATTTGCATATAACATAACCAATTAAGATATGAGTTATAAGTAAAAGTCAGTTTGTAAGTCATTTCATTTGAGCATTGCAAATTGTGATTTTCTGTTAATCTTTAAATTTAAATGGCTTCTTCATTAAACGATGTTAATTAATTCTGAAGTGTACATCTTTTTTCTCTCTTTCTCATATATATATATATATATATATATATGTGTGTGTATGTGTGTGTGTGTGTGTGTGTGTGTGTGTGTGTGTGTGTGTGTGCTCTCATTACGATTGAGCACTCTAGAGAGAAAAATTTGAAAAAAAAACCGTTATCACTTCGGCGATATATGCATAACTTTTCAGCAATGAATTGAGTTCTTTCGGTGACTGACGTGTGTATACGACGCTCATTTATAACACGTTAAAATTTCCCTTCTCTGATTCCATGTGCATATGGCTTAGAGGTTAGCGCCTCTGATTGACACCAAATCGGTCGAGTGATACAGCGAAACAGGCTTGTATGTGGATGACGAATATATATATATAAACACACACACACACACACACACACACACACACACACACACACACACATATATATATATATATATATATATATATATATAGCAATAACTATATTGTGTATATAACACGCTAAATCTACCTTCCTCCACTGAGCGCCCATAGCTTAGAGGTAAAATCACCGACTGATTTCAATGCGGTCGGGTTTCAATCGTACTGATGAGCTGTACTACAACGGAACAGGACTGTCTGCGGATATATATATATATATATATATATATATAGAGAGAGAGAGAGGTGCGAAAGATAAATTGACGTCTAAATTAAGCAAAAATAAAATAACACTGAGATCTCATTTTGACAGATATATGTAGCAATATTGCACAAAAATGCCTTGAAAGAAAAAGAATTATTGTAAAGAATAAATTTATTCAATAAAATCGGCATTAGTTTCAACTACGGTCCCCGAACATTTTGGAATCTCCTGCCACTCTTTTTGATAATTTCCTTGTTTAAGTTGTTGAATGCTGTCATTATCCTTACTTTCAATTCGTCTTTGGTGCTACAAAGCGTTTCGTTAATCTCTCCCTCAACTGCACCCCACACATAATAATGAAGTGGGTTGCTGTTTGGGGAGTTAGGTAGCCAGATGTAAGGGGCTGATGGGATCGCAAAAATTGTCTGACAGTCAAAATTGGGTTTTCCTTCTTGTGTTGCATGGTGCAGAATCCTGTTGCCAGATATAGGAGCAGCAAGCCTCTTGAGCCAGGACAGCACGACCTGTTCAAGGCAGTCGATGTAGGTCTCTGTGTTGAGTTTGAGGCCCCGTGGGAAGATGAATGGATGCATAACGTTGCCATCACTAGTGATCACTCCAAGCGCCTTCGTAATCACCAGTAGACGGGTCCAACTCTTTCTGAATCCTGTGCACTATCCTCAGATCGACACCCAAAAACTCTAAAATGTTCGTATTTGAGCGTCCGGCGCGAATGCCAAGCAGTACAGCATGCCATTTCTAAATTTCTGATGGAGTGAACCGCGTCATGGTGCTCTTTTCTCCTCACAGACGGTGCCAATCTGACCCTACTATAGTGTGGAGTCGACAAAATAAAAAAGAAACAACGCACATAAAGTGACGTCAGTTTGCCTATCGCACCATATACATATGTGTGTGTGTGTAAATATTCTCAGAAGAAATGTATCTGTAGAAGAGACATCATATATATATATATATATATATATACGCATACGCATCGTTCATTCAGAGATGAATTGGAACACGCTCAGCTGTTGGGCGTGTATAATGATAATATACACGCTAAAAAGTCTGCCGTCTTCTACCGAGCGCCCGTGGCTTAGCGGTAGAATCGCCGACTGGCGCCAGTTCGGTCGGGTTTCAGTCCTGGGTTAAAACGCAATCGGAGTCTAACTGTGCTGATGAGCTGTGATACAGCGAAACAGATCTGTCTGCGGATGACTATATATATATATATATATATATATATATGATATTCTCGTGGTCTTTTGCGAGATTGACACACGTGGCCAAAATAAAGAAATACGCAAATAAAAGTTCGATAAATTTATAAAATTGCTTATTAATTCAATTTTCGTAAACTGTAAAGTTGAAAATAGAAGAAAAGGAAATTATTTCTGATTTTCTTTTCAAATTTAAAAAAATTCTAACTTTGAAAAATCAATAAGAAAACATTTTCTTATTTATTATTCTTTTCATTTTTAATTATTTTCATGAAGGACCCAACTTTTAATCAAGTTGTTATATACATCCAGTTCTAAAAAAAAAAAAAAAAAAAAAAAAAAATTAAATATTCCGAAAAAACGTCATTCATACTACACA
Source organism: Ascarosepion bandense (assembly GCA_037127315.1). NCBI lineage: Eukaryota > Metazoa > Mollusca > Cephalopoda > Sepiida > Sepiidae > Ascarosepion > Ascarosepion bandense. Next base: position 3,571,625 of record JBBBDQ010001734.1, read on the forward strand.
AAGTCTATAACTAATATGTAACATATTTTTCGATTATGTAATACAAATATAAAATATATTGCCTTTGATGTAATACAAGTTCTATAAAATATTTTTACTTTAATGTAGTACATATCCTATTGTACATTTTGACATTACACGTTTTATAATAATATAATTTAGATTTAAGGCAATACGTGTCTATAATATACTTTGTTTTTTTTGCACATATAAAATGTTGTTTAATGTTATTCACACATGATGAAATATTCATTTTTTAATGTAATACGCCCTATACAAAATACTGGGGTCTTAATGTAGAATACACTATAAAACCTTTCATTAATGCATCAGCTATAAAATATTTTGCGTTTATTATAATACACTGTAATATTTTGGTATCTTTGTGGGTATAATTGTGCAAAGAAGTGGATACAAATATTAGCGTTGAGAGGAATATTTTATTTTCTTATTTTTACATACTTTCGTGTTAAGTGTCTGGTAGCAAGAGAACACATGTTGCCTGCTTAGAAGCCAGAGAGGGACTGGCCAATCCTTTAGATCAAGCATGGGTCAGGGAGATAGAGAGAGTAGGGGAAAGAGAAATAGTAGCAGAGAAAGAAAAGGGAATAGATTTGGGTATCTTAGTTCTTGGGAGTTATTTAGAGACAGAGAGGGTAAAAGAAACAATGTATTCTCTGCATGGTAGTACTATCTGACCTGAGGTCATTTTGGTTCATTCCTACAACACCATCTATAAACGTTTTTTGTGTTTAATGTCATACATTTTAAAATACTTTAATGTAATACATTCTCTATATAATATCTTGTCTTGGTGTTATACACCCACCATAAAATAGATTGTGTTTAATGTAATACAAACTCTACAATTGCACTTCTCGTTAAAATATTTAAAAATATTTAAATGCATTTAGCTGCACTGTAATACACTCAGTTATAAATATTTGGCATTTAGTCATGTGATAAAATGTAAAATATCTAATGAAATATATATCCTAGCATATAGACACAACCAGATATTCTATCTAACTTCAGATCCTCTATATCGAATATATACACGGTATGAAATAAAAGAATGGGGGTGGGGTGCAGAAATTTTCTCAATTGGAAATAAACAGGGAGGGGGGGCTTATTAATCGGGTGTCAGAAAATCATTTAAAGGATATGTTCTAATTAACGATTATGTATGACTTCAACGTTACTTTAACGAACACTCTATCAGAACTCACTCGGAACTCTGGATATTTACCTAAAGAATTCTCCCCACTGAGAGGGGATGTAACACAAGGTCCTGTTTAACGTGGAGAACCCGAGCACGTACGCATGGGCCAAGGGTAAAAATTTACCCAGCCCACGCAATTTGCGGGCTCGAGCACTATGCATTGTCCATTTTTCTCAGCCGAGTCTCTGTCCCGAGTCCCGACTGAGTCAAAGTCTGCCCAAAGAATGACAATTTCCACTTCTCGCGGAAATCTGAGTATTTACCCAAAGTTTCCCCCGTCACTGATACGGAATGTGACACAAGGTTGGGCTTTACGTAGGGAACCCGAACGCAGGCATTCAGGACAAGTGTCAAAATCTGCCCAGCCCACGCATACCCGGGATCAGTCACTAAGCCTGTCTTTTTCTTCTTAGCAGAGCCGCTGTCCGTACACGGAGACTCGACTGAATCGATCTCTGCCCGAAGACAAAAAAGTATGACTGACAGCTTCAAGTCCACGCTGAACATTGAGCTTTTACCCAATACCATCCCACTGAGACGGGATGTGACACAAGGTAGGGCTTTACGTGAGGAACCCAAGCGCAGACACTCGGTCGAAAATTTGCCCATCCCTCGCGTAGCCGGGATCGGGTACTAATCCTGTCTATTCTTCGCAGCTGTGTCTCTGTATGTAGAGTCTCGACTGAATCGAACTCTGTCTAAAGACAGAGAGCTTTTCTGTTTATTTTTTTCAGCCGAGTCCCAGTCTGTATTTCTCTTAAACCCTGCTCTGTCATCCACTTCCTGAAGCCCATTAAATATGATACGTGTTGCTTTCTCCTGTCTCTGTTCCCCTCCATCCGTCTTGTGAGTATCAGATTATCCAAGCCCGCCTTCCTCATTACATGTCCTAGAAACTCCAGCTATCTCTTCCCGTTGCTAACTATGTTTAAATGAAAAAGAAGAATCAGATTGCTCGCCACTTTTCTTTTGTACTGCATTTTGGTAACGCAATCCAATAGTGATTAGCAGAAGTTCGTTGGTAGACAAGTGGGGTAATCTCACAAGCTTATTTCAAAAAATACCATGAATATTTCCTTTGGAGTAATTTTAACTGGTATTTCATCGAGATGCTTCGTGGGGTTGTCAGATTTTATATTATTCAGGGAATAATCACTTTCATATGGATATATATCATGTTAATATTAATTGATAGTATCTTTATTCAAATTATTGATAACTAGTTCTGAAAATACCATTTGTCTTATGTAAGCAAACTACGTACCACATAACGATTTATCTGTACACGAAATTAGAAGAATATCGACCCTAAAATATTTTCTTTAGCATAATGTCCCAAATACTCGAATAAACAATTATTTTCGTTTTGTCTCAATTTCTGGGATGGCAACATCATTATTTACACTATTTAACAGCAGACTGTTGTCCTGTCCTTTCTTGTCGTTGTTACAATTTTTCTGCTGTTGTACTCTCTGGCCTTCATCACGTGTATGTCAATCCACAAAATCGACCAGGAATGCGGAACACAACTATTTATTTAATTTACATACTGCTCGGACAGACTCACAATTACTATATCACCAAATTTATTGCTTGCCCCATTTTCATCGAGTCTAAGTCAGCACTATAAACCTTAGAAATTGAGCTCACATCCAATATGCCACCATATTCAGAAACCAACGTTTTAATGCACTAGGCTATTGTCCTGTGGGACAATCCTGAGTAGAGGCCTTAAAGCTTACCTAAAAATAAGAACTAAACGAGATATCTCTAGAAATTGACAATAGAATGAGAAAATCCTATTCTCGTAAATTGAATAAAGAGTTTAGTTTGGAATTCTCTGTACGTTACACAGATCGACAAAAATCTGATGAAGCCTGGAGGGCACAACAGCCGAAACGTTTTAATAAGAACAACAAAGACCAGAACAAGAATCCGCTTGAAAATGATATTAATATATTTTATTGTTTTATATATTAATGTTGTCTTCTTGACATTCGATAGCCTTTATCAACCTTTCATTCATTGATTTAGAATTTTTTTACTGTTTTGCCTTTACATCTGGCACAAATTGGAGCAGTTTTTATCGTTTAAATATTGCTTTCCATGCGCACGCGCGCGCGCGCGCACACACACACACACACACACATATGGCATATGGGTACGTGGCCGAGTAGTTAAAACGTTCGATTCCTTGAGACCCGGGTTCGAATCTCAACATGGTCTGACTATCAGGAAGGTGGCTTCTTGATGTTATTAGTCTTGGGAGGCGATCTCATCATTGGAACCATTGGGAGCCGTCGATGGCTGTGTTAGCACGCAGTCATAAGTCATCGTGATCTAGGTTTCTAGCGTGCTGGACTTGTTCAGACGATTGATCACACTAGATAACGCGCTCTCTCAAACTGTAACTAATGTCCGCTCAGCGTAGTTGCAGTATAAACTACAGGTGGGGTCTGGGCTCTGTGGGTGTTGAACAAATAGAAATCTGCCTGTCTCGGCGTCTACAACAGAGATTAGCTAGACGTCATGCATCAACACACACACACACACTTATATATATATATATATATATATATGAAAGAAATAAGGAAAAAGACATGAAAAATGATGGCATCATAATGATGCCTTCACAAAACTTCGAAGTCGGTATAACTCTGCTCAATTAAGTGACATTAATTATATATATATATATATATATATATATATATATATATATATATATATATATTTAAATATATATATATATCCGAGTGAATAGGGAATGAAGAAAAAAAATTTTTTTACAACGTCCAAAACATTAATTCAAAACAGTGCTCGATATATAATATATAGAGCTGTGAATATTTATTAGAAATTATATTTTAGAACATGTACAAATTTTTTATATATCCAATATAAAAATGGAAATATATATATGTATATATATTTATATATGGATATATAAACAAAATTGTACATGTTCTAAAATATAATTTATAATATATATATATAGGTGTGTGTGTGTGTGTCTTTCTTTTAATGATTAATTAAACGATTTCTATTAGATTAATATTTGTAGAAGCCTGAAATTATGTCATTAATTTGGTGCTTTGGAAATTTTGAGGGCGACATTGCCAGTTATTTTCTTTGTCGAATGTAAAAGAACATTGTCTTACAAGAACAGACTCTTTTGCTTTAAACTTCTTGATTGTCACCTTTACTTACAATTATTCAAAGCATTTCTCATGCTTTCATCATCAACATTTCATTTTTAAAAATTCCTTCTTGATTTGCCATAAGTGATATATGCTCGGGCGATCATGTCTCGAAAGAGACATGACCGAACGTGCAGAAGATTTTCCTGTTGTAGGTTGCCACTGTTATCTGCGGTAGTCTGGTTGTCAGACAAGGCTGCAGAACTCAATCTGTCCTGCTATTTAATCTATAGCTGGAGGGAGAGGAAACAGATTAAATACATTTCCAAAGGATATTTGCGCGTAAGTGAATGCATTGAAATTAACTGGAGTTCGACCCCACCACAGCCGATTTCCACTGAACCACAGACACATCTTTATTCAACTTATATGTCGCTCTTTGTTATGTGTTTTTTTAGCGGTAGTTGTTTTGTTAATTTCATATCTTTACCAAGTTTTCCTAAGTTCCGACATCTTTTCTCACCGCGTACTAACAGCGTCTTTAAATGTCATATTATTCTTTTGTTTTTTTTTAATTGTTTTACTGAAGGACCTAACTTCTAATCAAGCTGACGAGTTCCGTCTAATTCGAATGTAGCTCTAAATTACAAAATATTACGATTCAGAAATGAACTTTCATGTACATTTTTGCTTACTTTATACACTTCTTTCGCCCTTAAAACCTACCATATTAGGAACAGGGCCGGAGTAAGATCAATTGTTGGCATCAGCACAACCTGACAATGATACCGTTTCTCGGCTCTCCTCTGATAACAGGCTTTCTAACCTCGGGTGGCAGCCAGTCTAGAAGGATTATATCTGGATCCAAAACCGGTTGAAGACATACATTGAACAACTCACTGAAGATGCTGGATACTATATAGACGAACAGTCATGGATATCAGGTAAAAATGACGTTATGGAGTCAAGTAATCACATCAAACTCGAAACCAAGATCAGAATGATCTATCGACTAGTGCAAGAAATATGAACTCAGCCTTTAATCGATAAAGAAAAAATATTATGTTTTTTGTTTGTATATAAAATGTATTGAATTGTATCATCGTGAAACTGATATAACAATGTGACAGGTGCTCCGTTTCTTGTTACTCAATACCGACATGTTTTCTAACAATCTCACATACACGTTATAATCAGTTATCCATTTGTCGTCTATTCAGTCAGTTAAGTGCCATACTCGATACACGATTGGGCGATCATGTCTCGAAAGAGACATGACTGACTGGGCAGAAAATTTTTCGGCAATAGGTTGCCATTACTTTCTTCGGTAGACTGACTGCCAACCAAGACTATAGAATCCAATCTTTCTTTCTGTTTAATTCATAGCTGAAGTGAGACATGACGGATTAATACCCTTTCCAAGGGTATTTGCGCGCAAGTGAATGCAACGAATTCTACTTGAATTTGAACTCAGCTCTCCCATTTATTGTTCCGAGTCGATATCCACTGCACGACAAATTGCAAACCTCTTAACAAAATCGAGTATATTTTAACCCACGTCCGAACAGATTTACTAAATTTTGATTTAACAAGCACATAATTTTTTCCCCCGTAACAAGACCCGTTCTTATAAAATATACAGTACCCACTGGTATTAATGATTTTTTTTTATTTTAACTCGATCAAGTTATTCGTTCTTCTGACTCAGGTTTAGTTTGTGATATAAACTTTACAAGTTGTAGACAAGAGTTTAAACAAGAAATATTTCCCAAGGTGCGTCAAGCAGACAATCCGACGGTATTTTTTTTTTAATAAATAAATTCCCTTTTCTTCGTCTTTTTATTTATTTTTAATCAAATTATTTCCACTTCTTAGAAACTAGGTTTCTGCCTGTCGGCACGGTAAAACACAGTTTGGGAAGGCTTGTGCGCAGCTGCGAATTGCTGTCTGCATTGGTCTCCTTGTGTACCTGACTCTCCTTACACCTGGACAGACTGGGCTGATTTTAACATCTTTTAAGCGAATAACAAAATGGCGAATAATGACAGTAAACTATAAAATCTAAAGAAATGCCCGAAAGAAAATTAAGCAAAGGTTAACAAAAAACAGCCTAAAATTCAATTATTAAAATCTCTAAGAAACACCACTTACAATTACACACCAAAATAATGTAATGTTAAAAAATTATTATCATCATCATCATCATCATCACCACCACCACCACCACCACCATCATTATTATTATTATTATTATTATTTTTTTTTTTTTTTTTTTTTTTTTTTATGTGCTTTACTAAGTTAGACTTTATTTTTTCAAGTTCAGTTTCATACGCCTGGTTCAAAGGTTCAACTAACAGAATGCAACCAAATAAATTTGATGTCCAATTACAACATGTTAGCAACGGTTAAACTTCTCGAGAAAAATTGAAAAAAAAAAAAAAATTGCTTAGAATCAGAAAGTGACAGTTGAAATTCCTGGGACACATAACGAAGAAAAACGACTTAAAGAATTTTACACTCACTGACATATAGAAGGCAAGCGAGAGGGAATATAAATCAGTCACTTAAGTGCCATACGTGAAACACGCTTAGGCGATCATGTCTCGAAAGAGACATGACTGACTGGGCAGAAGATTATCCCACAGTAGGTTGCCATTGCTTTCTGCGGTAGACTGGTTGCCGACCAAGGCTATAGAACCCAATCTGTCCTGTTATTTAAACCATAACTGGAAGCAAGAGACGGATTAATACCTTTCCCAAGGGTATTTGCGCGTAAGTGAATCCAATGAATTCAACTGGAATTTGAACTCGGCGCCTCGATTTCTCATTCCGAGCCGACATCCACTGCATCACAACGCACATCTAATAAGTAAAGGTGTGAAATGTTTTTCAGTCTGGAGAGCCCTTCACCCTGGCAAAGGATCAGTCTCGAGCCCAGAAAAAAACCAGAACGTTGAGTAGTGATTTACAAGTCATATTGGTGCATTACAGTCTTTCTACTATCTGTTTTCTCTGATTTGTCCCTGTAATGTTAAACTCACCTTTGGTTTGATAACGGTTTCTATAGATCATTTAAAGAGAGATTCGGACAGCGAAATCCGAATCACATCGACCAGTTCTAAGCCCAAAATAGCACAGTAGGTGGTATAAGCAATCAAAAGAAAAGAAATTCTAAAGGCTAACAATTCGTGGCATCAAGAAACAAGGGTAAAAAAAAAAAAAAAGATTAGAGAGAAGAGATATTCTCTTCTTGTACAAAGCTCGACGCGACCTTTTACATTTGGGAGGTTGGTGATAAGGCTCGTAGTCGAGGTAGTTCGCTTATCTCCTCGGCTCGTGCGAGAGCGAGAGAAGAAAGAAGAAGAAAAAAATCCTCCTCCTCGTCTGATTCCCTGGCGTTCGTAAACAAAACAAGGCAGGATCTAAAAGGCGCACAACTGTCTAGCAACTGATAATTGGTTGGGGTAGATTACTAAAGATGCCTTCATATAAACGGGTAGCATGACGTTAGTTCTCGCCGGGTAACTAATCAGCTTTCATCGTCAGATTCAGTTATATACCCGTGTTTTGATGAGCTTCTCCTCTGTCTAATCAGTACATATGTCATGTTTACTGTGGATTTTATAAAATTGTCTGGAAAACTGCGTTTATTTTTCATGTCTACCATTTGTCCTTGCTTAGAATATTGCTTCTACAGACGGTCCGCTGGTGCTGCTGCTTAGTTTGGTTTGGCTTGGTTGTTTTTTTTTTATGGCATATCAACACCACGGCGGGTCATTTATTGCCAACTAAACTTTATTTTTACTGGTAATACCTTTTTCTTTCAACAATTCATTGTTGTTTTATATAAGTTTTGTGTCTAGTAATACATTTTTTCGAGTATCAAGATTCATTGGGATTTGTTTTTTAAGGGCAGTGTCCCCCAAGTCCTACCCTTGTTATTTAACCCATAACTGTAGGGAAGGGACGAATTAATACCTTTCCCAAGGGTACCAGGCTCACCGATTTCTCTTTCCGAGCCGATATCCACTGCACCACAACGCACATCCGTCACTATACGCTGACAGCACCTGGTATTCCCAAGCGGTCACCCATCTAAGTACTGACCAGGCTCAACGTTGCTTAACTTCGGTGATCGAGCGAGAACCGGTGTATTCAACGTGATAGGCCGTAAGCACGCACGTCCGTCACTAAACGCTTACAGCACCTGGTATTCCCAAGCGGTCACCCATCTAAGTACTGACCAGGCTCAACGTTGCTTAACTTCGGTGATCGAGCGAGAACCAGTGTATTCAACGTGATAGGCCGTAAGCCGCTACTTAGTTTGGGCTCCTTGATAAAATCCACAGAAAAATCAGCAATATTATTGGCCCTGATCTGGCAGCTCGGCGTCAGTCACTTTCTCACTGCCGTAAGGTTGTTTCTCTATGTCTTTTTATAAATACTTTCAAGGTAATTGTTTGGATGAGCTTTTCGCTATGGTACATAGACTTTATGAATTTAAGCTCAATACTAGACTAGCGGAAGTGCGTATGTGCGTTGTTGGTGCAGTGGATATCGACTCGGAACGACAAATCGGGGTGCCGAGTTCGAATTCCTGTTGAATTCCTTGCATTCACTTACGCACAAATACCCTTAGGAAATGTATTAATCCGTCTCTTCCCTCCAGTTGTGGGTTAAATAATAGGACAGATTGGGTTCTATAGCCTTGGCAAGCAACCAGTCTACCACAGAAAGCAATGGCAACCTACTGTGGGATAATCTTCTGCCCAGTCAGTCATGTATCTTTTGAGATATGATCGCCCAACGCGTGTATCACGTATGGCACTTAACTGACTGACTAAATATGAATATAATAGTTGAAAATATGATTAAGGCTCTACTGGGCATAAAGCGGGGGATCATGTTTATATTGTTTTGAAGGAATAAACTGATCCCCCACTTATTACTACTTAATATTATACATCTCTTCTCTCTCTAGCCATGAGTCAAATAACAGGACAGATTGATTCTATAGCCTTGGCTGGCAACCAGTCTACCACAGAAACCAATGGCAACCTACTGTGGAATAATCTTCTGCCCAGTCAGTCATGTATGGGACTTGACTGACTGACCAGACTGGCGTCAAGATCTCATCAAATTACAGTTGATCGGGATAGATGTTTCCGCAAGTTCTATGCTAACAGTTTCTTTTCTCGCACTTCTCGTTTGTGGAACTCTCTGCTCTTCTCGCTCATGAATAATGTTTCTATTCTTAATTCTTCTACACTCTGTAACCCCTTGTGTCTTAATGGCTTTGCTACCTTTCATGGGATGATACCGATTAAAGAATGTTGAAATAATTCTGTGGTTAAAGAGTCTTGTTGCCAGCAGAAGGAAGCTGAGAATACCATGGACCGAATATGATAGCAACGACGAGGTTTTAGAAAAAATAGAAACAAAACGGACACTTATGCTAAACAGCAGAAAGAGAAAGTTAACATTTCTAAGGTACATAAAGAGGGAAGAGAGCTTTGAAAATTTGATACTTACAGGAAAGACTGAAGGCAAAAGTCAGTCAGTCAGTTGAGTGCCATAGGGAATTCACGCTTTAGGCGATCATGCCTCGAGAGAGACATGACTGACTGGGCAGAAGATTATCCCACAGTAGGTTGCCATTGCTTTCCGCGGTAGACTGGTTGTCAGCCAAGGCTATAAAACCCAATCTGTCCTCTTATTTAACCCATAACTGGAGGGAAGAGACGGATTAATACCTGTCCTAAGGGTATTTGTGCGTAAGTGAATGCAAGAATTTAACTGGAATTGAACACGGCACCCCGATTTTTCGTTCCGAGTCGATATCCACTGCACCACGACGCACATTCGAAGGCAAGAGAGACAGAGGAAAACAACGCCTAACTTACCTAACGAGCTTGTGTCAATGGATCTCGGAACAAGATTTAGGAGATAAAACAAAAATACAATTGATTAAGAGCTACAAAGGACAGGACAATGTGGTGAGCCATCATCATCAACGTCCTGACAAGACACAGCACATAGAAGAATGATGATTTCATGGGGTCATTAATTTTTTCTTCAAATTCATTCGATTTTCTTCATCATTATCATCATCATCATTATTAGTAGTTCCATGATCGTGCGTGGTCGTAGAGTCGCTGTGCTGTGTTTGAAGCCGGAGATATATTCCTTCATGCGTAGTGGAGACAACACCAAGGCTCAATGGAAATTGCAAGAAATTACACCCTTGTGTAAATTAATTAAAACGAAGCGAATAATATCTTCCTAGGATCTTTCACACCTTCCCTGATCACGTATACGTCGTCTTTTGGTGTTGTTTTTCTCTTCGACCACATTTTCCTTGGCGTTTTGGACTGATTGATCCAGTTTGTTTCTTCGCCTTGATGACACGGCTGACCTACAATATTCGCGATCTCTCTGTAAGGCTTGCCAGTGTGTTTGTGCAGTGTTACAATTAATTAGAATAACGTCCATCGCAAACAATAGCTGTAGGGCAACTAATCGACAGTCGAAACAAAAGTGCCTGGGCGTGATAAAAATCTGTTGTAATCACGGTTGACGCAATGTTTTTCAAAACTTAACAAATTTCATCATACATCCCGAAAATAGATTCATATCACTGTACACCATTGCAAATGCCTTATTCTGAGGAAAAAATAGAAATCGATTACACCCTGTCACTCTAGCGGGTCTAAAACCGACCGTATGGTGAAAGAAAGGAAACTAAAGCAGTTTTTTTCAATTATACACAAGGGTGTATAATTATCATGGGAGACCTGAATGCCAAAGCAGGCAAGGAGAAGAGTGGGAGTAAAGCTGACAAACTCGGACTAGGAACCCGCAACGGACGCGGAAAAAGGTGGTCCAATTGCGCACGGAAATGACCAAGTGAGAGTCAACAACTGGTTTCAAGAACACCCAAGACGAATATAGACATGGAGAAGCCCAGAAGGAGAAATGAAAACCCATACCGACTACATAACTATCAACTAGAGATTCAGGAATGCAGTTGTACACAACAAAACCTATTCAATTATCGACTGTGGAAGCGATCATTTTCCGTTATATGTTAAATATATATATATGTATACAACGGAAATTGAACAGTCCTAAGGCAGCAACTGAACTGACTTTATTTTTATTTTTAAGTGAATTAAGTAAAAATAAAATCATCCTTGACAATGTCTGAAAGAATAGCCAAAACGTTCAGCCATACAGATATTTCGAACAATTTCAACATACTTCATGTCCAGAACAGAAAAAAATGACGGGAACCAGAAAAATGAAAGAAAAAACATTTAAACGCAGTATCTTGTCTCTCATCTTATATATATATATATATATATATATATATATATATATATATATATATATATATATATTGTATCGAGGCAGCAGATAATTTATAAACATATACTGTTAAATAAAATAGAAAATGAATGTCTATTATGTTTAATCATGAGCTGTTCTAAGCATCGCATTTTGCCTTTAATTTCAGGTGCAAATAAAGAGAAAATTTGTCCAACATTCGGATATTTATAGCATTTACTACCTGATGAAACATTGTCCTTTCAATGTCGAAACAAAATGTACACTTTGTAGTAGATTATATTTGTACACGTCCTAAACTATAGTTTATAATATATATGTAGATCCTCGACTTAACTTTCTGACTTTGGAGTGACCTCTTAATTTCTCCAATCCATTTCCACCCTCTAACCCCACTCCCTTATCCATCGTTAGCTAAACTTTCTATTATCGAGACTAACCCGCTACAACCCGAACTACTTACTTCTTAATTGTTTGGATTAGGTAACATTTGGTTTAAATTAAAAACACTAGCTAGTCACACATTTACGCATCGTTCATTCAGTAATGAATTTGAACACTCTCGGCTCATGGCGTGTGTTTACATCGCATATAACACGCTACTCCGCCTTCATCTAGCTAACGCCCATAGCAGAGGCAGATTCGCCGACTGTTGTCAAATTGGTCGGGCTTTAATGCTGGCTAGAAATAATCGAATGTCTAACCGTATTGATGAGCTGCGAAACAGGACAGTCTGCGAATGACTATATATATATATATATATATATATATATATATATATATATATATATATATATAAACTTATTTATAAATGGAACTTTGTCTGTGTGTGTGTGTCCGTTACCTATAGACTCCGAAACGGCTAAACCAATTTTCTTGAAAATTTACACAGTTGTACTATAAGCGCCTACGAGTGTTCTTAGCTAGGTTTTGTGTTGAGGTACCCCCGATAAATATCGAAAATCGATAATCGAAAAAATCGGATTATAGAAGGAGTGGTCCGATTTTAATCAAACTTGATACACTCATAGACAAAGACATAAGAAACGATATTCAGAAGTTTCAAGGTTGCAGTTCTTACAATAGTGCAGAAATCGATAATATATATATATATATAAATAAAAGGCAAGATGTTTGTGTGTGTGTGTCTGTTTATCTGTCTGTATGTCCTTTATACAAATCCACAATTTTTACCCGATTCTCACCAAACTTCACACAAATATACTTTAGGCTGAGTCTGAGCTCCAGGACCATGGATTAATTTTAAAACTTTCATTACACCCGAGCAACGCCTGGCTATATTGCTAGTCTATATATATATATATATATATATATATATATATATATAATTTTTTGATTCTTCTAATCGTATATCACCTGATAAGGTATTATATATAGTACTGAAACACGACAGCTTTGGTGAAAAATAATTTTTTTTTTATAAATTCCAAAAATACAAATATTACTATAAATGTTGGTCTACTACGTATCGAGCATTCTTAAAAAGCAAATGCTACGAACTGTTGATTGCTATTCCATTAGTTCCCACTATTGCTAACATATATATATATATATATATATATATATATATATATATATATATATATATAAGATAAATGTGATTTTAAACACTATAATTCAAGGCAATCATTTTTGATTCACAAGCAAATTTCGTGGTTGATTTTGTAAATATTCCGACGTTCTTCTTCTTCTTCTATGTGCCTTGTCCTTTCAGGACGTAGGCGATCATGGCCTTCCACGTCTCCCTAACCCTGGTGGCTTTTAGCACACTTTCTCCTGTAACACCACGCAACCCCGTCCTGTCATCCACCTGCTCAGGCCCTTCAAATATGTTATCCGCTGCTTCTCCTGTCTCTTTCTCCCTCTATCAGTTAGTATTAGGTTCTCCAAGCCCTCTTTCCTCATTGCATGTCCCAAGAACTTTAACTGTCTCTTTCCGACGCTTAGTATTAATTTCCTTTTTGTTGCCATCCTTTCCAAAACCTCATCATTGCTCACATGCTCGATCCATGATATCCGCAGCATCCTTCTGTAGAACCACTTTTCAACTGCTGTTTTTCATCCATCTTTGATGATATTGTCCAGCATTCACTGTCATATTGAAAAACTGACATCACATAGCAATCCAGTATTCTCTTCTTTGTTCCTAGCGAAATTGTCCTGTTTCTTAATACTTTACTCAGCTTCTGGAATGCTTCTTTCTCCATGCCAATTCGCCTTCGGATCTCTGTTTCGCACTTTCCGTCTTCTGTTACAACCCTTCCCAGGTATTTAAATTTTTGTACCTGCTTGATTTTAGTATCCCCCATCTGCATTTGGCATTTCGGGTTTCCCTTTTTGCTGATGACCATGTATTCGGTTTTCTTGCAGTTTATTTGTAGTCCTTTTTTGTCTCTCTCTTCATCGACCTTCTGTAGGAGGTCTTGTAGTTTCGTTTCCATGTCTGCAATCAGCACTTAGATTTGCGTTTCCTGTTTAGGACTGAGTTTCCGGTTCCTTCTAAATTCTACTTTAACTCTATATTTCTGACACCTCCGCTTAAACTCTGATACTTAAAAGTGTCGAATAGTCAGGAGGCGCTACAGTAGTCAAGAAATTGTTGTTGTTTAATTTTTCTTGTAGAATTGCTGTTTTCAAGAAAAATTAAAACAAAAATGTCCGACCAGTGGCATGTGTGACTTCCTGATGAAAGTAATGAGACTTTAAATAAGTATCTCTTCAATTACACAAGAGAATATTAAATATAATTGCAATATTATTAACACGTTTATTGCTGTCTCTTATAACATACGGTTAAAACTAAATGATAGTTGCCGAAGGGCATATACTGAGTTATTTTCGTTGCATTAAATAAAACCGTAGAATGGACGCACATGTGCGTCAGAAGCAATAAACAACATACCACTAGACATACATGTGAGTCGTGTACCAGTTAACGAGGCAAATAATATATAAACTGTTTTCTATAATAATAGTATTGGTTAAAAAGCACATTCTATATAACTTTAATTGCAATGATAGCGACATCAGATATATAATGATTCGTAAAAAAAAAAAAGAAAAAAAAAAAAATTAAATAAAAAAAAATACAAAATAAAAAAAACTGTGCCACGTTTTTTAGTAGATGATGAAATTGACCTAACATTCGTGCGTGTGGATACTGTGAGCCAAATTGCTTACTTATCTATCACGCTGTGCTGTATCTTCAGGGCGTAGGCGATCATAGCCCTCTACGTCTTCCTGTCCCTTGTAGCTCTTAATACCTTTTGTCTTGGTATTTCTTCGTATTAAACCCTGCTCTGCCATCCATTTGCTCAAGTCTATGAAGTATGTCAATCGTTGCTTTCCCCTGTCTCTCCCTCCTCTATTCGCCCTCTTAGTATTAGATTCTCCAAGCCCTCCTTCCTCATTACGTGTCCCAGAAACTTCAGCTGTTTCTTCTTGATGTAAAGTATAAGTTTCTTTTTCGCTTCCATTCTTTCCAAAACCTCACAATGTTTGGTCCAGGATATCCTCAGCATCTGTAGAACGATATTTCTGTTGATTCGAGTTTTTTCTTCATTTTTGAGGAGTTTGTGCAGAATTCGCTGCCATATAGGACAGATATCACGTTACAGTTCAGTACACTTTTATTTTTTCTCTGATATTTTGGTATTTTTATCACTTCATATTTCTTGTTTTTAATTGTACACCCATATTTGAGTCAGTCAGTTAAGTGCCATACATACGTAATACACGCTTGAGCGATCATGTCTCGAAAAATATATGACTGATTGAACAGAAGATTTTCCTGCAGTAGGTTGGCATTGCTTTCTGCGGTAGACTGGTTGCTAGCCAAGACGATAGAACCCAATCTGCCCTGCTATTTAACCTATAGCTGGAGGGAGAAACGACGGATTAATACTTTTCCCAAGGGTACTTGCGCGTAAGTGAATGCAAAAACTGGAATTCGAACTTCTCGTTCTAAGCCAATATTTAAGTAAATGATCTATTTATTCTTTTTAAACAGTATTTTATTGCGTCTACAGCCTGAATATTATATTCGAGAAATTTTATTCAGCAGGATTCGAATCTGCATCTCTTTTTCAGTAGAAAAAGAGGATGAATCAAGGGGATGAACCGGGAACCCCTTCCTAACCTGCTCCCATTCTATCAAACACTCTTCCCATCTGCCCAACCCTCATCCTCGCTATCCTTACTCATCTGTCACCTTAATCCTGACATTCCCTATGTCTAACCACTCCTTCTCTTTACCTTCCCCTATGTAGCCCCATGCGCAATAGTGGCAGTGGAATGCCTTGCTTGTGGTGAGATGATTAAAAAAAAAAAAAAAAAGAAACCATCGCTAGGTTAGATATGCTTTCACCGACACGGCTAGGAAGAGAATCGTGAGTAAGCAAGGCTGTATACTATCTTTAAGCACATCTTACTTGTTTGTATTCTCGAAAGTTCGTAACTGCTCAGTTTTATATCCGAAACATGAAGAAAGCGATTTCTAAAGAAATAAAGACACAGGTTCGAATCGAAAAGAACATTTTTGTGCTATATTTTCGATTTCTTCACTTTCATGTGTCAAATTCCATATTACTAACATCGCAAGGTGCTAAAAATGTAAAGTCGTGGCTGTAAGCATTATAAATATTAAACATAAAAAAACAAACAATCCACTATCAATAAAATTATCTCAAATTAAGAAACAAAACATGTTAAATATATTTTAATAATAATAATAATAATCTATCTATAAATTAAAACAACAAAAGATGACTGGAATTATTACTCATCCACATGTAATGCTTAAAAATTAAAAAAATAACGGCATAGCTTAAAAACTTCAAAGTATTTGATAATGGCTTATGATATCCGAATGTACCCGGACATCGGACAATTTGTATCTAAATATGTACCAGAAAACAAAAAAAGATCCTAAATGCGGAAAAAAAATTAATAAATTTCGTAACAAAACTTTGCTTCTTGAATATACTTAATTGATTTTATATATATATCGTAAAAGTCGTACTCATCAGATCAGTAAATGGTTATTTAAAAAGGTGCTCAATGCACAATCCAAAGAACTGAACGTACAGAGCCAACAATCTATTAATAAACGAAATATTCACTACTCATTAGGTTTCAGCCATTTCCATCTCATTAGGCGATAAGAGTAAAATGTATTTCTTAATGCTATAAGGTTTATCCTTTCGGCCTGATGAGACCTGTAGGTTTGAAACTTAGGTAGAAAGTGATTAGAGAATATTTCATTTTTTAATACATACATGTGTGTGTGTGTGTGTGTGTGTGTGTGTGTGTGTGTGTGTGTGTGATCGAAATTTGAAAAATCAATAAAATATTAAACAGATAAAAGTTACTGGTTGGATTTAACAAAATAATATTTGAACGAATCCTTGTTGTCTAAATATATCTTATATATATATATATATATATATATATATATATATATATATATATATATATAAGCTTCATGACCCTCACCCTCCACAAGCAGTAACTCTCGATACCATTTGACTTTGTTGGTTATCAGTCACATTGCCGAAGGAACCAGCAGATAAAATCCCTGTCTCATCTTTAAAACTCTCCTCTTTGATATGAACCGGTGATCCGTAAGTTATACTAAGTCTGAAGTAGAAATGATTACCCAGCATGTGAACTCCAACCTGATAAGTATTCGTTGTGAAGCCACTATTGATATCACTTACCCAGACATAGACAAAATAAATCTTGATAAATAAATGGCAAGTTCTGTCTGTCCGTCCGTGTAGCTGTATGTCCTCTAACTCGAGCCACACTTACTCTACATGGGCGTATTATACCTTTGTGAAATCACAATGATCCCTAGATTAAAAATTCTGCTCTCCATCTTGTTCAACATCCAGCATTGTGATTTGTATCCGAATGAGGAGGGAACAATTAAAAACTCAAATTTGAAAATAACTGAAAAAAAAAAAAAAAAGAAAATAGTGATTTTAAAAGTTTTTCATTTATATTGAGTTCAAAAAGTAACCCAAAACTTTGTGAATTTTTTATTTTTTTGTGGGCGTGGCGTTTAAATTTAGTTTAAAATATCTCCAATATTTTATTTCTTCAAAATGCCAAGGAAACATATTTAAAGTTCAAAGGTTTCGTGATGTGAGGTTTTGAAGTGCTGTAGATTTTGTAATTAGGAAAAAAAAATCAACTCAATTGAAATTCCACAGATTTTGTGATTTCAAGAACTCAGTTTTCAGCCTGAATTGGAATTTCGGCTCAAATCGGCCTTTTGACCGGAATAAAACTTATAGCTCGAATCAGAGTTAAAGTGAGATATAAAAGTTTCATGGAGTGAATTGAGGTTATTTCTTCAAAATTATCGTTGCTCTTTTCAAGTGGTCCAGAGGTCTCTTTAGTTTTGGACCAATCGGCTCAATTAGTCCACACTAGGAACTAGCTTAAAAGTCCGTACAGATTTAAGCTAGTATATAAATAAAATGATTCAATTATTAAGTATGAAGCTTTAGACTAACCAATGAGCATAAAATAAAAATAAAAATGAAAACAAAAACAAAAAAATAAAGAAAGAAAGAAAACTTACGGAATTTTTTTTCTAAAATTTACTAAAAAAGGTCAAGAAAACATTTGGTGGTTGATTAGAAGTCAGCACAACAACTGTACTCGGTTTCCCGTCTCCTTCTGTCAAATGTTTAACCAATGCGAAGAGTAGACCACGGGTTTCCGGTTCAACATCTTACTGCTAACTACTACTGATATCTCGGACATAATCGTTGTAAGTTGCACATTAGGAACTAATTCTACCGTGAGGCATAAGAGTACCAACCGCAGCTGTGGATGTTTTAGCGAAGTCAAATTAAATATGACCGTAAGAAGTCTTGTCCACTAGCCGTGAAGACACAAATGAACTTTCTTCAACCCAGCAATCCAGGCGCCCAGCTTGCTTGTCTCAGAAATGGATTTGGTCATCTGTTGCGCTCCCATGGTTTGTTTATCAAGCGGCGTCCTGACCAAATTCTAAGCATTCGACATGCTCTCACAACACAAAGCAACAACGTAAATACATGAATTTTATATTGAACAAAGAACACACACACACACACACACACACACACACAGAAGGAGAGAGAGAGAGAAAAAGAGAGAGAGAGAGAGAGAGAGATACAATTCTTTCACGGCTTGTGCTCTGACGAGCTATTCCCTGGTTCCCCGACCACATGAAATTACTCGTGGTGCTATATTGGCATCAAGGTTCCCCACTTTTGCTATAAAAATAGTCAAATGTCTTCACAACTTCTACTTCATTAGTTTCTTTTCTCGCACTTCTTGTCTGTGGAACTCCTTTCCGTGTACTTGCTTCCCTGATAGCTACAATCTCCATAAGTTTAAATGCAACTTCAATTGCCATCTTCTATTTTCCTGAATCCCATCCACCTCCTCAAACACCATCCACCTCCCATCTTTATTTACATTTAAATAAAAAATTTGAAATAATATGGCTTTCCTCTGTCTTTTTTACAAATATTTTCGCAGCTTCTTCTCTGATGAGCTTTTTCCCTTGGTGCTCGAATCACATGAATTTTATACGTTACTAGATTAGTATCAAGTTCTCACTCTTTTACCA
Organism: Ascarosepion bandense; assembly: GCA_037127315.1. Lineage (NCBI taxonomy): Eukaryota > Metazoa > Mollusca > Cephalopoda > Sepiida > Sepiidae > Ascarosepion > Ascarosepion bandense. Next base: position 3,590,982 of record JBBBDQ010001734.1, read on the forward strand.
ATAAAATAGTCAAATGTAACCACGACTTCTACTCCATCAGTTTCTCTTCTTGCACTTCCTGTCTGTGGAACTCCCTTCCGTACACTTGCTTCCCTGATAGCTACAATCTCCAAAAGTTTAAATGCAACGTCAATTGCCATCTTCCATCTCCCTATATATAATCCGTCTCCCTAAATCTCATCCGCCATCTATTCTTCGGCACCTTCTCTATTCAGTTTTTCTTTCTCTGTAAACCGATGCACACCAGTGGCAGTGCTCCCTTGCTTGGTGTGAAATGATGATAATATATATAATTTCAGGCATGCAGTGTCCAACCGCAGTGATAACTTTCAAACTTTTACACAATCATCAGGCGGTTTGTAGCTGTAATGCGATAATGGGAACTTTTATTCCCCCAGATAAAATTGAAATGAAAAAAATATGACATAGTGTGTACACCAACCAACCTGAATGCGTCCCATTTTTGCACTACATCTGACGACCATCTTATGATTGCGTAAAAGTATAAAACTTTTAGTCGTGGCCGGGCATTGTACGTCTGAAATATAATTCAGAATTTGAAAAGCTCTGCCAGTTGAGCACTTTTTCATTCCGGTGTGCAATCTCGGCGGACTCCTTTTGGGAGCTGCTTATTTCTATTAATTATATGTATACACACACACACACACACACACACACACACACACACACACACACACACACACACATATATATATATATATATATATATATCGAGCCAGTAGATAATTTTCTAAACATATACTGTTAAAAATAACAGACAATGACTATCCATTGTGTTTAATCACGAACCGTTCTAAACATCGTATTTTAGCTTTAATTTCGGGTGAAAATAAAAAATTGTTCAACATCTGTATATTTTTATTATGCTAGTTCTAAGCTTTCGGCTCACATGAGCCTTCTTCAGAGAGGTTACAGGGACGTAACTGTAAACTTTCTGAAGATGGCTCATGTGAGCCGAAAACTTAGAACCAACATAATAAAACATGTCTAAATGGACAATTTTTGTCTTTATTTTCACCTGAAAATAATATATATATATATATATATATATATATACACACACATACATCTATATATATATATATATATGGTTACTTGTGTATATATGTTTGTATTAATTTTGTGGATACGCGTGTATATATCGTCTTCGTAGGTGGGTGTGTGAATACCAGAGTGAATATATCCATAAGATATTTCTATGCATGTTTGGGTGGTAATATATATATATATATGTGTGTGTGTGTGTGTGTGTGTGTGTGTGTGTGTGTGTGTGTGTGTGTGTGCACGCGCGAAATGTGTATGTATATAAATATGAATATATATATATATATATATATATATATATATGCAACTAGCAGTATAGCCCAGCGTTGCTCGGGTGTAATGAAAGCTTTAAAACTAATCCATGGTCCTGGAGCTCAGACTCTTTGGACGTTGGCACGAAAGACTAAAAAGCAATAGTTGTTTCCAGTTAAAGCGAAACCGTAGACTGAAAGAAAAATGAATGGATGTAAGTCAAATTTTGATTTCCTGGTATCGATATCAAATAAGTTTTTTCACCGTAAACTGAATTTTGAAGGCTAAATAAGTCCTCTGAGTAAATGGTATCATGGCTGAGACTAAGAACTACAATTATGCCTACTTAGAGCCAAACCCGAAGCAAAAACTAAGATAAAAAGGCTGAAAAAAATACAGACGTATAGGCAGATAAACAGACACACACACACACATACACACACAAACCTCTTACATTTTATATACATATATGTTATCGATTTTCTGCACTATTGTAAGAACTGCAACCTTGAAACTTCTGAATATCGTTTCTTATGTCTTTGTCTATGAGTGTATCAAATTTGATTATAATCGGACCACTTCTTCTATAATCCGATTATTTAATTATCGATTTTCGATATTTATCGGGGGTATCTCAACACAAAACCTAGCTAAGAACACTCGCAGACGCTTATAGTACAACTGTGTAAATTTTCAAGAAAATCGGTTCAGCCGTTTCTTAGTCTGTAGGTAACGGATACACACACACATACACGCACACACACAGAGACAAAGTTCCATTTATAAATAAGTTTAGATTTGTTATATGATTTATATCATATATGCGCGGTACTTATTTGTCTGACGATCGCAAAACGTGAAACCCAGGGTCCCAAACTCACACCTATCTAGCTGAATATATATATGTTTGTATATATGTATGTATATGTGTGCACGTGGGTGAGTGTTTAAGTGCTTTGTTTATGGTTACTCATTAGTGTTCAATCAAACCACATTTAATACAGCATAAACGGCAGCTAACCATGAAAATCTTAGGTCATTTTTAGTATCAACAACATCAGTTTAACTAAAAAACGAGTTTTGCTTGTTGGCACCAAAAATCGTGATGACCAGTGGCATTTAAAGCAAAAGAAAACGACTGACCCATGTAATGAGACGGAGGCTCGATCCCCACTGATCAGGCATAATATCAGAACGCTAATTCGAATGGGCGTCGGATCTATACAACTGTTTCGAGCAATCTATTGAGGTTAGAGAAAATTCGTAATAAATGTCTTATGATCTCGAGACTTTCTCTCCTGACCTTTGTCACCCCAACAAAATAACACTAAAGTTTTCTATTCAAGGTCATGTTACTTAGATTCTGCCTTTTTGAAAAAATTTTTTAATGTTCTGAGAAAATTTAAACCAAAGGAAATCATACTCTGGAGAGATGGGTATATTCGCCCGTCGAAAAAAAATTATAATTTAGATGATGTGTTTTCTTTTATGTATATCATATTGCTCTGTACTGGTTAATATATATTCTATTGAGCTTGTAGGCGCCTCGGTGACGTTTATCACAACTGGCCTTGTGCCAAACACAACCGAAGTCTCCACAATTTAAAATATCAAAAGGTTGAAAGAATAAAAGTGTTTTGTTTAAAATAAGTGGAATTTTATTAACTGAACAGAATAACATTAAATATTTAAGAAATTTCTAACTAGATCAATCAGTTAAGTGCCTAACGTGATACACGCTTGGGCGATCATGTCTCGAAAGAGACATGACTGACTGGGCAGAAGATTATCCCGCAGTAGGTTGCCATTGCTTTCTGCGGGAGATTGGTTGCCAGCCAAGGCAATAGAACCCAATCTGTCCTACTTGTTATTCCATAACTGGAGGGAAGACACGGATTTATACCTTTCCCAAGGGTATTTGTGCATTAGTGAATGCAAGAAATTCAACTGGAATTCGAACTCGGCTCCCCGATTTGTCGTTCCGAGCCGATATCCACTGCACCACGACGCACACTAACTAGATAAACGTTCGAAAAGAGAAAATGTAGTAGTTTTGAGTTAAAGGAATCAAGAGTTCTTAGGTGTAAATTCTTGTTCTTCTCTTCCCTTTTGTGTCCGCCGAGTAGATGAAAAGAATAAAGGAGCGATCCATTTAAAGGTGAAAAAGAGAGTGTGAGTGAGAAATAACAGATAAGAGGGAAATGTACTTATCAGCGTTGAATTGTTTTGGAGTCAGTTGAAAATGTCTTCTGGTTATTATTCTTGTTTCCTTCTTTTTTTGTTGACGGCGAGTAAGTGAAGACAAAGAAAGAAAAATACGAAGGAGAGGAAGAATGAATTGTATGTCGACGAGACATGCCAGTTTCAGCTTCTTGAAATTTCTCCCTTACATTGTGGTGAGGTCCTTATCAGATCCCTGCTCCCATCGGACTGATTGATTCGATTTTCTTTGTTTTTATAGCTAAAGACTTTTTAACGTAGGCTCGTTAACTTTTCTCTCAGTTTTGCACATCGCTTCCTTTCGTTGGTTAGAAAATTAATTTAACATCAGATCGCGAAATGTGGTTCTGTCTTTTTCATTCAGTATGAGGTCAATGTTTTTCCTTTTCGTCAAAATTAAATTTCACACTAGATTGTGAATTTTGCCTTGGTCTGCTATTTTTTTCCCCAAAATGTTTTCAGTCATTCTGATCCGATTTTGTGGGTGTGAAATTCCGTTTTTTATGTTTCAGTTAATTGTTGGATGATAATTGATTTTTTATCCTATGAGGTCTCTATGCAGATCTATCTCTTGATATTTCATATTAAAGAAATTATCCACCCAGTTTACGGATTTGGTATCATTATATACTCAAAAGTTAATGTATTATTAATATATAAGTGTGATAAACTGAATTCCTTTGTCTACGTACTGGTATCCTTTGCAGCCAAAGAAGGTCTATATGGTGAAACTGAAAAAAATCTAGTTTCTTTCTAGAAAACCAAAGAATTAAAACAAAATGTCCCAAATTAGACTAAAATTAAAATCACAATCAGTTGTTGGAATCAGTTGCTCGACTGCATGTTTTTTTGGTGAGCAGATAAAGATTATTATAACTTGGGTAGAAAGTTCTCAATCCCCTGCCTTAATCGTCAGATGTTCCCTTGTCGTATATTCTAGTCCTCACAAAATTCTTTTCCTAAAAAAAAATAAGAATAATTTCTTGCGAAAGGCAGAAGATTGGTTCTTTGGTATGAAAGATAGAAAACTCTAGAAAGTTTGGTATTATAAACCAAACTAGGAGTTTGGTATTATAAACTTGTTTTAAAGAATAAAGACGATCATGGAATAGCATGAAAGATGCGGATTTCGACAAAATTCGCTTGTATACTGACAGGTAACGAATTCAGCAGATATACAAAGATAGAAAGGGGCGTAAGACCAGGATGTTTTTCATCGCATCTGTTCAACTTGTACAGCGAGAATATTTTGAGGACCCTAGAAGTTATGTCTGGATTTGTCATCGGAGGCCACAATTTAAACAACCATGCATTCTGTCTTCTTGCAATTGATATTTAGTCCTTTCTTCTCTCTTTCCATCGCTATATTCTGTATGAGTTCCTATAGTTTCCTTTCTGTGTCTGCTCTCAACGCTGTGTCAATTGCACATCTAATGTGGCTAAGATCTTGGCGACCAGTATTGAATCCTAGCATGAATTTTATTCTCTCATGTTCACTTTACTGTAAAGAATGAATAAGTCCGGTAAAATGTCATATCCTTGTCTTATGCCACTTTCTATTTTTGTGCATTTCTTGAATTCATTTTCTATCAGTATCCAAGCGATTTGTTTTGGATAATTCTAATATCTTTAACAAATAGTTCTTTACTTATTTTTATTTTAGCAATCTTACTAAATAGTGAAACAAAGAAAAAGATTTATATTACCGTCATTACAGGATCATATATGTTTTGATTACATATGGCAGTGAATGCTGGACAATAACATCAAAGATGAAGGAAAAACTTGAAGCAACTGAAGTGTGGTTCTACAGAAGGATGCTGCGAATATCATGGATCAAGCATGTGAGCAATGATGAGGTTTTGGAAAGGATGGAAACGAAAAGGAAATTAATACTGAGCATCAGGAAGAGACAGCTTAAGTTCTTGGTACATGTAATGAGGGAAGAGGGCTTGGAGAACCTGATACTAACAGGACAGATAGCGGGAAAAAGAGACAGGGGGAAGCAACGGATAACATATTTGAAGGACGTAATTAGGTGGATGATGTTACGAGGTTTAATAATAGCAAAAAGAATCACCTAAAATATGGACTACAAATTGGAGATGACAAAATCAAGCAAGTACACAAATTTAAATATCTATTAATTGTTTTAACAGGGACGGAAAATGCGACATTAAAATCTGCAGTTGTATTGGAATAACGAAAGAAAAAATATGTATTGAAGGTTGGGAAAAGAATAAGCGAAAGATGAGAATAAAGGAAATAAAAAATGGCAATTGATGTTGCACTTAAACTCTTTGAGATTCTAGCTATCGGGGAAGCAAGTGTGCGGAAGGGATTTTGGAAATGCGGGACGTGCGAGAAAAGAAACTGTGAGTAGAAGAGGCGTTTATATTTGACTGTTTTCACTGAAAAAGCGTTGGACCTAATTGCCAGTCTAGTAGCACGAGTAAATTCGTGTAGAGAGGGAGCCAGGAAGATAAGATCGTCAGAGTAGAAGCCGTGAAAATATTTGTAGAAAAGACAAAGGGAAGCCACATCCCGACGGTGAAAAAGTGGTTGAAGTTGAGCTGCTAAATCAGGATCGCTTACATTGCAGATCCTCCTTTGAATTTTGTCGAGCATCCCAAGGGGAATAACCAGGGCGCCTGACAGTATGAGCAGCGATTTATAGAACTTCAATTTGGTCTAGCAGCTGACGTTGCTCTCCCATCTCGTTTTACTGGTTGGCCATCGCTGCTGTGAATGAAGAAATCTGTCTTAGTTTGAGTTTTTGTTCACGGCATATCAACACCTCTGTGGGTTATTTAATGCCAAAAAGGTGGGGTTTTAAGTTAGTTTTTATTTTAAATGTTTGGTTATAGTGACAAGGTTGATTCGTTGAAAAAAAATTTTTTTTTTAGAAAACTCAAAATGTTTTCTGGTTTTGTATTTTTTAAAAGGTCCTTTAAAATTGAAGAAAGAAGGTTTGGTTCGTTTTGTTTTACGGCATATCAACACCTCAATGAGTCATTTAATGCCGACAATATTTCTGCAGTAGATTCGTATATATTCTTTGTAAGAAATCACTTTATAGATCAGGTTTCATTGACGTATTTTTGTGAAGAGGTTTTTGTCGAAAATCAGATTTATTACTGGTAGATATATTTTTTCTTCAAAAATATATTGCTGGTAATATTTTTTCCCTCAAAAATGTATTGCTGGTAATATTTTCTTCTCCAAGAAAGTATTGCTAGAATTTTCACTATAAAAATCTATTTTTATACTTTCATGGTGTTTTGCCCCCAGTTTGGGGGGCTAACTATTTGCCCGTACCTGGGACCCTAATAGATGTTACCACCCCGGGTCAAGGTGAACCTGGGAACAGCAACAATTGTGAGTTGTTTCCATGCTTTTCAAAACTTCCAAATTAGAGCCCTTGCTGCTGGATGCAGTTTATCGTCAAACCCAGGACTCGGATGTAGTTTATCGTTATACCTCGGACGCCTCATTGGAGAGGTTTTACCTCTTTACAGAGGTGCAATCTGCGTATTCTGAAGCTCAAAACCGACAGGGCGATGTAGTGATCTGTGTGCAGATTTCTTTATGGGCAGGTGCTATCATAAGAAATTATAAAACGTTATCTGATGGGTTCATTTGACGCTTCCTGGTAAAATCATGCAGATATCAGTAAAAAAAGAGTTGACATTTTACAAAATTCCTAAATGGATATTATGAAAACCTTAATACTAATTCATTTATTATAAATTATTGCTAGTGGCTAATATTAACAAACGACAATTACTCAAATAATACAATTAAGGTTTTGAAAAAGTAAAAAAAACACTTACATAACTCTTCTTCAATGAGATTAAATTACTAAATATTTATTTAGAAATTATTTCAAGGTGTTTTTTCTGTTATAAAATAATCAATTGAATATTAACAATTTTAATCTTTTGTTTTATATTCGTGTGCAGGAGGGGGCGTTATTCTTAATATTTTTATCTTCTATTTTAATCTCTTTAAGAGATATGCGTGCAAACATTCAGACACAGATTAATTCATGTCTATATATCTGTACCAATAAAGACAACTTTTGTGGCCGCCAGGAATTTCGACTGTCAGATTTCTGCTCTGTGTTCGCTAACAGATCGGATACTTACATCAATGAATTGACAGACAAACAACAGAATGAAATCAGCCCAAAACGAATACCAGTTCTTTATTCCATTGACATCCATTTTGTTTTTTATTTCTTTTATAGTTGTCACGGAATAGTTTTATTCTATTTTATGGGGATTGTTTTTTGTGTGTGTGTTTGTGTGTTAACGTTTCCGGAGACCATTTTATAAATATGCTATAATTGAAGTGTACCTTCAAGGAAAGTCCCTTTACGTCTGTTCGTTGAAGTTACGCACAACTATCCTTATAAGACTTTTTATTTATTTGTTAGTTTTATTTAACATATAATGGCTGTTTCAGGCGGGAATCAAGGAACATTTTTGGAGTCTCTTTTCGTTTATTTAATACTCTTCTGTTTTTTTTCCCAAGAAGTAAGAATATCGAAGATAGAGATGTAAGTTATTCCCAGCGACTACGGAAAAATCTCATTACAGTTAACGATGATAGGGAAGTTTTCATTGTACGTGAGTGTGTGTGTGTCCGTATGTCCGAGGAAAAGACGAATTGCATTGGGAAGAGTTGTATGCATGTTTGACAAAGGAGGAAGAAGTCAAAGTCGGTCTTGTATGTTTGTATAGGTGAGTGTGTCTTGTTAGGACTGGATAAGGGGCTAAAACACTTGCCTAAGGCCTCAGCATAAGAACTAGAAGCAACAACGTTGTTATTATCTATGGTAAGCTAAAGACCCAAACTCTTCACTTGACAGATCGTAGAACTTGGTTCATTTACGCGTATGCATAGGAAAGAAAGAGTGAGAGAAAAAGGTTATTTATGATTGTGAGTAAGTGTTTCGTATATGGAGATAGCAAAAAAAATATATAAAATCGCGGGCCGGGAAGAGAAACCGGGAGAGAGAGAGAAAGAGAGAGAGAGAGACGGATAGAATGGCAAAGAAGAGAAGAGAGATAAATGGAAACAGGTAGCAGAATTTAAGGAAACTGAAAAAACGACTGGGAGATTGGCAAGATTGGAGAGAAATCAGAGTAGGAGGATAAAAAAAAGGAAAGGAAAGTGAGTTGATATATATATATATATATATATATATATATATATATATAAAGAGAGAGAGAGAGAGAGAGAGGGGGAGACGATAAATCGGAAAAAAGAATTTAAAAAAAAGGAAAACTGAGAAAGTGAGCTAAATGGAAACCGGGAAATAAGTAGAAAGAGAGAAAGAATGAGATCAGGACAACTTCATGGGAGGCTAGACAGGGAGAGGTGGTAGTCGAAAAGAAAGAGGTACAAAGTGGGAGAAAGTTATTAAAGAAAATGAGAAAAGAGAGAGAGGGGGAGAGAGAGAGAGAGAAAGAGAAAGGGGAGAAAGTTTTAGAAAAAGTAATTGAAATTATAACATGTATAAATAACAAATTTTGTGTTTGGTGCATATTGGACAGCAAATATTCTCCCTCTCTCTCCCTTTAGCAAAACTTGTTTTTAAAATGGTCGCGTTTGAACAAGTGATTTTGTTTTCTTTCCCCGTGACCTATATATATATATATATATATATATATATATATATATATATATATCCGAGTGAATATAGAATGAGGAGAGAAAAAAGAAAATTTTTTTTTCCGTCCAAAACATTAATTTAAAACAGTGCTCGATATATGATGTATAGAGCTGTGAATATTTATTATAAATTATGTTTTAGAACATGTACATAATTTCTTCTATATATGTCCTCTTCTCTACAATCATATGGCTGTTTCAATGTTTGTACTTCAAACACATCATCGGGAGAGGTAAAGGTTTGGAATCATTCTCTGTTTATATTTGGTTCGTTGTTGTTGTGGGGGCTGGTTGGGGTTATTGGTAATTAAGTGAATGTATTTCTCGTTTTGACCGTTATAGATTTTTGAAGAATCTGGTGCGTAAGTGTGAAATTCTTGATTAATTGTATTATCTGTTGGAATGTACGTTTTATCGGTCGGTCGGGTATATCTTTTGGTTAGAGTTTCTAAGAGGGCAGCATGTTGAGTTGTCATTTTTATGGTTGGCTATCGTCTAATTGATTGATGTCTGCTGTTTGTGGACCTAATATATGTATTCACTTTGATCCTGTGTGTAGGTTTTCACTTTGGGGTTTCTTAGATATGCGTGATAGGGGTGGGGTGTTTTTTCTTTCCTATTTTGATTTTTTCGGTATGGAATATTTTTTTATTTTATAGGGTTTTTTTTTTAAATATACTTTTTTAAATATTTTATACTCAAGTTTGGAGTATTTTTGTATTTAGGCGAAGTTATTTCAAGAAATCTAAATTTGTATTTTTAGGAAGTAAATGCAAATTGGCGTTTTATCAGTTTTTTGTATAAAGTTGTATGTTTAATCTTAATTTTAAGTTTAGAGGGTCGGTTTTTTCTTTTAATTTTTTTTTATATTCTTTTTTCTATAAATTATCCTTTGGAATCTTATTTTTTCTTTTAATTTTTTATATATTTTATTTATTTAGATATTTTTGCGGGCATTAGATCTGGCTTTAAGTATTTATTACATCGATTTTTTCTATAGCATTTTTTTATCTTTTACAATATTAAAAAATCTCTATTCAAATTTCTAGTACTTTTTAGTGTGATTGTAGGGTTAGATCTTACGTGTGCTTACAGTTTATTTTTGTGTATGATATAATTATTCTGAAGTAGTATATTTTTAATCTTGATTTTGAATATATGAATTTTGATTCTTTTTCAATTTTGGGAGCCATTTGTTTAATTTTTGATTTTTTTTAGTACGGAATATTTTTGTATTTAAGTAAGGTTATTGTGTTAAGTAAGGTTATTGGTGTAGGCTTTAGTGATAGACTTTCCTTTGAGGATTTATTGGATCGATTTTTTCTATAGCATTTTTTATCTTTTATAATGAGAATATCTAATCAAACTCTTAGTATTTCTTAGCATGATTTTAGAGTTAGGTCCCTAATGTGCTTGCAGTTTACTGTGGTTTCGTGTCTCTGATTTAAGAGGTTGTTACTATTTATATATTTAAGGATCTCTATTTTTTCTTGAAGGCAAAGAAAGCATGGTTCTTTTATAAATTTTGCTGTTCTTGCTTTTTTGAGAATTTTCCATTTGACCTTAGGTGTTTTATTTTCGTTTTTTAATTTCCAAAAGTGTTTGGAGAGAGATGTCATTTTTTAAAAAAAATTTTTTTTTAATCATTTCACCCCGAGCAAGGCGGAAACGCCACTGATGTGCAGGGGTTTACATAAATGTAAAAAGATTAATTAGAAAAGAGTGAGGAGTACAAACTAGTTAGAAAGAAACAATAGAAAGCAGGTGGAGAGAAAGTGAAGGTTATACAGGGGAGGGGAGAGAGCTAGAGTCCAGTGGTTAGTAGATGAGTATTGACTTTGCATTTAAATTTCTGGAGGTTGTAGCCGTCAGGAAAGCAAGAATACAGGTGCGAGTTCCACAGGCGGGAAGTGCGAGAGAAGAAGCTGCAGGAGTAGAATTGTCGTCTGCATTTGGCTAACCTGACTGTGAATGGGTGGGACCCAGTTGCCAGTCTGGTTGCACGAGTAAACACCTGTTGAGGAGGCATCAGTGACTTAAGCTCGTCCGAGAAGAAGCCATGAAAGTATTTATAGAACAGACAAAGTGAGGCCACATTTCGACGATGGGGAAGTGGCTGCAGTCGAGTCGCCAGATCAGTACCTATCACATTACAGACTCTCCTTTGGAGCTTGTCAAGAACACCGAGGAGAACGGCAGGGGCACCTGACCATAAATGGCAGCAGTACTCCATGCACGGACGGATGGTTGACTTGTATATATGCAGTATGGATTCAGGTGGAAAAAACATCCTGGATCGACATAGTGACCCTACCTTCTTAGCAGTAGATTTTGCTATGGATTCAATATAATGGTTCCATTTGAGGTCTGAGGACAGGGTAAGTCCGAGGAGGCGTAGTGTATTACTCTCAGGGAGAATCGCTTGGTCCATGCTTATGAGAAGCAGGAGAGGTTGCCTGTAATGGTTGACAAACAACAGCTTGGTCTTAGACGAATTGAAGTTGACAAGCCACTTCTTGCCCCAGTTCACCACAGAGTGTAGATCCCGCTCAAGGTCAGCAGCGAGATTATGTCTGTCCGCCACGACAGGTTTCTTACTGGAGCGGGAGTATATTGTAGTGTCATCTGCGTAGATGCCTACTTGGGACTTGATCTCATCTGGAAGGTCGTTGATGAAAATAAGGAAGAGCGTCGGGCCCAGGATAGAGCCCTGTGGGACACCAGCATTCGTGCTGTAGGACGAAGAGGCACGCCCATTCAGAACGACCTTCATTTTGCGGTTATTTAAGAAAGATTGGATTAGGTCAAGCAGGCGACCGGTAATACCATAACCGCGTAGTTTGCATAGGAGGCCAGAGTGCCAAACCCTGTCGAAAGCCTTGGAGATGTCCAGAGCAACCGCGCGAGCCTCCTCAGACTCATCAAGGGCCTGTAGCATGTACTCCGTTACGATTGTTAGCAGGTCGGCCGTGGACCTGGCAAAACGGAATCCATATTGCCTGTCGGAGAACAGTTTGTGGGCGGTGAGATGATGAACTATTTCAGCATTGATTATAGCCTCGAATACTTTCCCGAATATCGGTAGAAGACTGATAGGGCGGTAGTTGGATGGGTCCGAGGGTTCACTACAATTCTTAAATACAAGAACGACTGAAGAGAATTTCCAGCATGCAGGAAAGCAGGAAGCAGAAAGGCAGTAGTTAAATAGTTTAGAGAGGACAGGGGAAAGTTCAGGAGCACACCTCTTAAGGACTATCACCCATGTTTTGTTTTTCTTTGTTATCCTTCAATAACAAAGAAAAACAAAACATGACATCTCTCTCCAAACACATCTCTCTCCAAACACAGACAAGGCTATCTCGTCTGAGAAAAAAACAGACTAGAGCCCGACCCTGCTTTATGCAAGGTCTACGGGAAGTTTTGCCCGAGATTACAGACTCGGATTCCCCACATTAAATAATCGGCCTTGGGACACCTCTGGTCTCAATGGGGAGGTTTCTGGTAGATATCTTGACCAACTCCAAGAGATCAATGTGGGAATAACTGGCTTGTAACATTCAATACCTCCAAAACCAAAAACGTTCCATCATCACCGATCAGGACCTTGATTTTTGCCTATTATGCTGAACGCTTGTTCATCCAAGGGGTGGGTGTCTTGGCTTAAATATCTTAGGACTCAAGTTCACCACAGATCTTGATTAGAATTTATATATACGATCCACTGCTAAAGATGCTATTTCCTTGTGTCGTTCCAGTAAGTAGCTGACTACTGGTATACTCTATCTTTAAAAGTATTAGATCAAACCAAAAATGGTATACTTATGAGTTATGGTAACCGGAAAACTGTGTTGCTAAAAATTACTATGCATTTTTTCCTGCTTCAAATATAACTCACACCCTGAAGATGACCTCAGAAAGAGGTTGAAAGTACTTGGGCACCTTAAGAAATAAATGAAAACAACATCTGTCAACGTTACAGCTCATTTCTGACATCTTTTGACTGTAATACGTGAAAGATTATCCGTGAGTATGAACGGATTTTATTAAGAATAAGCAAACATAGTGTTTGCAATTTATTTAATCTGACAGGTTTAAAAGAAAATTTGCTGCCTAAATACACACACACACACACACATATATATATATATATATATATATATATATATAGTTTGAGGTGTAATAATGTTTAGCTCCAAGGTTTTTGTTTTTTCAGTGTTTTTACTGTTAAAATGTATTTTTGCAAACAGCTTTTCTATAGTAAAGCACTTGATATCGGGAGAGAGAGAGAGAGAGAGAGAGAGAGAGAGAGAGAGAGAGAGAGAGTTGATAAAAAAGAGTTCGTCACTTAAACTAAGCAGGTTCATGTCGACTTGGAAGTTTCGTGAGGGCACCGTTATGATGCTCTCTCTGACTTACTCGCCAGGGCTAGTTTGCCATTAGATCCCCTATTTGAGAAATAAATTTGATAATTTGATAAAGAGATAAATTTTGCCTTGATAATGTCTATCACAGGACGAAAAGCGTAGGTGGTAAAAATATAGTTTTCCTCTTGTATTCGCTATCTGGATGTGCTCTGTGGTGCAATGGCTATCGTCTCGGAACGAGAAATCGGAGAGCCGGGTTCGAATTTCAGTTGAATTCCTTGTATTCATGTACGCGTAAATATCATTGGGAAAGGTATTAGTCCGTCTCTTCCCTCCAGTTAATGGGTTAAATAAGAGGACATATTGGCTTCTATAGCCATGGCTGGCAACCAGTCTACCGCAGAATATAATGGCAACATACTGCGGGAAAATCTTCTGCTCAGTCAGTCATGTCTCCAAAGAGACATGATCGCCCAAGTGTATGGTACTTAGCTAACTGAATGATCAGAATTTATAATTTTATACACCCGACCAGGTCTGGTAGAAAGACACATGTATGCAGTCGCCAGTAAAGATTGAATAATGAAACAGTTTTTAAGTTTGTTTGTTTTAATCATATCACCCCGAGCAAGGCGATAACGCCACTGTTGTGCAGGGGGCTACGTAAGAGTGAAAAGATTGGAAAAGAGAAAGCCGGAAACCACATCCTAAACAGGGAACAAGGGATGAGCTCTACACCTGTTCAATAGACGTGGGTGGAGTGTGAAGCAGCAAACTTCCTTTGTAAGTCCCCAATAAATAGTTTTTTTTTCTGATGTTAGTGTTTATGTTTTATAATTTTTTATGTGTTTCTACTTCTCATTTCTTGAAGACCCTGAAAGAGTCATTTTTTTTATTTTTTTATTTTTTTATGTGACGACGGTTTAAGTTAAATAAGTATTTCTCATAATAATATCTGTATCACATCCTCCTTTTTTTCTGGGGTGTTGATTTGCCCGTCACCCAATACCTTGCAGTCTTTGTTACTTATGATATCATAAAATGAATGAAATGATATAAAAAAAAATATCGCCCCCTCTTATAATAAAAAAAGATTTCAGCAAATCGTTTTCTGCAGCCCTCATTAGGAAAAATCAGATTTATCTCCCTTGCGGGGAAAAAAAGACTTGTTAGACATTGCAACAAAGAAGAATACGAGTTTAGTGGGATGGTGAGAAAGAAAAAGAAGAGTTTATAAAGGGAGGTGGGAAACGGAAAATAAATAAATAAATAAATAAATAAAGAAAGAAAGAAAGAAAGAAAGAAAGGAAGAAAGAAAATAATTGAGAAATTCGAAAAAGGTAGGAAGTGAAAAAAGAGAGCCATGGTAAAATGAAGAAGCGAAAAATAGCTGAAAAACGAAAAATGTGTTTGAGATGATTTCATTTTCTAAGTGCTGCTCAGATGTGGCACAAGGCCGAAAATAAGAGGTACCCATTGAGGATCGAACTCACTACTCAGTTGTAATAAATTCTCGTGAGACAAAATGCTAACCATTACCCCACAGTGAGGTGTTCAAAGAGGTGATTTTCTAAGCGCAGCTCAGATGAGGCACCCAGTAAGGATCTCATTACTCAATTGTAGTGATTCTAGCGAAACAAGCTTGCTAACTATTACATAAAAAAATAGAATAATGTGTTTAAGGCTTGTGTTCAAGTCTCCCATTTGACTAAATTTTTGCGAATCCGAAAATACAAGGCCGCAATTTAAAATATGCAAAAGTTAAATTAGTAAAGACATTAACACCAATAATTATGGGTTTAAAGCCACTTAAATATCGATTTTGGAATCGTGAACAAGTATTGGGACGCCCGGTCAAGATCGAACTATACTTGTAAACTGAGATGAAAATCATGCTTAACTACTTCCAGGGCGCTACATAATCATATCATAAATTTCGCTATGTTTGAGATAATACCAAAATTAGTAGGGTAACCAGTAAGGATTGAACTCACTTTAGTGGCAATAGGAGCTGCGAGGCAACATGATTAACCATTGGCATTAGTATTGCATCAGGTGTGAACGATGGGAAAAATATTGAAAACAATCATCAAGAGACATTACAAAATAGAAACAAACACGAAGAAAAATCTGTGGCGAACCTGTACGACATTACCACCACCTGTAAATTTGTTGATTATCATTTTTTTTTTTTTACTTTTTCAGTTCATTCTTATCGATTAGTACATAAAGTTTCCCATTTTCAAAAATTATTTGGAAAAAATTTCAATATTTAGAGGTTTTTAGTGGGTGTTCAGTTTCTTATACAACGTTATAGTAAATCGATCCTCCATTTTGGAATCACTTCGAATTGTTGCCCCTTTTTTTTTTTTTTTTTTTTCAAAACTTGTGAGAAATTAATGAACAAACCGTTCCGGAAATGTTTTTATTCAAAATTTTTTAGAATAGGAATTATTTTAAAAATTTTCTTTCAAAATTTTTTTTTTAATGTTTTTTACATGTCATATTTTTCATTCCAAATTGTTTTACATCAGGAATAAAGAAGCTCTGTCCAAATTTTTTTTTTTACTGTTTAAAATAACTTTTCATTGATATGAAATACAGATAATTAAACATTTTTCATGGGTTTGTCGATCTTCAAATTGTAAGCTTCTCTATACACGGTCTCAGCGACATCAAAGCTATCCCGACGCGAATGTTTCCAAAATGGAGGATCGATTTACTATAAGTTTATGTGAGAAATTGTGCACACTCTGCAAATCTTAAATAATGAATTTTTTTTAAATTTTCTTGATAATCGGAAAGTTTAGGGTCTAAATCGATGATATTGCACTGAAAAAAATTTCCAAAATTGATAATTAACATACTTACAGGTGGTGGTAATGTCGTACAGGTCCACCTAATCTGTGAATGATGGTAACAATTCTGATCATTCAGTCAGTTAAGTGCCATACACTTGGGCGATCGTGTTTCTTTTGAGATATAACTGACTGGGCAGAAGATTTTCCCGCAGTAGGTTGCCATTACATTCTGCAGTAGACTGGTTGCCAACCAACGCCATATAGAACCTAATCTGTTCTATTATTTAACACATAGCTGGAGGAAAGAGATAGATTAATACCTTTCCTAAGGGTATATGCGCGTAAGTGAATGCAATGAATTCAACTGGAATTCGAACTCGGCTCTCCGACTTTTCGTTCCGAGCCGATATCCACTGCACTACAACGCGCAACAATTCTGATTGAGACGCAAATTTCCGTCTTACGAAGATTTCTCTTTATAATAATTTTAAAATAATTCAGCAGATGATGTCATTTTATTTCTGGTAACTGGATTTTTGGAGATTCCCTTAATCGGTTTCCGTCGTTCGACACTATGCGTCTGAAAAATAACTATTTTATCGCAATCACCATGGCCTTTAGGACCTTTTGGCTAAGATCAAAGTGTGACATCTGTTTTAATCAGATTAATCTGATTTTCTGTTTCCACGTCTATCTTTCCTACTTCCTTTCTCACTGAAACCATTTAGTTCTCCCCACCCCACACTTTTTTTCTACGTGATCAAAAAGGAACAGTCACTTGTTTATAAGGTATTGGCAGGATATAACAGCCGTGCGAATTTACGAAGATAGGGACAAAAACAATTATAAAAGGATAATTAATCGATTATTGATCATTGTATTATGGAAGACTTGTCTTGTGCTTCAGACAGTTTTCTATTTTCATTCATACCGAAATTCGATATTTGAGTTCAAGTTAAAAGCAACAACAAAGAGACAGGATTTCAAGGCAGGCCCTCCCCACTTGGAAGATTAGTACATTTCAATCTTCATACCTTGATTCAGACTTAGTTTAGGCTTGTGCTAGACCTGTGATACTCAACAGCCGTACCGCGACACACTCGTGTGCCGCGACGCAATTGCGTGCCGCGCGAACTTCTTAAGTGTGTCGTGAAAATACGATTGGATTCGGAATCACTTCATAAATCTCACTAGTAATAGTGGACTTCAATTATGCGAAGAAGAAGAATTTGCAACCATTTCTAGTGATAGAGGACTCAAAATAAAACATTCGACGATACCCATTGATACACTTTGAATTCCAATACAAAAGGAATACTCCACTTTAGCTAAAAAGGCTTTAGCATTTAGGTTGCAATTTTCTACTTCTTATTTATGTGAATTGGGTTTCGCAAACCCAAATAACATAAAAAAGAAGCGAGATAAACTACGTTCAACTGAATAAATGAAGGCATGTTAACAGCACATTCGACCAAACATTGAAGAAATCGTGCGATTTTTTATTGAAGTCGGGGTAAATGGTGGTGCCGTCAGCGTAGATGCCTACTTGGGATCTGGTTACATCAAGGAGATCGTTGATGAAGATCAGAAAAGGCGTAGGACCTAGGATAGTGCCTTGAAGGATACCCGCATTTGTTCAATACGATCTTCATTTCGCGATTCAAATTTAGTATTCATGAAGTGGTTGAAACCGCACCGTGGAGCACTTGTTATCTAGATATTTTCATTTAGTTGTGTCGGAAGTTTCTCATTGAGTACCGTACCAAATGTGATGTCAGACTTACGTTAGACAATGCAAACCTCGCTGCTGATCTTGAAAAGGACCTTCAATCTGTGGTGAACTGAGGCAAGAAATCGCTATTAAATTTAAAGGCTTCCAAAACTAAGCTGCTATCCTTTAACCACGATAGAGAATCTCATCTACCCTCCATCAGCATGAATTACGCTAGTCTCTCTGAAAACAATGCACAACACTTCCTTGGCCTTACTCTCTCAGCCGACCTCAAGTGGAATGACTTCATTGAATCAATAGTTAAATCTATTGCTAGGACGGTCGGGTCACTGTGTCGTCAGGATCCATCTTGTACATATACAAATCAATCGTCCGTCCATGGATTGAATGCTGTTGTCATATCTGGTCGGGCGTTCCTGCTATTCAACTCGGAGTTCTCGACAAAATTCAAAAGAGAATCTGCAATGTAATCGATCGCAACCTGGCAGCTCGACTCCAGTCACTTTCTCACCGACGGAATGTGGTTTTCCTCTGTCTTCTATTCTACAAATATTTTCACGGCTTCGGCTCCGACGAGCTTAGCTCCCTGGTGACCCCTCGACATAAATTTACTCGAGCTACTAGACTAGCGACTTGGTCCCGCCCTTTTTAGGCAAAACAGTCAAATATCGGCAGCACTTCTACTCTATCAGTTTATGTTTCGCACTTCGAACTCCTTTCCGTATACTTACTTCACTGATAGCTACAATCTCCAAGAGTTTAATTTCAACGTTAATTGCCATCTCTTACCTCCTTTCACTCTCGACTTTCTCTTATCATTTTCCCCGATACTCCCTGTATCTTGTTCTTCTTCATTTTCACACTAATCTCACATAACCCTCTTCACACCATTATTCCAATCCTTCTCTAATCAATTCTTCAATCCCCTCTATAACTTATTCTTCTTTCTTTTAGCTCTCTTCTCGTGTAGACCCCTTCGCACCAGTGGCAGTACTGCCTTGCTTGGGGTGAAGTCATTATAATATATATATATATATATATATATATATATTATGAATTAAATTTCAGGCATGCAGTGTCCGATGACTACTATGATTTTCATGCTTTTCATTAGACGGTCGGTAGCTGTAATGTGAAAATGGGAGCATTTATTTTCCCAGTTATGACTGAAATGAAAAAAAATTACATATTTGGTATGTGAACCCCATCCGTACACCAACTAAACTGACTTGGAAAGTTTCCCATTTTCGCACTAAAGCTGCCGACCGTTGCTTGATTGCGTAAAAGTATGAAACTTATAGTCGTGGCCGGACACTGTACGCTTGAAATGTAATTTTTAATTTAAAAAAAAAAGAAAAGAAATGAAGTTGTATTGATTCAGTACGAATATGGAGCGATGAATGTTAAACTTTTGAGCTTGCAAGATACTGAATTGCAAAACACAGGCCATGAAATCTAAGTTGGAGAATCTGTTTGCCATGAACGCAGTCATTCAGTCAGTTAAGTGCCATACGTGATACACGCTTGGGCGATCATGTCTCGAAAGAGACATGACTGACTGGGCAGAAGATTATCCAGCAGTAGGTTACCATTGCTTTCTGCGGTAGACTGGTTGCCGACCAAGGCTATAGAACCCAATCTGTCCTGCTATTTAACCCATAACTGGAAGGAAGAGACGGATTAATACCTTTCCCAAGGGTATATGCGCGTAAGTGAATACAATGGATTCAACTGGAATTCGAACTCTGCTTCTCGTTCCGAGCCGATATCCACTGTACCACAACGCAGTCATTACGGAGGCCATTAATGGAAATGATACACAATAATTGTAATCATGGTTTCCCTATCTAAAAGTAGATTTGATTTCTTTATTAATATCAAAGTTGAGCTTTCATATGTCCATGTTAACCTGTAATTATATTCTAAAGATTCCATGAAGAAGTTAACGAATGTAATCACTCCGAAAATTGATTTTATCGCCGTGAAATTCTGCATGTCATGCAACGGGGAGTTATATAACTACTATTTTAAAATCCCAAACACGCTGATTTATCGAGCTAGAGAATTTTTTTTCTTGTGATTTATTAGGCTTAGATTTGTCTGGTACAAAGTACAGGTCAGTGGAGCGCCCAGTGAGAATCGACTTCGCTACACGAGCGAAGTGATCTGCATTAAAACTAGCGACCATGCTACGGTAGGCACTCTAAATAGTGATTACGTAAGGTTTAGTCTAATGCAATGGCGTGCCAATAGCATAATGAATATCGGCGCTGAGAGTGAAATATGATTGATTCGTTTTCTTTTACGGTTTATCAACCCTTTTCAGGTTATTTATAGGCTGAAAATATTTTCATATTGCAATATTTTTTTAGATAATATTTTTTATTGGTTGATTGATTTTTTTAACGTCTTATCAACATTTTCGATGTTTTTCTGACCTTAGCCAGAAAGTATGTTTAGATTGTAAGATTTATGTAGATAATAATGATACAATTCCTTTCAATAAACCAACAGCTGGTAGAAAAGGAGTGGATTCAAACCTTTTCCAAGGATATTTACGCGTAAGTGAATATAACGAACCCAACTTGAATTGGAACTCGGCTCTCTGATTAACAATTTCGTGCCATTATTCATTAAACCACCCGCACATCTAAGCTTATGGCATCTGGTATTCCCAAGCGGTCATCCACCTAGGTACTGACCAAACTAGGTAAAGGATGCTCTTTGTCGTTGAGTTTGAGGTAGGTTTTATAGCAAAGAGTTTAGTCACATCTGATGAGGATGAAGTAACCCCAGAGCCATTTAAATGGGTGAGGGGGTGGCACTAACGGTTTGTCTCTACTGAATATTGCGTTTATGATTTTCCAGAACACTCGGAATTCAAGTTTTCTTCATTCTTATTTTGGCTCGGAATTCCCGCGTATATCTGCTCAAGTGAGTCCTGGAAAATGTAACATTTTTCAGGACTTTTTTTTGCACTGTTTGCGAACAGTTCTGAATAACACAAGGGTTTTGCTACACCGTTTCCGTGACAAATTGTTGTGGGGAGTTACCCACTTAATAATGGACTCTGCCTATATTAACCGAGAGTGAATTACTCTCGAGGACAGGGCCAGGGCGTCAGAGACACTGGTTTCCAGTACGACTTCAGTTCAGCTCAGCCCAGTCTGTCTGTCTGTCTGTCGGTCACGTGTAGCCAAGCTATTATTACTCTTTCTCTTTGTATCTCTTTGTATCTCTTGTTGACGCAGTATATGTTCTTGACCTACCACCGTGTTGACTCATTTTATGGTCTCATACCGGGTCCATATCACAAAGGCAGGGATAATTACACCGTTCAGCAGGTTCAAATACCCCCCCCCCCAGTGGACCATAGGCCAACACGAAATGGGTTGTCGGATGCTTCTGTAACTTGTGTTTTTTACAGGTTGGGGTGTTGACTGTCGGCAAACTTCTTTATCTCCTGAACGAGTAGATTGGTTACCAACCAAGGCTAAAAAAAAAGAAACTGTTCCGTTATTTAATTCATAGCTGGATGGATAAGAGATGGATTAATACATTTCCCAAAACTATTTGTGAATGCGCGAAAGTAAATGCAACGAATTCAATTCGAACTCGACTCTCCAATTGCTTATCCCGATAACCACAGCACCACAACGTTCATCAACTGCATCAAAATGCACATCCACGATCAGATAGTAAAAAAAAAAAAACTTTTGAATTTTTCTCTTATTAACAGTATTAATATGAATATAGGTGAAATATAAATATCTGGTAAAGATTCAATACATTTATCAAATAATATGATCCCGGTGAGTTGTATTATGCTGAACCCTTTGTTGCATATTGGTTGCAATTGTAACCAATATACAACAAAGGTTAGAGAAACGTTACAATTGTAACCAATATGCAATAAAGGGTTAACTCTGTAGTCGGTCAATGAGATATAATCATTAAACATTTTGTTTTATCGAATGTTCAAAAATAATATATAAATTATTTCAATACGTTGTAAAATCTTCATAAAAAATCTTTAATTATTTAATCTCTAATATTTTGTTTATGCATGTGCTTGAGATGAGCAACAGATAAATTATACTATTTTTACAAATATATTTTCGGATTTTTGTTCATATCATATAAATGAAGAAAAGATGTATCTGGTGAGATATGAACAAAAACAAAGGGAATATGTTTTGTGTATGATTTCTCATCTGAAGTTTTGTTTTCCTGTCAAGTTTGATCTTCAGAAATTTTAATCCAATGCCAATCGTTATTTTTGTCTTCTTAATTTCTGTTCTCTCGCCTTAATAATCTTTTTTCTTTTTCTCTGACACTTTCAATCCCAGTCACCACTTGAATGAAAAACATTCAGGAAGACAGAAATCGGAAATTCATGCTGCATTTAAAATTTTTGAAAATTGTAGGTAGCAGGTAATCATGAAACAAGGAGAGAGTTCCCCAGGAGAGAAATGTGAGAAAAGAAAGTTACTGCAAGTCCTATGTTAACAGTTTCTTCTATCTCACTTCACGCTTGTAGGACTCTCGTCTCTATTCTTGCTTCCCAGTTAACTTTGATCTCTTCAAAAATTTAACTGAAATGTCAGTCGTTATCTTCCGTCTAATTAATTTCTGTTTTTTTTATTATTCTCTCACTTTAAACTCTTTGCTTTTTTCTTACTAGCAGTATAGCCCGGCGTTGCTCGGGTGTAATGAAAGCTTTAAAACTAATCCATGGTCCTGGAGCTCAGACTCTTTGGACGTTGGCACGAAAGACTAAAAAGCAATAGTTGTTTCCAGTTAAAGCGAAACCGTAGACTGAAAGAAAAATGAATGGATGTAAGTCAAATTTTGATTACCTGGTATCGATATCGAATAATTTTTTTCGTCGTAAACTGAATTTTGAAGTCTAAATATGTCCTCTGAGTAAATGGTATCATAGCTGAGACTAAGAACTACAATTATACCTACTTAGAGCCAAACCCTAAAATAAAAGAGCTGAAAAAATACAGACGTACAGGCAGATAAACACACACACACACACACACACACACACACACACACACACACACACACACACACACACACACATCTCGCCTTATATATAAATATATAAATATATTATCGATTTTCTGCACTATTGTAAGAACTGCAACCTTGAAACTTCTGAATATCCTTTCTTATGTCTTTGTCTATGAGTGTATCAAATTTGATTAAAAACGGACCACTCCTTCTATAACCCGATTTTTTCAATTATCGATTTTCGATATTTATCGAGGGTACCTCAACACAAAATCTAGTTAAGAACACTCGCAGACGCTCATAGTACAACTGTGTAAATTTTCAAGAAAATTGGTTCAGCCGTTTCGGAGTCTATAGGTAAGGGACACATACACACAGAGACACACGCACACAGACAAAGTTCCATTTATAAATCAGTTTAGATATTCCTTTGCGCTCAGTCACCTCTTGAGTCTTCATGGTTTTACTGCTTTACTTGTGATGAAAGGACGAAAAATGAATAAAGGGACCAACATTGGTTTTTTTTATAGAGAAATGCGTTGCTCTTTACACCAGACAAATTTGTGGCGTTTAAACTCCAACTGTCATGATATTTTTACTCTCTTCTCTCACTAAGCAGCCAATCCCCAAATCGACACTCTTAAGAGAAGCGATCTTACGATGAATTACGTAATTGCTATCTTGTCGTTTCGAAATCTGTCATAAATATTTTATGCCGGTTTAATCTGTCATTCAAGCCGGAAAACAGAAAGTAAGTGGACGGACAAGAGAAAGACGAACAGCTGCAAACAGTCGTTAAAAAAAGTACAAGAGAAAGATAAGGAAGGGGAATAAAAGTAAAAAAAAAGTGAAAAAAAAAAAAATGGAAAAAATTAGAGAAAAATCAAGTGAAATTCGAGTCTGGGCGTGGGGAGTGAAGTAGAAAGGAAAAAAGAATTGGAGCGAAATAAAACGTTTGTACCGTGGCGTGCCACGTGACAGTGAAAGTTGCGTCATTCCAAACGGACCTTTTAATCTTGGCTACCAGCCAGTTTAGGAGAAAGCGTAATTAGGATTTCAAATCACGGAGAAACCAACAGAAACAAAATCAATATATTTCCTAAGAAGTCATGGCGATTTACATATAATAAAGAAACCATATACTGAGCACGTGAAATGAGGAAAGAGAGCCAGGAAAATCTAATACTTACAGGACGGATAGTGGGAAAGAGAGACAGGGGAAAAACAGTGCGAGATGTACTTGTTAGGCTTGAACAAATAAATGGTGGAGTGGGGTTTAGGGGAGATACCAAGAGGAAAAATATGAAGAGCGATAAGGGACAGGGGGAAAGTGGAAGTCCATGGTCGCTAAAGTCCTGAAGGGACATGGCACAAGAAGAAGAAAAAGAAAAGAAGAAGAAGAAAGAGTGCCATGATTACCCAAGTCCTGAAGGGACATAGCAAAAACAAAATCGGTTTGAGGGGAGTAAATACGAAAAAAAGTTAACATCAACGTTCGGAGCATATAAATACTAAGACTAGGAATAGTTATTTTCACGGTTAAATTACCATCTCTCTCTCTCTCTCTCTCTCTCTCTCTCTGTATATATATATATATATATATATATATATATATATATATATATATATATTGATTGTTTAATTACTTAGTTTTTGGTCATAATAAAACTAGACCAGTTCACATTTATATTAAAAAGTGTTCAATACAATTATATTGTAGAACTTTTTATTATTTTCCATTTGTAAACGAGTTATTACGCGACCTAGGTTTCTACCGTGAGTGGTGTCTTTAGGCGATTTTCAATAACTGATTTTACCGTTTACATTTTTTTAAGAACACTCACGTAACGGTGTTTTGTTTTTTCTTTTTTTTTTTTGAAGGCTCACGTGGCAGGGAATTTTTGAACGCACAATTTTTAATATATATATATATATATACATATATATATATATATATATATATAATCATATCACGCCAAGCAAAGCAGGACTGGCATTAGTGCGCAGGGCTTAAAGGGTGACATAGAGGGAAGAAAGTGGGTGATGAAGAAAGGATAAAAGGATGAAATTCAGGAAAAAAGAAGATGGCAACTGACGTTTCATTTAAACTTTTGGAGGTTGTCGCTATCAAGGAAGCAATTAGAGTCAAGAGTTTCACAGGCGTGAAGTGCTAAAAAAGAAACTTTCAGAGTAGAAGAGGCGGTTACATTTAATTATTTCAACGGCAAAAAAGTGAAATTGCGGAGCAACAAGGAAAAAAAGACAAGGACACATAGACTAGTAGATATAGGCGTTGGTTGGTCCCAGTGACTAAACCGAAAGAGTTGTGAGTTCAATAACAGGCTACAGCAGTAAACAAATCTCTTAGAGAGTTAAGTTAAAGGGAGATGACTACATAGCTGCAGGAAGTGGCATCGCACATAGAATGAGAATGATATACTCCAGTGAAAGGGTTCAGTTCGAAATTCCTAGCACCTGAAGAAGGCCGGGATGTACAACGATCGAAACGTTGTAAATATGGCAATAAAGATGAGAACTGATGTGGTACTGTTCTAACCGTGAAAAGAGCCGCGAACGAAGGTTTATTGAGGTGGGGTATCCCTTGGTGAGTACGAACATCTTCGTCGCAAATTCGATGTGGTAATGTAACCTTGAAAAGGACCGCGAACGAAGGTTTATTGAGGTGGGGTATCCCTTAGTGAGTACGAACATCTTCGTCGCAAATTTGATGTGGTAATGTTGTAACCTTGAAAAGAGCCGCGAACGAAGGTTTATTGAGGTGGGGTATCCCTTAGTGAGTACGAACATCTTCGTCGCCAATTTGATGTGGTAATGTTGTAACCTTGAAAAGAGCCGCTAGTAGTTCACTCCAAACCAGACTGATAGTCATAGTAACGTCTTCCACATTTTGTCTTGTTATTTCTTGTCAATATATATTTGGTGGTCATGTTGTTCTTTTTGGACTCTAACCTGGTCCATAATATATATATATATATATAATGATTTGTACGCACAGAAAACACTAATAGCCTTAAATAAAGTAGCCATCATAATTATCTCAAACCCGAGGAACCTTTCGGCCAACACTTATCAAGGGCTTCGTTGGCTTAATTATAAAGGGTCAAAGAAGGACAAAACAGAGGATTAGTTACAATACTGGGAGAAGATGGAACTCGTTTAAAAGTAAACTTTAATGAAGAAAAAAATTAAATTGTCTTACTACATCAGTTGGGTACCCAATACCTGCGTGGGAGTTTTAAGACGACATAAAGTCTAGAATTTTTGGCTGAAAAAAAAAAAAGAGACTGGCTAATGATTTCCGACGGCTCCTTCGTATGAGTGATCTATCTTCGGTTGCCCTCCTGATCCACATTAGCGTCACGGATAAAGAATAAAAATATAAGATTATATTTTTAGTTATACTTGTTTCTCGTTGTTTGTCCAGTTCCATCAGGAGTATTTAACACATAATGGTGAATAATCATAGCTAAATTAGACCAATTTGGTAATGAAATAAATTCAGTCGTCATTAGATGATTCATAATTGTTACATTGTTCCAGATCAGATTAGCTTAATTATTTCTGAAGATGCCCACCGTAGTGAGATAGCAAACACATCCAGCAGTAGAAACCGCTCGTACATCGCGTGCTTTATTGATGTGTCATACTGAGACTAATATTTTTTGTTGTGTTACTGTTAGTAGGTTTGTCTCACAGAGTGAGTCGTTAATGTCAGAGTGTCGGTTCTCACTGGTGCTCATCTAATATGACCTTTTGCCAAACTACATCAAAGTCACCTATAGCTGTGGGATTGGAAAGAAATTCATGTTAGGAAAGAAATCGAGAATGTTCTGTTCTTGGTGAAAACATCATTCCTTAGACATTAATTTCTCACTAAATACGAAACCACTTAAAAAATGGTACGTTTTCAACAAAATTATTTTCCTCTGTCGTCTTTTATGCATTCTTAAAATTTGTATTTTTCTCTTTTTGTTCAATTCATGTTTTGTGTACTTTTCCCAATGACAGCAAAACTTTTGAAGATTTAACCTTCAACACACACTGGATGTGTTACTAATTCTGGTCCAAAATTCGATTAGGAAAGGCATTTGTTAGAAAATGTTCGGACATAACTGATGCCAGATGCATAACCTTCCGAAGAATAAAGTTCCAAGATAAATTGATTGACCAGGAATTGTCGGATATGTTTTTAGATCTTTTAGATATATTTTTTAAAATACTGATCATAATTCTTCTTTTTTTCTTTTTTATTCTTCTTCCTTTTCTTGTTCTTCTTCTTCGAAGTCTTCTTCATCCTCCTCCTCCTCCTCCTCTCCTTCCTTATTTCTTTTGAAAAGCATTCTTCTTCTTCTTCTTCTTCTTCTTCTTCTTCTTCAATACTTTCTTCTTTTTCTTCTTCTTCAAAGCTTTTTCATCCTATTTTCCTTCTTTTTTTATTTTTCTAAGCCTTCTTCTTCCTCCTACCTTTTCTTCCTTTCCTTCTTCTTCAAATTTTTTTTCTTTTTCTTCGTCAATACTTTATTCTTTTTCCTTCCTTTTCTTCTTCTTCAAAGTTTTTTTCCACTTCCTATTCTCCTTCTTCCTTTTTTTTCATTTTCTAAGCCTTCTTCTTATTCTGCTTCTTCTTTTTCAAACCTTCATACCATTCTTCAAAAATTCTTTTTCTTTTTCTTCTTCTTTATATCTTCTTCTTTAAAGTTCCCTTCTTCGTTAAGGGTTCTCAACTATCTTTCTTTGGTTCCTGCAAAGTGGTTTCTCCGCTTTCAACTGTTTTAAAAAATTTCCGCCTCCCTTGTAATTGTCTCTTTTTTTTTCATCGATATATTTATCCTTTTTTTTTAGTTCTGTTTCTTTTCTCCACAATATTTCTAAGCTATGTTTCATAAAACAACACGCTTTACAGAACAAGAGACATTTGTGATGGCAGAGAATTGAAATTGGGACAAAGTAGAAATAATTATTATTTGAATAACATAACCCAAATAATCCACAATCGAATACGCCGGACATACGGTTTACTGAGTAAATCAAAGAAAGACTCCATGATTAAAATAATCCCAAACACTGGAGGATGCTTCATTAAAAGCCGAGAGAATATACCTTAAAATCCTTTTCTCACACAATGCATTTATTATAGATAAATCGATGAAATATAAAAAAATAGAGTTATCCATTAAAATCTTTTTTTTTTTTTCCATTAATGTTTTAGCTAATTTCAGTTTTATATGCTTTCATTTTTTTATTTTTTTATTTCCATTTTTCTTTCTTTCGAAAGTTTAAACATACGGGATTCATTTTTAAGGAAGCACCTCTCTGTTGCAATAATATAATAGGTCACTCCATGGTGTCTGCAGTAAGTACTCTGTACTTTGATCGTTGTGGAATTCCGTATGACTTAGTGTCGGATTAAGATGAGCTTATTAAACAATTCCTTTTAAGTAACGTTTCCAAATTTTTCAGTTTTTTTCTTCTGTGAATTTTTTTCCTTGGGTTTTACACTTATTAATGCTAATGTCATCCTTTGCAGCAGTGCTGACTTCGATAATCTTGTTTAAAATATTTGAAAATGTCAGAATTTATATCCACTCCCGCACCTTTCAACTCCATCAATTAATATTTTCTTCAGCGATGGGATATGAACATGGCAGCAACGATGTCATCGCAGAGAGATTGAGTGAGAGAGAAAGAGAGAGAACTATATATATACAGAGAGAGAGAGACAGACAGACAGACAGAGTATTTATAGAGAGAGAGGGGAGAGAGAAAGAGAAAAAGAGTGAAAGAGAGACAGAGAGAGATAAGATAGTATAGATAAGAGACAGGAGAATGTAGAAAAGAAAGCGAGATAACAGTATATAAGTGAAAAGATCAGAGAGAGAGAGAGAGAGAGAGAGAGAGAGGTCAGGGAGATAACGATTGTAGAAAGAGAGATAATCAGGTATAGCAGAATTGAGAGAATGGGTTGTAGCAAAATAGAGAAAGTAGAGCTTAAACAGAAAGTGAAGAACAGTATGTAGGAGAGAGAGAGAGAGAGAGAGAAAAGCGTAAATCAGAGTAGAGAAAAAGGGCGAGAGAAAGAGAGAGAGAGAGAGTAATGTGAAATACGATGGTATAACAAAAAATAATGAAATGAGTTGTGAGGAAACAGGCATGTGACAATTGAATAAAGAAAGAAAGAAAATACAGGAAAGACCGAGGGAGAAAAATTAAAAGGATAAAAAAAACCCCAAAAAAACAAAACTGAGTGAGTGGAAAAAGCGAAAATAAAATTGGACGAAAAAGTCGTCTGTTATTTCTCAAAAAAGACACACACGAACTACAAAAACTAAGCAAAAGGAGAGAAAAAAATGTATAAATAAATCGTATGCCTTGCTTAACGGAAGTTTATGTAGTAAACAAGGACAATGTATTATCTTTCGGCCTATTGTGTTTTCTTTCGTATCTTTCTTTCTAAGTTCCGTTTCGTCTGGGTCAGTTCACATGTGCATGTCACACTAGTAAGGGGTAAAAACTCTCGGACACAAGACCCAGGGACAGAAGCAGACGTAAAAACACGAAAAAAAAAACATAAGAAAGATCGGTGTCTTCAGGCCGCTATATCTGTCATTGGGAGATATAATCGATGACCAAAAATATGGAGACATTACGGCTGACTATCGGATAACCTTAATATTTTTGCTCGCTTTTTCTTTCTCTTTTTGAGTTAATATTTTTCTTTTTTCTCCTGTTTTAAATCTTTTCTTGATGTTATTCAGCATTATAAAAGTTGAACGCAAACGTTAGATTCTGTCACGTAGCGTTAAGGCTACACACATTTTCCAGATCTCCCGATGTCTCGGGGGACCCGGCATTAGTGTCACGTGATCGCTACCGCTCTGTACTCTTCGCCTCCTCCTTCTTGTGTTTTCGTTTTCTTTACTCTATTCTTACTGGAGTGTAAGCGGGCGCGTCCCGAACCACCGTTTGAATAATGCTTTTATTTATTGTCACTATTTGTTCTAGATCTTTTCTTCTGCCACCGCCTTCGTCCCGTCTTCTTTTCTAATTCCTCGATAAAAATGAATCCCTGTTATAGCAAAAGACAATGTAATATTTTTCCTTGCAAATTGACATAAATACACCCTGAGAAAATCTGTTTAACCGGCGGACTCAATCGATTAAAATAAAACCACGATGCATTTTCATTTCTTATTATTGATATTACTATAGTTTAACTATCTATACAGTATATATGCTGCTTTAGAAAACGCCACCTTGTCGGCGTTCAGAGAAGTCCTCTGACAATCACGGAGGGCAATGAAAGTAATAAGCGTAGAAATACAAGAACGCATTACTTCACACAGGAAGTACATCGCCGGAAGTTTCAGTAAAGGAAGAAAATCGACCAAAAATCCACCGAAATTTGTTGACTACGTAGAACGTCATTCTGCAGTTAATTACATGACTTCGTGAGAGTTACGGGAGAGAAAAAGTGCAAGATATGTTCGTTTTTTTTTATGGACATTTAGATAAAAAAAAGGTAAGTTTCTTCAATAACTAATTGTTGATTAGAGTTCAGCATATAAATTTGCACAGAGATAATGCTATTTTGGATAAATTTGAAGGGGGAAAGCCGTCGGAAGCTAAAACGAAAATTTACCGATATTATTATAGTTTAACTATCTATACAGTATCTACCTGTCTTTCTATATAGCGCATGCGTCATCCTCTAATGTAAACTTCACCCACTTGAAAAAATCAAAGGGGTAAAGGAGAATAAAATTTAAAAGAGTACATCTGTTTTTCTTTCAACTGTTTTTTTTTTTTGCACTTACTATCCATGTTTTTCTCTCTACTGTAGGATTGCCCATCTTGATTGTCAGAGAACTTCTCTGAACGCCGACAAGGTGGCGTTTTCTAAAGCAGCATATAATGAAAAGGGTACAATCTCTGCTCTCTCTCTCTCTCTCTCTCTCTCTCTCTATTTTTTACTTTCTCTAAAATCGATAAAGATCAAGGAATTGTTTCTAAAATTAACCAAAAAATGCTGCTGGGTTTGCTAGTAAATTTAACATTAAAGTTCGAATGGGTCAAATCTACCTTAAAATATTTATATACTTTTAAAAGATCATAAACCTAATTTTGATAATAAACTTTAAACCAGATTAATTAACCTCTTCCAAACTGAATTGGGGTTTATTTCCAAATATATAACCAAAGAAATAATCAACACGATTCCAAAGATCATCCTTTAATAATGAATGGAAAGATTCTTCTGATACCATTAAATGGTTTAATAACATTAAAAATAAATATTTATCTATATTATTCGAAGTAGCTAAGTGGTTTTGGCAAGGTAACCGGGTAGGACAATCTAGCAAGTAGCTCTAATGCACTGGTACTTGTAATCGTACGCAGTATGCTTAGGCGTAGGCTTATGCAATAGGCGAATTCAATCGGCGTTCCAGTAGACGTAGTCCTAGGCGTCCCCGCCTTAGTCTGTATTTATGGCTGACATCAGACAATCATATTACAGTGAGGGAGAACCAAGGTGTATGCATATTCATCACATCATTATTTATGAATTTGGTTTGATCAGAAACACAAGTTTATATATCTTCAGAAAATGTTATACTTACACGGTTTATTGAAGGCAAGAGGGATAATGGAACACAGCATAACCTTTTTAATGAGCTTGTGTAAATAGTTGGCAGAACAGGGATTGGAAGAGATAGCAAAAACACATAACTAATTAAGCGCTACAGGAGTAGATAGACTAAACTAATTGGAGTAGATAGACTAAACTATCGCCCGGTTCACACTCCACCCACGTCTATTGAACAGGTGAAGAGGCTCATCCCTTGTTCCCTGTTTAGGATGTAGTTTCCGGCTTTCTCTTTTCCAATCTTTTTACTTTTTTTTTTCAGTTGGAGAGTAGATAGACTAAACTATCGCCAGGTTCACACTCCTCCCACGTCTATTGAACAGGTGAAGAGGCTCATCCCTTGTTCCCTGTTTAGGATGTGGTTTCCGGTTTTCTCTTTTCCAATCTTTACACTCTTACGTAGCCCCCCCCCCCCCCCCCCACCGCGCTTCAATGGCGTTACCGCCTTGCTCGGGGTGATATGATTAAAAAAAAAAAGACAGGACATTGTGGAGAGTCATGATTGCTCACGTCCTGAAGAGACATGGAATATAGAAAATCTTGCCAAAACACTAAATTCTTATTTTTTTATGTCTTGTTTTTTTTAATAAATGGGGTGTGAGCGGTGGTTTCTATAATTTCTTGTCATTTCTTTTCCTAGTAGGATATTTGCTACTCTATCGCTCTCCTGTTTGTCCTTATTCTGCCATCTATTCATACAAACTCCGCCGCTTATTACTGCTCCTTTCCCATGCACAGTAAATATTATGCTTTCCAAGCCCTCTTTCCTCATTATGTATTTCAGAAACTTTAACTGTTTCTTTCCGATTGTAAGTATACGTTTCCTTCTAGTTCACATGGTATTCTTAGCACACTCTTCCTTCATATCATTTATGAAGGTATTGCTCGGCAATTACTGCTCTAGGGGTTGGTCGATAATAAATATCAGTTCAGAATTCTTTTCTTTGCGTCCAAGGACATTTCTATCTCTTTGCTTCGTTTCTGAAACTAAGCAAAAAGATAGGAATTAAGCCCCATTCCCATGTTCCTTTTCATTTCTGTGCCATGTTTGTCATTATTTAAATTTTGTTATATCTTTTATTATTATTTATAAGATGTTTAAAGATATTTGTTGGTGGCAGCTTTTTCTGTCATCCTGAATTTGTGTGATATACAAAGATAGAAAGGGGCGTAAGACAAGGATGTGCCTTTTCACCGGATCTATTCAACTTGCGCGGCGAGACTATTCTGAAAATCCTAGATGTTATACCAGGATTTGTCATCGGAGGCCACAATTCAAACAACATAAGGTACACAAATAATACAGTGCTGATGGCAGACACAGAAAGGAAACTACATAACATCCTACAGAAGATACCTGAAGAAAGTGACAAGAAAGGAGTACAAATAGACTGCAAGAAAACCGAATGCATGGTCATCAGCAAAAAGGGCAGCCCAAAATGTCAAATACAGGTGGGGGATACTAGAATCAAGCAGGTACAAAAATTTAAATACCTGGGTTGTGTTCTAACAGAAGACGGTAAGTGCGACACAGAGATCCGAAGGTGAATTGGCATGGCAAAGGAAGCATTTCAAAAGTTAAGTAAGTATTAAGAAACAGGACAATTTAGCTAGAAACTAAGAAGAGAGTACTGGATTGCTATGTAATGTCAGTTTTTCAATATGGCAGTGAACGCTGGACAATATCATCGAAGATGAAGGAAAAACTTGAAGCAACTGAAATGTGGTTCTACAGAAGGATGCTGCGAATATCATGGATCGAGCATGTGAGCAATGATGAGGTTTTGGAAAGGATGAAAACGAAAAGAATATTAATACTGAGCATCAGGAAGAGACAACTAAAGTTCCTGGGACATGCAATGAGGAAAGAGGGCTTGGAGAACCTGATACTAACAGGCCAGATAGAGGGAAAAAGAGACGGGGGAAAGCAACGGATAACATATTTGAAGGACCTAATCAGGTGAATGACGGAACGAGGGTTGCGTGGTGTAACAGGAGAAAGCGTGCTAAGAGCCATCTGGGATAGCGTGAGGTGGAAAGTCGTGATCGCCTACGTCCTGAAAGAACAAGGTATAAAGAAGAAGAAGAAGAAGAAGAAGAAGAAGAAGAAGAATTTGTGTGTATACAGGTTTATTTATATTTCTACTTGTATGGCGGGAGCAAGAAAGCAATGAACATCGTTAAGCTGATCCTCTTTAGTTCGGCTCTTGAAACAAATAAGAATAAATAAATTAGATGATTTTTCAAACATAGAAAGTTCCCTCAGAATTCAGGCTTCCCTAACCTGGTCGATATCCTTCACCGGTGGGCGATTTCAATTGTTAGGTGGACAATAAATAGAAAATGGTGGCTGATTGGTAATTTTGGTGGGCGATATGTCAGTTAAATGCCATACGTGATAAACGCTTGGGCGATCATGTCTCGAAAGAGACATGACTGACTGAGCAGAAGATTATCCCGCAGTAGGTTGCCATTGCTTTCTGCGGTAGACTGGTTGCCAGCTCAGGCTATAGAACCCAATCTGTGTCTGTTATTTAACCCATAACTGGTAGGAAGAGACGGATTAATACCTTTCCCAAGGGTATTTGTGCATAAGTGAATGCAATGAATTCAACTGGAATTCGAACTGGAATTCGAACTCGGCTCTCTGATTTCTCGTTTCGAGCCGATATCCACTGCACCACAACGCACATCCGGGCGATATAAGACTTAAGACTTTGAATATTAAATAGCTATTAAAAATATGGAGGCTAAATGGAAATAACTGGATCACATTCCGAGATAAGATATAAATATCCTTGCAAACAAAGAATATTTGGGTATTTTCTATATAGTTTTCAATAGTAAAGTTTGCTTTCGTTGGTTCTTTAATACGTCAGTAGCAGCAACAGCAGCCGCGTTATTATTATCTCCCTTTGGTAATTTTTATTACATTAAGTCAGTTTACGAACTAGTAACAAACTTTTACCAAGCAATCTTGGTATGCCTCTGAATATTTATTATACAAGTGGGCGATGTAAAAAAATTTCTGTGTAAGTGAGCAATGACGATAAAAGGTTGTCAATCCCTGGTCTACAGCATAGTGTGGCCTCAGGGTTGACCCCTAGAAATACACGCAAGACACATTTCCATATGTGTCACGGCAGTGCGAGAACCGCAATATGATGCGACTGTTGACAGGGTCAGCTAAAATAATCTGCAAAGGGTTGTTCAGCTGTAAAAAAATGAATCAACCAATAACAGAATACTAGCAACAACATTCGCTTTAGTATTTCTTTTACTGCAATATAAAGTCAATTTACAAACCAGTAGCAAACTTTTAACAAACAGTTTTGGTATGCTTTTGAATGTTTATTATACAGGTGGGTGGTGGAAAATCTTTTCCATGTGAAAGTGGGGCGATGGCCCAACAAAGGTTGGAAACCCTTGCTTTAGGATAAAAAAACAAAAACTTATCCGTTACACCCAATGGTGTGTAGGGCAACATTTTTGCTGTTTCCGTAACAAACTGTTTTTTTTATGAGGCCGGATTGTTAGCCTTGCCCCTAACCCCCAAACCTGGAGGAAGGTGATTTTTTAAGCGTAGCTTAGACGTGACACACGGCCGAAAGTAGGGGGTACTCAGTGAGAGTCGAACTCACTACTCAGTTATAATGATTTTAGCGAGACGAGCTTGCTAACCATTACACCACGACGAGGTGTCCTTTTGGATCAAACAAAACCAAATTAATCAGCCTTGCTAGCCTGAAATCTTGTAGACCAATGGTTCTGAAAAGTGTTTTTCTCTCTTTCTATCGAACCTCATTGTTTTTTTGTTTTTTTTTACTATTGTTTACTCAATACAATACCTAAGAGCCACTCAATGTAGAGGGTTACTGAATGATGTTATTGTAACAGAGTAAAAGGAGAAAGTAAGAAGTGCATAATGTGACCATATATAGGATAGATAATGGTTAACACTAGAAGAGGTTAGGATTGTTGGGATCGTGGAAGCATCCTCTTTGGAGTCTATTTCACAAAATAACAATTCTAGAGAAGAAGCTGTTTCAGTGTAACTCACTTCGTACCAGCTGAATACGAATGCAATATGAGGTTTAGTCAATATATATGTGTTATGGCGGGTCCAAGATGTGAAAGTCTGAACTGGTGGAACTAAGGAATGTGGTTTATCTGAACATTTGACATGAAAATAGCGACAGACAAGCGAGAGGCTAATAAATTTGAGAAGAATATGGCATAAACTATAAGAAGCCCTATAGAATTGATAACACTCAAAAAATATTTGTTTATAATGTTATTCAATACATTGTTCCACATTTAATGAAATTGATGAGATTCGCTCTTTTCAGCAAGTAAATTAATTCTGGGGACCGCTTCAAAGAGACACACACAATTCCACTTGAGAGTTTGACACAAAATTTGATTATTGGTGATTTACTAAGCGTAGCTTAATTTTGGCACAAGTTTGATTATGATCGTGTACACAGGGAAAAGCCTGACAACAATCAGTAGATGGAAGCAGTAGAGATTTTCACACATTTCTTTTTGTGATACAGATGGTTATTTCAAAAAGATCTTTGGCCGTTAAATCTTAAAAAAGAACCTACAAATTCATATTGCAATTTGTTTGTGCCAGTTTCGGATTAATTCGAAAATGGTTTCCCAGTTAAGAGATAATAAAAGAAGACGGATAAAGAAAACCAAATGTTTCTTTCTATCAGAAAAAAAAAACAAACTAAAAGTACAGAATTAAGTTAACGATATTTCAATCATAAAACTATGAAGAAGTGTTGAGAGTACGAGAGATGTGTACGTGTAGCCATTGAATTTTTTTTGCCGATCCCAAGAGGTACGCGTATTCCTAGAGGTACACGTACTCCCAAAGGTACGCTATATTGAATTTGAACAAGAATTGTACGATTTTACTTTGTTATTCTCGTAGAGACAGATAAATATTTAAAAGTAGGATTGGGACGAAAATTCACTGTTAGTCTATGAGATTACATGAGCTCTGATGAAGCGTTTATCTACGAGAAGAAAAGAGAAGACAAAAAAAAGAAGAAAACTAGAAAAATGAACAAAAGCAAGAGAACAAAAAGTCGAAAGAAAATGAAAAAAGTGAAGGAAAAAAGAGAAAAGGAAAATTGAAAATTAGAATTCAGATATTTTATTGACTTTTTAAAACTTGTTCGAAATTATATATTTTAAAGTTCTGGTTTGACCATTACAACAGAGCGTGTCATTATTTACCAGACTTAGCCTAATTTGGCTCAAAGCCTAAGGAATCCTGTGAAGATCAAACTCAGCGCACTATCGTAAATGCTCAGTCAGACTACCTTGTTAAGTGTTACCCGATGCCGAGACATCCATTTAAAATAAACGTGTTACTGATTTGAACTTTAAAATATTTATTACATGTTATAATTGTCCAATTTTTATTTTTAAGTTATGTCTTATCTGTTCGATCTATCTATTAATATCAGTTTGATCTATCTATCTATCTATCTATCTATCTATCTATCTATCTATCTATCTATCTATCTATCTGTCTAGTGATGTCAATCAATTCATATATATCCATTAATGTGAAGCTGTTCATCTCTCTCTCTATATATATATGTATGTATATATATAGATAGATATGAACATACATCTTTATATATGTATGTGCGTGTGTGCATTAATATATATATATATATATATATATATATATATATCAATGTTATTTATATATATTCATTCTCTGTTCATATCTATCTGTCTATTAACGTCAGTCAATTCATATATATCAGTTAAAGTGAAGCTGTTCATCTCTCTCTCTCTCTCTCTCTCTCCCTATATATCTATATCTATATCTATAAATAGATATGAACAAACATATATAAATATATAAACATATATATGTGTGTGTATTTATATATATATTAAAATCTACTCATATATATTTATTAATGTCAGTCTGTTCGTCTATCTTTTTCTTTCTTTATCTATCTATTTACGTCAGTCTGTTCGTATCTATCTATCTATCTATCTATCTATCTATCTATCTATCTATCTATCTATCTATCTATCTATCTATGTCATTGCCGTTGTAATAGATCGTTTAAAACCACTTGAAGCGAAGAGCCTAAAACTGGCCCCGCAACGCAGCATCCCAATCAAGCCTAAATGGTCAGCACAAGTGCCCAAGGGATAACTTCGAAGTCCATGATTGAGCAAAGACGAAACAAGCAAACCAATTCGCATCGATGACACTGCCATAAACTGAAGTGTGATAGCCCAAATAGAAAAGGCGTGTGTTTCTCACCGAGGTCATCTGTCCGGCAATTACCGCTTCGTCCATCGCCAAGACGGTGGGGTCGATTGGTTGACCGTGAGGACAATTTGCATTGTTTAATGGTTTGCACCTTAATAAGACTGAGTCATGTTATGTCCTACTTAAGGCGGGTGCTATATTACGTTTGGTTAATACGCCTATTTATTTCGCTGGTTGTGTAAGCCACCTAGTGGCGATGTAAACGGCGAGTTGGATATTCAGGCATACATCTTGAAATTCACATGTATCAAAATAAGTGCATCTTTGTTGCATTGTATAAACGAAATGATGCAGAAATATTGAAAAAAAAAAGAAGAAATGTAAGCAAAATGTCTGCAATATAAAGAAAGGAAGGCGTCAGTTTAAATTGATGCCAAGAAGACATGAGTTAAATTCTTCTGGTTAATGAAAATGAAATGCGAACATACTACATATATTTAAAAATTAGTATGCAATTATTTCTGCAAACGACACACACACACAGACACCCACAACAATAGAGAGAGAGAGAGAGAGAGAGAGAGAGAGAGAGAGAGAGAGAGAGAGAGAGAGAGAAATATTATATTACAAACATTCTGTATTTATGGAACGATATCAGAGACAAAGTGTTTATGATTACAGGCGATGCTGATTCTTATATCGATAAATTGCATCTCTCTTTCTCTTTCTCTCTCTCTCTCTCTCTCTCTCTATATATATATATATATATATATTACTATTATTATTAAAAACCAAACATTTTGTGTCGATTGATTCGATTGATCAACTTTTCCAAATTGCAAGTAATCCTTCTCACAGGCAAGAAGAAGATTCCGTTAGAAATTTTCTTAAGTTCTTTTCGGAACAAAAAATAGGAGAAAGCCTTCGACTTTCTTAAATCATCATTAGGGTAGGCGAAATTCCGATAAATTTTTTTGTATGGTAATTTCTATGTGTACATTAAAAAGTCATGTGTTTTAGGGTTTCTTCCCCTAACCGGAAAAAATTGTACAGTTATGTCACTTGTGATCGCCATACACTTATTTTATCTTGCATCTGTCAACACATTTCAATTAAGGTGGAAAAGTTAGAAAGGTCAACCCAGTGCTTAAAAATAGTTTTATTCTAAATTTCTTGCTATAGATAAGTAATACATGTGCAAATCCGATAAAATTGACATTTAATTTGCTAATATTCCAAAAATAATATGTCACAAATGTATCTTTTATTTTTGCAAGATTTTTAAAACCGAAAATTAACTTTTGTTTACAAATCCCTGTTTAGGATGTGATTTCCGGTTTTCTCTTTTCCAATCTTTTCACTTTTTTTTTTTCAATTGGAGTAGATAGACTAAACTATCGCCCGGTTCACACTCCACCCACGTCTATTGAACAGGTGTAGAGGCTCATCCCTTTTTCCCTGTTTAGGATGTGGTTTCCGGCTTTCTCTCTTCTAGTCTTTTCACTCTTACGTAGCCCCCTGTACATCAGTGGCGTTACCGCCTTGCTCGGTGTGATATGATTAAAAAAAAACAAATCTGTCGATTGCCCAAAAATGGCCGAAAAACTGAAAAATTAATAAAACAGCTCAAAACTTTATATTCCGATCAATATAATTTCTGTTTAAAATGCAATATTGTATTTTGCTTCCTAGAAATAGTAAATTTAATAATTTAGTAAGTTATCGAAAATGAGTGGAAGCACCTCCCTAGAAGGGAAACTATTGCTTTGCTTACGTTTCATCACGTCCTCTCTTATAAATGCTGATTCTTCTTTCTCTTCTTTTCCGATATCTAAACAGTTATAAGCAGCCTGTGTACTAATTGCCATTTACTAATACTTCATCAAAAATCATAAAATACTGCTAATAACAGGAAGATTATATACGATACTAATGCATTCCATTGCATGTTTACATCTTCTCAGCTGAGCTTGTATGAATGCAAGTTGATTTCATTGATATGGAATAATTATGTGAATAAGCAATTTATTATAAAGTTATGCCAGTAATATATAAGGTAGATATGGTTGTATTACGTTTACAATCAGTTTATTTGATAATCTGAATCTTTTCGTGTACGGTATTGGTTATCGCACCGAGGCCAAGGTTAGCCTATCAACAAACATCGCTTAGAATTTAAGGTTTCATTTTTAGCATTCTAGTATAAAAAGGATGTGCATTGTGGTGCAGTGGATATCGACTCGGAACGAGAAATCGGAGAGCCGAGTTCAAATTCCAGTTAAATTTCTTGCATTCACTTTAGTATTGCGCTACGAACTTCTTTTTTTCTGTGTTACAGTAACAAATACACAAACATGGAGAAACTAGATTATAATATAGTATAAAAGTTGAAATCGTGAAAATTGCACAAATGTTGGCACCTAAGTTTAGCCATTATCCAAAGTTTATTGCACCCTTTACTCGAATCGTTTCACTCACTCATTTTAGTATTCTTTGTTTCCATCATATTTATAAATATTGATTAGTTTCATCAGAATAAAAGGTATATGCAATACACACAGATTTTCAACTGTATTCATTCTGTTGTCTATTTTGTGCCTGATATTTTCCGTAAAGAATATAAAAAAAATTCCATCGTAACAACTGCTCAGGCGATTAAACTAGGAGAATTTTGTGGATAGCCGAAGGTAAAAAATTAACGAAGCTTTTCGAGGGCACAGTGGAGTTGTAGTAGTGAAGTGTTGGTTAATGTTTATTGAATTGTCCTTGTGTCAAACATAACCAAACTTCTTACAACTGACTGGATTATCCAGAATTATCATATGGTTATTAGCAGGTACATTTGTTGAATGTGTGGATTTGTGGAAGAATAAAAGTATGCCTTTTGTCTGTTGAAATAGAATTTTATTGATAGAAAAGAATTACATGAATTGGTAGAAGTTAATGTTCAATGAAAAACAGCATTAAGAAGTTAAGGGTATCAAAAGTTCGTCTTTTATTTCGTTTGTGGGGCGCCAGAAGGTCATTTGGGAATTCACTCCCGGATGTGATTCTGACCTTTATATATATATATATTTTTTTTTTTTCTTAGATGTTTTCTAGATTTCTATTCGCAGAAAAACATTACGCATCGAGGTGTGAAATTTCGCAAGCTTTGTGTGTGCTAAGCAAAGTTTGTAAATTCGAGAAAATTCGTCTTATTTCTAACAAAATCAATGAATCAGTGCTTAGCATTTGAATTTTAAAATCTAGAACTTGTTTTGTTCACTACAGAGTAATGGGGAATCGAAGATCCGAGTTCGAATTCCAGTCAAATTCATTACATTCACTTACGTGCTGATACACTTGGGAAAGCTAGAAATCCATCTCTTCTACCCCCAACTATGGGTTTAATAGCAGGAGAGACTGGGTTCTATATACTTACTTGGCGTCCAGTCTACCGCAGTAAGAATTGGCAACTTACTGGGGAAAATCTGCACACCGCATATGGTTGAAGACTGCTTGTCGTACCAAAAAAAAAAAAAAATTCCATGTAACTTGTAGAGAAGAAGCCGGCAAAACCCGGCCAGGGTGAATGCCACCACAAATACAGATAAGGTAACGGCCAGTGAATTCGAGTCTCGCCAGGAGCTCAATCATTATTTCCGATTGACACGGTTTAGCAGTTACCATAGAGCGATAAAAGTTGCAACGAAAAGCCAGTAAAATACGGACTCAACAAAGATTAATAATGGTTGGCATTTATCAGTAGTCAAAGTCAATAAGAACACAGTTGACCTTGCCATTGATTTTTTTCTATCCTGAAAGTTTTATTTGACGATGGAGGATTTGACACGTGAAAGACTGATAACGAAGAGATAAAAAGACAAAAAAGTTACACGTTTAAAAGTAAAAGTTTTTTCTTTTTTCTTTTCTTTTTCTTTCTTTGTAATAATGAATCTTACCAGGCCATCTCTGTTAACTTGTTGAAGCTCATTTCTTTTTCTACTTTGAACTACGTCAAATTCTATTAATCAGATTGAGTATTAAACAAAAACGATAGGGCAGAATGAAAACCATTGCCGCTCCAAGATATCTGAAGATCAAAAAGGTTGTATTAACAATAGGTCCGGTTTATAACAGTGAATATGTTTTGCCCGAAAATCGAATCTTTACGTTGTCGAACGGTTCATTTCACAGAAAAAAATCTAAAGTTAGAAAATTAAATGTAGATAAAATTTATAACTGAAGAAAGATACTTTAAGCCAATTGTTGTTTACTTATTTACTATACAGAATATTTTAACATGTTTGTTTATGTTGATATCCTTTGCTATATCAACTTTTCCCAAGATATTTCATGCTGAATTCTGTCATTTTGATAAACAATAGATAGGTAGACGTAAGTTAGATTTGCCCTAAAATCAAAAACATAGACAGAGATACAGTTCGTACGAGAGTAAAAAATGTGGACATAGTTTTTCTTTGCACGAGTGTCAAATGCAGACTTTTGTTTGATTCCCACAAGTAACAAAAAGGTAGGCAAAGGTCCGGTTTTCACGAATGTCAGAAAGGTAGACCAGTTCGATTTACATGAAAGTGAAAAAGTAGACAGAGCTACGGAAAACAGTTGGCCCTATTTTTTAATGAAGTAACTCCAATGCATGTGGACGTTGTAAGGAGATACGTCAACGCTTAAAGCATGTATATGTTAAGACATTAGGACAGAAATCAAATATTTAGACAGACGTTTCCCATTCTTCTACCAAGAAAGTTCTTTGGAATGGAAAATTAAAACTCTCGGTCATTAGTTCATTGTTCTACCACTTGTAACTTGTAGAAATATTATTCATTGTTATAATCAAAGCTTTCTTGTTGGCAAGTTTTAATTTTTGTGACTTTCCAAAAGCAAATATTTTAAATTCTCAAGACTTATAAATAATTACCTGTTTGTTTACGGAATAAATCTGACCCTCAAAATCAGTATCTATTCATTAAATTTGGCTCGCTTACTAAGTAATCAAATTATCGATAACAAAGGAATTTCTGGTTTTCAATACAATAAAAATCATGATAGTTTTACAAAGTTTATCTAAACTTATTTATAAATGGAACTTTGTCTGTGTGTGTGTGTGTGTGTGTGTGTGTGTGTGTGTGTGTGTGTGTGTGTCCGTTACCTACAGACTCCGAAACGGCTGAACCAATTTTCTTGAAAATTTACACAGCTGTACTATCAGCGTCTGCGAGTGTTCTTAGCTAGGTTTTGTGTCGAGATACCCCAGATAAATATCGAAAATCGATAATCGAAAAAATCGGGTTATAGAAGGAGTGGTCCGATTTTAATCAAATTTGATACACTCATAAACAAAGACATAAGAAACGATATTCAGAAGTTTCAAGATTGAAGTTCTTACAATAGTGCAGAAAATTTGATATCGATACCAGGAAACCAAAATTTGACTTACATCCATTCATTTTTCTTTCAGTCTACGGTTTCGTTTTAAGTGGAAACAACTGTTGCTTTTTAGTCTTTCGTACCAACATCCAAAGAGTCTGAACTCCAGGACCATAGATTAGTTTTAAAGCTTTCATTACACCCGAGCAACGCCGGGCTATACTGCTAGTATATAGATAAACACACACATAGATATGGGTTTACATATAAATTTTTTTTTAATGTTTAAAAAATCCAGAGAAGTAGTGTTGTTTTAGGTCTTATTTCATTGGTCAGATACGTGTCACGTGTTATAAAGTAATAGATGAATATTTTCAAATATGTAAAAAACTTATGCCTGATTATCTTTTGCTTTATTACACATGACACATATCTGACCAATGAAAAAAAACTTCAAGCCATATGTGTGTGTGTGTGTGTGTGTGTGTGTGTGTGTGTGTGTGTGTGTGTGCGTGCGCGCGCGCGCGAGCGTGTGTATTAGAAAGTGTCGCCTGAACTCATTCCCAGATAATCTTCAGCCTGAGCATGCATGTAACATATGTGGTAGGTTCTCCTTATCTCAAGCATGAGTTGGTAGTCCCTTAAGACCAAATGATGGCAAGCAATCCCAAACAGCAGACGACGTTGACAGCCATCCACAACGACCTGCAGAAAATTTATGACCAAGTATGTAGGCCATCAGAAGGCCTAAAATGTCACTTGGGCGTGCATATGACCAGATAATATCTGAAACCATATTACAGGCATTCGTTTGACACATCAACAGACAGCCTGCAGAAATGAAGTGGACTTTCTGAGTCACGTGCTCACTGCCAGCTAATCGAAAAGGGAAGTGATACCTTTCTTCTGTCAAGAAGTCGTTATCTCTCTCTCTCTCTCTCTTTCATTCCATATGTGTGTGTGTGTGTGAATATATATATATACCTAAATATTTTCATATTAAAAGACAGACACACACACACACACACACACACACACACACACACACATATATATATATATATATATATACATAGGTTAAAAAAGTCGAACGTTCGTGGCCTAGCGGTAGAATCGCCGACTGATACCAATTCGGTCGGGTTTCAATCCTAGGTTTAAAAGCGATCGGAGTCTAACCGTACTGATGATCTGTGATACAGAGAAACAGATCAGTCTGCGGATGACTATAGTGTATATATTTATATATTACGAAAATATATTCTAAACGTATATTGTTAAATTTAAGAGGCAATGAATGTTTAATCATGAGCCGTTCTAAACATCGTATTTTGGCTTTAATTTCAGGTGAAAATAACGACAAAAATTCTCCAACATTTGGATGTTTTTTATTATGCTGGTTCTGAAGAT
Organism: Ascarosepion bandense; assembly: GCA_037127315.1. Lineage (NCBI taxonomy): Eukaryota > Metazoa > Mollusca > Cephalopoda > Sepiida > Sepiidae > Ascarosepion > Ascarosepion bandense. The sequence goes on from JBBBDQ010001734.1 coordinate 3,635,818, forward strand.
GGCTCATGTGAGCCGAAAGCTTAGAACCAACAAATTTTTTAAGATCTTACATTTAAATCTATTTCTTCCCCTCCTAAATATACCGTTTTAAACCCCTGTAAACATTCACTAGCATCGACCATTTGATATTTGATACCCCGTTTTTCTCTTGTCTCTATACACCCTCTAATCTCCGCCCCTCCCAGCTCTGTCCTGTTCTGTTTTGTTTAACCTAATCCCCAACTTAAAAAAATCCCACTTCCCTGACCTTAAGGGAACTCTCAATTCTTGACCGTTGTTAACTTTGCCCCTCCCCCTTTACCCCAGGGCCTTCTCCATTTAGAACATAACAATGTCGCTGAGGTGATGTGGAATCTCTGTTAGAGATCTCATGTCGAAATGTGCATCCGACACCTTTGAATTTTGAAAATTTTCTCTAATTTATATTGACTCTGTATTCTTAATTACACTGAGCTCTCCACCTGCATCATTTTTAATATTAAAAATTTTTTAATATTAATTAGGATCAGGTTCATGGAATTTACCTTCCTACTCTTCCAGTTCGGATTAAAGAAAAACAAATATATATATATATATATATGAAGAGGATTAACGAAACTGGTTATAAACAACCGACAATTTGAAATGATTTTTTTAACATTGTGCTCGTATTTAAGTAGATATTCTGTATATAATCAAACACTATTATATATGTATTCCTACCGGCCTGATAATATACGATAAATTTTTGTTACGAAAATGTGTGCCACTTGGTGGTTTTCCCTATGTGGATAGGGGTCGCAGGTTCGAATGCTTCTGAATGACACATATATATATAGGTGAAGAGAAAGGTGGGAGTCGCGAAAATAAAAAATGGCAATTGACGTTGCATCTAATCTTTTAAAGATTGTAGCTATCAGGGAAGCCAGTAGGGGAAAAGGAGTTCCACAGGCGGGAAATGCGAAGAAAATTAATGGAACAGAATGGCTGATTGCATTTGCTTGTTTTAACGGTAAAAGGGTGGGGACTAGTTTCCAATGTATTTGCATGGGTAAATTGGTGAGGGTGGAGTACCAGTGAATAAAGCTCGTCTGAGCAGAAACCGAGAAAATACTTCTAGAAAAGACAGAGGGAAGCCACATTCCGTGGGTGAGAAAGTGATTGAAGGCAAGCAGCCAAATCGGGATCCATTATATTGCATATCCCCCTTTGAATTTTGTCATGAACCCCGAGATGAACAGCAGGAGCACCTGACAAAATATAGTAACAATATTCACTGCACAGACGAATGGTAGATTTATAAACGTGCAAGATGGTTTTTTTTTTTTTTTTTATCATATCACGCCAAGCAAGGCGAAAAACGCCACTGATGCGCAGGGGGCTACGTAAGAGTGAAAAAACTGGAAACCACATCCTAAGCAGGAAACAAGGGATGAGCTTCTTTACCTGTTCAATAGACGTGGGTGGAGTGTGAACCGGACGATAGTTTAGTCTATCTACTCCAATTGAAAAAAAAGAGTGAAAAGATTAGAAAAGAGAAAAAAACCCCGGAAACCACAACCTAAACAGGAAACAAGGGATGAGCCTCTTCACCTGTTCAATAGACGTTTGTGACGAGAATAGCTTGCTGGCTCAGCAAAGTGACCCAATCTTCTTAGCAATTTGATATACCAATTGATTCAATGTATTCATTCCATTTGATATCGGCTGAGAGAGTGAGACCGAGGAGGCGAAGCGTATTGCTTTCCGGGTGACTAGTCTGATCCTTATTAACGAAAGAAAATCTTTTCTATGGTGGTTATATATATGTAGTGCGGATGTGCGTTGTGGTGCAGTGGATATCGGCTCGAAACGAGAAATCGGGGAGCCGAGTTCGAATTCCAGTTAAATTCCTTGCATTCACTTACGCGCAAATACGCTTGGTAAAGGTATTAATCCGTCTATTCCCTCTAGTTATAGGCTAAATAGCAGGACAGATTGGGTTCTAGAGCCTTGGCTGGCAACCAGTCTACCGCAGAAAGTAATGGCAACCTACTGCGGGATAATCTTCTGCCCAGTCAGTCATGTCTCTTTCGAGATATGATCTCCCAAGCGTTTATCACTGATGGCATTTAACTGACTGACTGACTGATATATACAGGGGTGAAAAAAAACTATATATAGTAAAACCGAGCCCCCAAAATTTAGCATCAATTTTTTCAGCCTCCGATATATATATATATATATATATATATATATATATATCAGTTGTATTTTTGTAAAATTTACTGTATGTTTAGAGGAAGAGTGCTCAAGATCCGAGATAGAACGGTAAAAGGGTATCGATATATATGGTTCTAGTATAGGAATCAACACTGCATAATAATTGACAGTTGCATATTTCAATAGGATCTTCAGGCCAACAAGTAAAGATTGTATCGAAGGGTTAATTTCTATGTACGTCCTATCAATATTTATCTCACGTTATGATGTGTCTGCGAAATTCTGAGTCAGAAAATAAGTCAATAAGTTCCCTCTCTCTGTCTCTGTCTTTCTGTTTCTCTCTCTCTCTCTCTCTCTCTCTCTCTCTCTCTCTATATATATATATATATATATATATATATATATATAAATTTTATTTGTTTAACATTCTTATTTTTTAATGATACTTGTATCAGTGGAAAGCCAAAAGAAAAATAAATAATAATGTTAAACAAATAAAATTCAAATATGTCGGCTAATGTCAGTTTCGTAATTTTCCGTATAATTCCGTAATATTGTCTTCAGTGGAGTTTGTTTACATCCGGTACAATCTGAGCAGATATTAATCGTTTGTTAAAAGGTATCAGGAGAATATCTGTAATTAAAGATTAAATCGAATTTTGTCAACCATGAAATCTTTCGTAGTCTTGTGGTAAGACACGTCTGGTTTTAAAACGGCGTCACCCCGGTGTTAGAAGTATGCACGTTCGATTCCTGCCGGAAAATAGATATTTTCCAAACGATTAAGGCAACTGGAAGCTATAATGTACGATTAAATTATTTAGGTACCTCCACTCATTATCGATACCTAAGTTTAAATTGAATTTTTAAAAATAAAAAAAGTTTTTTTGAAGCTTTAATTTTAGCTTTAATTGAAAGCCAAGATATTACATTTACTAATTCCAGTAAGTAAAATACTTTGGTGTGTTTCAAATCGAAATTATATTCATTGGAATTTAAAATTTTTTCTGATTTAAAAGAAATTTTAATTTTTCGGCTATTTTTCATCGATCTACACATTTTATAAACAGAAGTTAATTCTCGGTTTTAAAAAATCTTGCTAAAATAAAATTTAACACGCTGATACATTATTTTATTCAAATTAGCAAATTTAAAATATGCATAAATCTGATTTAAAACAAGTATTATTGCTTACTGCCTCAAATGTACAATAAAAAGGTTTCTTAATTACGGTATCCTTGTTATCAGGGGATAATTATCATGTTATCAAACTCGATAATTGACATGACAGACGGTCAAAAAATGCCAAGTATGGAAAACGAAATTGACATAATTTTATGTTAGCTTTATCGTATGCTTCAGTTTTTGGTTTTTAACCGTATAGCAAAATTAAAAAATTAACTAAATATTTTCAGCAATTATCCAATATTTTATAGGATTTTAGTTAGTTTTTCTTTATAGCCTTACATTTGGGGACGTTTCATGAAAAAAAAACATTAAAATAATATAAAACTTTCTTTTAAAATAATTTGACAATTTCATAATAGAATGAAATTATATAACAACAGAAGTAAATCAATAAATTATGAAATGTTATGGCATTTATTCATTTTTATTTTTAATATCTATTTTTCATATTCTTTCTAGGTACCTCCATAAATTTTTAATTTCACAATTACCCATTTTTAACAAAATTATGAAAACTAGAAATTAAAATGTAAAACTTGCTTTAAATTTTGAAGGGATGATTTGCAAAGACCGTTAAATGTTGAAACGAAGGGCATAAGAAACACGGAAGCGAGATGGAAGTGTGGTGATACCGACCGAAGGGAATATTAATTACATTCTTCTCTCTGGGTCTCTGCATCAGTCTGTCTGTTGGGTGCTTTTTGTCTCGGCTTTTTATATCTGCTTTTTGGATCAAAACAGCTCGTTTTGAATTTTTTTTTATAAGCGTTTCACCCCGAGCAAGGCATTTCACTGCCACTACTGCGCAGGGGGCTACATAGAGTGGAGAAAGGATGGTTAAATATAGGAAAATTCAGAGGGTGGGTGATAGGCGGGTCAGGATACCGAGAATGAGGGTTGGGTAGATGAGAGTGTTGGGAGAATAATTGGAAGTTAGTGTGATAGGAGGTGTCTATTGACCCTAAATTTAAACACCTGGAGATTGTAGCTGTCGGGAAAGCAGACATGTGGAAGGGAATTCCACAGGCTGGAAGCGCGAGAAAAGAAGCTGTTGGAGTAGAATTTACGGTTACATCTTATCTGTTTAACTGTAAAAGGGTGGGACCTAGTTGCTAATCTAGTATCTCGTGTAAATTCGTGCTTAAGCGGCACCAATGATCTAAGTTCATCGGAACAGAAGCCATGAAAGTACTTGTAGAAGAGGCACAGGGAAGCCACATCACGCCGGTGAGAGAGTGGTTGCAGCCGGTCTGCCAAGTCAGTATCAACCACGTTACAGATTCTCCTTTGTATTTTGTCAAGAAGCCCAAGGAGAGTAGCAAGGGCACCCGACCAGATGTGGCAGCAGTATTCAATACATGGGCGGATGGTAGATTTGTATATGTGCAGGATAGTTTCAGGCGGGAAAAACTTCCAGGCCCTGCACAGAGAGCCAACTTTCATAGCGGCGGATTTGGCAATGGATTCGATATAGTCATTCCATTTGAGGTCCGCCGAAAGTGTAAGGCCAAGGAGGCGTAGTGTTTTACTCTCTGGGAGGCAAGCCTGTTCCATGCTAATGGGAGGTAGATGCGATTGTCTATGGTGTTTAGTAGATAACAGCTTCGTTTTAGAAGCATTGAAATTTACTAGCCATTTCCTACCTCAGGCCACTACGGATTGGAGGTCTTTTTCAAGCTCGGCAGCGAGGTTCGCTTTGTCGCCCACACCGGGTTTTTGGTCGAGGCGAGAGTAGATTGTGGTGTCATCGGCGTACATGCCTACTTGGGATCTAATGGCGTCGGGGAGATCATTAATGGAGATCAGAAAGAGCGTGGGACCTAGGATAGAACCTTGAGGGACGCCCGCGTTCGTATGGTAGGTTTGGGAGGCATGCCCATTTAATACTACCTTCAATGTTCGGTTAGAGAGGAATGACTGGATGAGGTCAAACAGATGTCCAGTTATACCGTAGCTCCGCAGTTTGCATAAGAGGCCAGCGTGCCAGACCCTGTCAAACGCTTTGGAGATATCCAAGGCAACGGTTCGGGCTTCGTCATTCTTGTCAAGAACCCGGTATATGTACTCGGCAATGGTCGTTAGCATATCAGCAGTAGACCTGGTGAAACCCGTACTGTTTGTCAGAGAGAAGCCTGTGGGCCGTGACACTTGTATTTGATTCTGGGCTTCCCATTGGCTGCTAAATAAAATTCGCGTAGGCTCGCGAAATGGAAATTTGATATTTGATTAATTTTTATTTTTCAACCGGAACATCTGCGTGAACTCGGATGTGCAACGACAATTTTTGCTCATTTGCCTTCTGGTCGGTATAGAGCAAACATCCGGTCCCTCGCTTTTGCTCGGTCGGTATCATTACAAAAGAATTGTACCCCGCCGAAAATGTTTATAGCGTTTTTTGTTTTTTTTTGTTTTTCCTGTAAGGAGCGCAACCTTTGAAACAAGTGAATACTCATATCTGAGTAGACGCTTAGTTTATTTATTAAGCTGGTTTTAATATTATTCTACCGGCTTTAAAATTCGAGTAAGAACCAACGTGCTTTAATCGACTCAGCCACGAAGAGCATTTGTTGATGAAAACAAGGCTGGGGTGCGCATATGTTTCTCTAATAACATTTCATAAATGTTCAGGTCGGTAGATGAAAATAAATGAAGATACTGTCTAATAAATAAGTGGAGCGTCTACTCAAACATGAGAATCGACTAAAAATACTATTTAAAGTGATAAAATTTATATACTGTTAAATCAGAATGGAAAATTGTTTTTTTTTTTTTACTTGATGACGCCTTTCGCCTCTGTCCCCGTCGAAGGGCATGCGACATAGGACATTAACATATCAACAGTCTGAATCAGAAATTAAAATAACGGCTTTAGAACAAAAGTCGCACGATTTTACACTTTCATTCCGACCAGGGGTCGCCAGCCTAGTAGTGAGATATTTACGATTTAATATTGAAGCGCGCGCGCACACACACACACACACACACACACACACACACACACACACACACACACACACACATTGTGTGTTTAGGCAGCAATCCCCTTTTTATGCAAGTTTCATTAAAAATGACAGATAAATTGCTGTGGTTAATTTTTTTTATGTAATTTTTCATGTGATCTTGTCATTTTTTTCTTTTCAGTAGATAAATTTTATAAAATTGTCCAATGTTTTATATATCTAAACGCTTTCTTTTATACTTTTTGTCATTATCAAGGATGATTTTATATTATTTTAACTTAATATATGGATTGTTTTAGATATACATCTAGAGTTATAGGAATGTTTTAATTTTCAAACACGGTCAGCAAATTGTGGTCGTGTTCATTGTTAATATTGTTGACTGTTGGCTTTTTCTTTTTTTTTTTTTAATAGTGCTTCCGATATTTTTAACTTTTTTTATATGTGGATGATGCTATTATATTTGTATTATCAACAAGCTTGGCAGGTCTCCATGTGTATTTAAATGAGACCTAATAGAGCTATGGCCAGAGAGATGCAACGTGAGTCTTCTTGTTAGACATGTAGTAGTATATCCAATATAATTATTTACGAATTGGGATTGATCAAGAACACAGTTCTTTAAAGGACATGTAAATTCGTAAATAGTATTGGTTCTCTTTAATTTAGATCTTGCGGAAGAATTATTATTTTTGACAATGAGTTAGCTGTTTAAAGTTTTTTGAAATAGTTAATTTATTTTTCTAAACCATAACACCTTGTCTATCATTTTTAATGAAACTTGCATATATATATATATATATATATATATATATATATATATATATATATATATTCATCAATGATCTTCCAGATGTAAACAGTTCTCAAGTTGGTGTCTACGCAGATGATACCACCATCTACTCCCGTCTCAATAAGAAATCTGTTTTCGCTGACAAAGTAGATCTATCCTCTGCTCTAGGAAAGGACCTCCGATCTGTGATGAACTGGGGTAAGAAATGGTTTATAAATTTTAATGCTTCCAAAACGAAGCTGCTCTCCTTTAACCAACATAGAGAAGCTTTCCTACCTTCCGTTAATATGGATCACACTAGTGTCCCTGGAAGTAATACACTGCGCCTCCTCGACGTCACTCTCTCAGCCGATCTTAAATGGAATGAATACATTGAATCAATCGCTACATCTACTGTTAAGAAGATTGGGTCGCTATGCCGAGCCAGGAAGTATTTATAAATCTACCATTCACCCATGTATTGAATACTGCTGCCATATCTGGTCAGGTGCTCCTGCTGTTCGTCTCGGGGTTCTTGACAAAATCCAAAGAAGGATTTACAATGTAATTGGTCTCGATTTGGCTGCTCGCTTTCAACAACGAAACGTGAGTTCCCTCTGTCCTTTCTACAAGTATCTTCTCGGTTTCTGCTCTGACGAGATTTATCCCCTGGTGTTCCGCTCTCATCAATTTACCCTTGCAAATAGATTGGCAGCCATTCTACTCTATCAGTTTCTTTCCTCGTACTTCCCGCCTGTGGAACTCCCTTCCCCATGCTGGCTTCCCTGATTGCTACAACTGTCAAAAGTTTAAATGCAACGTCAATTGCCATTTTTTATCTTCGCGACTCCCACCTTTCTCTTATCCTTTCTACAACATCACTATATTTTTTTCGTCATCCGTCTCCTCTCATTGTAACCCCCTACACACCAGTGGCAGTACTGCTTTGCTCGGGGTGAAACGATTATAAAAAAATTAAAATATATATGAAAACGCTTGTAAGTTTTCTTTTTAATATAATCTTTCTTTGTTAATGCACTTAATTCAACTCTTCCCCATTAAATAAAATATACAAAATATTATCAAATAAAACTGACAAAAATCCAACTAGCAGTTGTGTCAAGCTCCCGACATATCGATCTGTATAATTTCATATAAATGTGTATGTATGAATTTTTGTATCCATGTGTCTGTGTTTTTATGTTAATATATTCACATAGGCACACAGACTGATGCAATGAGGACAGAATCATATGTATATATTGACATGTACATCAACTGCTTACATACAGTTGCACATATGGATATGCATAACAATTTATGTTCATTGAATGTTGAAAATTCCTCGGAGCGTCACGTGACTGAGGAGTCCCGCCTGATGTCATCCAGTCTTTAACGACCGAGTTATCTGCCGATGGAACACCCGGCATTGTCCCGATGCCAACCAACATGTAGAAGCGGACGAATTACTGTCGAATTGAAGAAAAGAAGGAGTGGTAAAAACAAATTGAAATAATCACCAGAACATTACCCTCTGTAAACACGCGACTCTCGGAAAAGAAAGAAAGAAAATAAGGAAGAAAGAAAGAAAAAAAATCCAGATAGACAAACAATGTAACTAGCGGAAGGAGAAGGATATTTGGGAAGAATTCTTCTAGGCGCAAACGTAAAGTACGACAACACGGAACATAATTGAGTTGAATGTTGGCAGACTTCCCAAAATGGCGGACCTGTTTGCTCCGAGTAATGTACAGGAAAGGTGCGCCATGTTTCTCTGTCCTATTTACTTCTTCTTGACAAACGATCAAGTCCAGAATGCTGTGTGGCCATAATAAAAAAAAAAAAAAAAAAAAAGAAAAGCTTGTGCCAAGCTACGTCCAGTCGATCTCTTATTCGTTTCAGAAAGGCAGGCAGTTCCATCTAGCCGTCTTGGAACAAGAATAGGAGGTTTTATACAAGAGACGGGCCTGTATACACTTCCTTCCGTCTAACGGTGAAGTGCTTTCGGCAGTATACTTGTCAGTGTATCGCGGTGATAGAGTATTGAACTTCAGGTCATAAGATTTCTCTTTCAATCAATATAAATTAATAGAACACCGATGAGGCTATGATGTAGTTGGGGGTTAAAATGACAGCGGCGATTAAGTGAACTCTTTGTATGCTCTCAGTGGTCAAGCAGTGAACAGAAAACAAGTCAGCATAATTTTCATTCAGCATTATTTCAGCTACCAATTGCTCGTTCAATCGATAAAAAAGGTCATTATTGACAATTTGGGGGTTATTTTCATCAAAATACCACAGATAAAGTGCAAAATACAGTTGATCTTCGAAATAAATTTAAGAGAAAGTGTCAAGACGAGTTCTTAACGCCTAACAAGACAAAAAGTAATCCGGACATTTTTAAATTAAGTTAAAAAATGGGCTAACGGCCATATCACGTTGAAAAATCAGTTCCCGTATGATCGCCTAGGTTAAGCAACGTCGAGTCTAGTCAATACCTAGATGGGTGACCGCTTGGGAGTACCAGATCTTGTAAGCTTGGGTGTACATATGCCATATATTGCTAACGGGCATATCACCAAAGTTAAGCAATGTCGAGTCTGATCAGTATCCATATGGGTGACCTGTTGGGAATACCGGCTTGGATGTGTGGGTGGGGTAATATATAACGGTTCGGAATTGGAAATTTAGGGGGCGTTATATTCACTTACGCGTAAATAGTATTGGGAATGTTATGAATCCACACTTCTCCTAGCTATGGGTTAATTAGTTTAATTTGTATCAGTAGATCATGAGTATCCCTCATAAATAATTCTTCTAAAAAAGATTTCTGCTTTAAATAAACTGTAATAGGTTGAAAAGTCGTAAAAAAAATTAATCAATCAAACGATGTCTTGTTTATCTTGTTCCAGACAATAAATAACAATAAAATGTTTTTTTTTTTAATTTTCATAAGATGAGTTTGCAACAGTTAGGACGCTGAATTACCGACACTGTAGTTTCTGGTTTTATAAATTACCATTTTAATTATATATATATATATATATATATATATATATATATATATATATATATATATATATATATAGTATATCGAGGCAGCAAGTAAATTCAACTGAAATTAAAGCAAAAATACGACGTTTAGAACGGCTCATGATTAAACATAATAGACATTCATTGTCTCTTACATATATATATATATATATATATATATATCGGCCAGAATATAATGAACGGAAACAACAAAGACATAATTATGTGTATTACTTAAAAAGTAATGCATGATTCGCAATGAAATTTTTTCTGAATAAAGATTAGGGTGTAATGCATAAATATTATACAAAGTTACAAAAATATACATCATAGTTTTTTTAAAATATAGATTAAATGAAACAAAGGAAATAAGCTGCTGGACAAAAGTTAAGGAACGATCTTGTTCATACTTGATAGTGAGCAAAATTTAATATTTGGTTAACATACCCTTATTTTCAATGACTTCAATGACTTCTCTGCATCGTCAACCACGTGAGCTAATTAATTTCTTGCAAAAATCAACAGTAATTCCCTCCCATTCGCCTTTCAATAACTCCCATAGTGATTCTAGTTTTTCGGGTTTCTTTTCTGAGCCCATTCTCTAATTATCTTCCAAACATATTCTATTGGATTCAGGTCGGGGCTCTGGACTGGCCACTTCATTAGGGCGATTCCTTATTCTTCAAATAAAGCCATAACCTTCTGAGCCTTGTGGCAAGATGTCTTGTCCTGCATGAAAATAGGAGATTCATAAAGGTTATGGTGTAATCTTGGTACCACATGCTGCTGAAGAAGCCTTTTGTAAATCTCAGCATTGATATTGCCATGTACGCGGATGATAGGGCCAACTCCTGCAGATGAAACCATTCCCCACACCATCACACTGCCGCCACCAAACTTAACGGATTTCTTAACACATTGAGAAGACAGTCTTTCACCTGTTCTACGGCGTACGTAGGTTATGCCCTCAGAATCAAATGTAGTAAACTTGGACTGGTCACTGAAAGTAACTGTATCCCATTGTGCGTCAGTTCAAACAACATGTTCTTTCGCATACTCCAGGCGTGTCCTTTGGTTTCGCTTTGAAATGAGAGGCTTCGAAGCTGGAATACGGGCATGCAATCCTGAATTTTTTAACCTGCGAGCAACCGTTTTCCTTGAGATCTTATTATCAGTGTCTTCATTAAATTTACGGGAAACTAATGTAGCAGCTTCAAAACGGTTTTTTGTAGATATTCTAACAATTCTTCGGTCTTCTCTTTGCGATGTTTTTGGAGGTCTGCCGGTTTTTGGTTTTGCATCCAACGTTTTATCGGTTTTATACCTACTAATTACACGATCAACGACACTTTGAGACCTATGAACAATATCAGAAACTTCTGAAATTGACTTTTTCTTGATAGTTAGCGATAATGAGTTAATATATCTAAATGCTCTACAAGTTTAATTTTCATGTTCCTTCAAACATATATTGTGCACTTTCAAATGCAACTGTTTACTGGTATAATTTAATTTAATTCTGACCTATAATTGTCCAGTATATATATATATATATATATATATATATATATATATATATATATATATATATATAATTTATTTGATTGAACATTATTTTTAATTGATACTCGTATTTGAGTAGATGTTCTGTGTTTTTTTTAATTAAACAGTTTGTGTATATATTGAATTTTACCGGTCTGAGTACTTTTAAAGTATTTTTTGTTCGGAAAATGTGTGTCATTCGACAGGATCCAAACGTGCTACCCTTAACAACATCAGAGAAGCCATCAGTTGATCTACTGTGTCTTAGAACGCTTGACCACGAATAATTTCACTGTGTAAACGAAGCCGAATCAAGCCTTCTAAACACAATTTTCGGTTTCTCGTAAATACCAATCTCTGCTCTGAAAGCGTATCATAAGAAAAACAAATATAAACAGACAGTGTAGCGGAAAGTTCCGAAGTTTAACAAAAGTAATTCACAACTGACATATTTAATTCATTTGTTTGAACATTATTTGTAATTTCTTCTCGTAGTTGAGTAGATATTCTGTTTTTTTAATTGGACAGTATATATATATATATATATGTAGACGTGGTCTGATGATCGGTTATAATGTGAAACTGACAGGTAACAGTGTTGCATCCAAACTGTTCATATCTACAAATGCATTATTCCTAATATTAATAATTTTTCTCCAATATGTAGAGAGAATTCGAAATAAAATATGCATGGTTTGTCTGTGGGAATTGTGATTGGTAATAATAATACTTATCCTTTAATTATAAGAAAACCTTCAGCATGTCGGATTAAAGGATTAAATGTATAAAAATTTATATTAAAACAGTTTCCCAAGAAAAATGGTTTCTAATGTTCAGTTATCGCCCTTTCCGGTATTTTCTAATGTTCAGTTCTCTTGACACCTCAAGGCTTTCTTCGTTGAGTGTCTCGTTATCAGAAAAAATCGTGAATATAACGTTTTTTTCTTCATGAGAATCACTTTATTGCAGAAGTTGAGGATATGAGATAAGATCTTTGTTGTTCAAACCGGTTGTGAAGGAATCTCTTCTTTGCTATCAGAAGAAAACACTTGCCCTCTTTTTGTTGCCTCTTAAGGTCAAAGTATTGAGGATCTTCTTATCAGCGATTTAACCCATAACTTGAGCGAGAAGAGACAATTTCATACTTTTCCCAATGTCATTTGTGAAAAAGTTGAATTTGATCTCTGACCGTTGAGTTTATTTTCTGCAGTACATTCTCATTCTTTTAACTTTTTAATTTTTTTTTTTAATCATATCACTCCGAGCAAGGCGGTAACGCCACTGATGTGCAGGGGGCTACGTAAGAGGGAAAAGATTGGAAAAAAGAAAGCCGGAACAGAGAACAAGGAATGAGCCTCTACACCTGTACAATAGACGTTGGTGGAGTGTGAACCGGGCGATAGAGCGGAAGAAGCGTTCAAAAAGCTAAGCAAAGTGCTGAAAAACGGAAAATTTTTGTTAAAAACAAAATAAAAGAGTGCTGGTTTTGTTTTTCGTTATCCAATCCTCTTATATGGCAGAAAAGCTGGACAATTTCTCCACAGACGACGACACAAAGTAGAGGCAACAAAAACCTGATTCTAGAGAAAAGTACTAAAACTTATTGAACAAAACGAGTTGGCCACAATGATGTCATAACAAAATGAACATTTATACTCAGAATAATGTAAAGACAGTTGAAATTCCTTGGACTCATAATGAGGAAGAAGGACTTGGTAAACCTAACCCTCAAGGGCGTATTAAGGGCAAGAAAGATAGGGCAAGTCAGCGAGTCACCTATCTGACGGACTTGGGTGAATGGATGATGGAACGAAGGGTGGGAGACTTGACAATGGAAGAAACACTTGTGAGGTGCCACAAGGGACAGAAAATTTTGAAAAGCCATAATCACTTACGTCCTGTACTAACACAGCACATATAATAATAATAATAATAATAATAATAATAATAATAATAATAATAATAATAGCCGTAACGACACACCACGATCTGCCTTATGTCTTCCCGCAGACGTGGTAGGTAGTGCGAACATAGCAGAAATCAAAATATGATGAAAAATGACATAATAATAATAATAATAATAATAATAATAATAATAATAATAATAGACCATCTAATCTCATGATGTTCTGTACTTGCCCCAAATGAATATAAAAATCGTCACGATAGAGTGGGACAATATTTACACTGGACAATGGGCAAACACTATTGAAAATATGTAATCAAACACTGGTATGAACATCACCTAGCACCGGTCCCCAAAAAAGAAGATGTCACCATTCTATGGGATTACACCATATACACAGACAGAAAAATTGAAGCAAATAGGACGTACATTATTGTTAAAAACCAGAAAGAAAAACATTGCCTATTCATTGATATGGCTTTTCCAGCGGATTGTAACATAGCAACCAAAGAATTTGAAAAACTGTCAAAATATAAAAACCTGAAAATTGAAATTGAAAAAAATGTGGAAATTAAAAACAAGAACCCTGCCAGTGATAGTAGGTGCACTTGGAATGATAAAAAATGGAACAAAAGAGCACATTGAAAGAATCCCTGGAAATCCCAGCTTAAAAGATATACAAAAAATTGTCTTGTTGAGTACAGCCCACACATTAAGGAGAATTTGTCTATGTAATGCTAGGGATGTTAGGGAAGATAGAAAAAACATGAAATGGAGCCATAACAACATACCACGATCTGCCTTAGGTCTTCCCGCAGATTTGGTAGGTAGTGCGACCATAGCTGAAATCGAATTATGATGAAAATGACAACATAATAATAATAATAATAATAATAATAATAATAATAATAATTCTTTGCTATAGCAATTTAATGCTTTCGTTTTACTTTATCTTAATGCTTCTTTCAGTCTTTGGGTCACTATCGGAAACACGAGTTGCTTCCCCTTAATGTCATATTCAATCTCTGTTGTTCAAATTGGCTGAATCTTTTTTCAACCTAAAAGAGACACTTGCAGTTGTTGATACCCCATTAAAGTTGTGGGGAACGTACGAGTTGCGTAGATCGTCTGACTGATCAGTATTACTTAGTAATGATTGTAATACTTAATAGGTGTTCCATATCTGTGGCCTTATGTTAAACTGAGCAAAGATTAATAGACATTTTTTTACGATTTTCAGAGATGAAGTTCTCGTTTGGAAGCGATGAAGCAATGAAATCTGAATTTGAAATTTGCCATGAAACGCAGTTTCATTCACAGATGAAACATACAGCCAACTACTGGTGTCTTTTATTGATGACTTTATATCTTGTGCATTACGTTAATCAATTTTTGTAATCTTATTCCGATTATGTCTTCGACTCTTTCTCTTCCTTCTGTCCTACACAAGATTCTATTAGCGATTGTTTATATAATTTAACAATATATTTTTACTATATTTTTTTACCAATACAAGGCTCAAGAGCAACTCAAGGTAGAGGATTACTGAATGAGGTTGTTGCCGCACAAGAGGAGACAAGAAGTGCAGATTATGAGGAGATGTTGGAAAGATGACGGTTAAAATATACTGGCTATAAACTTCATGCTTATCTTCTTTGACTGACATATATTGATAATATTATTGTCATTTTATATTTTACTTTACGTTTCGAAAGCGTCCAACATATTTCTTGATTTTTAAAATAAACGCCTCGAAATTTAATCTTCTGCTGCTACCAGTTCTCGCTGTCCTTTCCTCACGTGGTTGTATACCCACTAAAAATAGCGATCAATGAGTAATATTTAAAAGACTTGCAACCTTTGGCAGGTTGACAGGTGAATTAGCCGGCCAGTGTTCCGTCGAACAAGCTGGACAGTCGCCTGGCAAGGTTTTATTCCAATGGACGTCGTCTGTAGATCATTTGGCTCCGTTTCAGCTAATTCAAAATTAAGCTGTTTTTATTTCGCGATGTCTTTTCGGGACCGTTTCTACTTTGCACAATTAATACATTCAAATGATCGAAAGATCTTTTCGAAAAAGACTTAATTTATAAAGCCTTCTTTCTCTTTTTCTGTTTGTTTATTTCTCAAAAGAGAGTCAGCGATAATTGCCCATCGGCAGGGATAAAGTTCACGCTCAACTCCTGACAAAAACCAACTTCTTCTTCTTCTTCTCTTCTTCTTCTTCTTCTTCTTCTTCTTCTTCTTCTTCTTTTCCATTATAGTATAATGGCCAGCTGCTGTTTTTAGTGTGTACCTGCCTAGTTAATCGACTTGCAGACGCCTACTCAGACATATTTCACTCAGTCAGTTAAGTACCATACGTGATACTGGGCGATCATGTCTTGAAAGAGACATGACTGACTGGGCAGAAGATTATCCCGCAGTAGATCGCCATTACATTCTGCGGTAGACTGGTTGCCAACCAAGGCTATAGAACCCAATCTTTCCTGTTATTTGACTCATAGCTAGAGGGGAAAGAGATGTATTATATTATTAAGTACTAATTAGTGGGGGATCAGCTTATTACTTCATAACAATATAAAACTGACTCCCCACTTTATGCCCAATAGAAGCCTTAATTAGGTTATTTAAGCCATAACTGGAGGGAAGAGACAGGTTAATACCTTTCCCAGGGGTATTTGCGCGTAAATGAATGCAGAGAACTCAATTGGAATTCGAACTCGGATCCTCGATTTCTCGTTCCGAGCCGATATCCACTACACCACAACTCTTATCCACAAACACATTTATGTTTCTTTAACTCTCAGTGAACCACTCTGTGTGCGAGTACTGCAACTATGTTGAGTAGATCTTAATTATAATTTCCGGGAGACAATTCTGGTTATTCAGTAGTTGAACCTTACCAGCAGGCTCAATTCTCGGTTACGATGACTTATCACTCTGTTCTTGCGCAACCATCACACAGTTCCCTCTACCCGATTACACTCACAAGGCTTTGGATCAGCTCATGGCTTCGTTTTCAGCCATTTCGCAGTAGTGCTGCACGCTGGTTTCGCCCTCCCCACCACCTTCAGTTGACGAAAAGAACATCGCAAGATTCAAAACTTTGGTTCGAGTCATCAGTGTTTGGATATCGATTATCAATGAGTGACCCAAATCTCAAGTTTTTTACCAGACTCAATTAAACTACAATATAAACAAGTTTACTTACCTTTACTATTGTGAAACACCTGAACTTGAACTCAGCTTCACTTACTGACGCCACATTTTTGAGCCGATAGCCGTCACACTATTACCGACAACTGTCGTTATTTGCTAAATTCGGTACAATTACATCAATATGGGATACGCAGTGAACATTGAACTCATTACTCAGTAGAGTTAGATAATTATGAACCCACACCGGGAGACGCCATCAGAGGTAACTGTTTTCTCAACATCTTTCAGTTGTATCCATACCATTCCAACTCCCTCTTCTTGACAATGATTATGAGGTCTTTCTACTGGTCTGCTGATGGTCAGATGGCGTCTCGAACTGCATCATTTCTAATGCGGCGATCCTGCCAAATTCTGATTAGGCAGTTATCTACAGGGGTTGTCCCGGTATAAATGCCGACGCAAATTTGGCCTTCCCGCCGACCACTGCATTGTTGTTTCTTTAAATCAACTCTAACTATTATTTCTATTTTTGCTGCGTTTTAGAGAAAAAGAAGCCACCTTTTCGTTTGTTTATAAGTTGGATATTTCATGTTAGATATTTTCATGCTTTTTACCAGTGACATTAATTTTCACCTGCCTCCTCCTCCTCCTCTTCCTCCGTCATAATCCTTATCCTCACCATCCTCATTAACATCCTCCTCCGTTTAATCACCCTCCTCATCCTCATCAACCTCTTCCTCTTCATCATCCTCATCATCATAATTCTTCTCCATAACCATCCTCCTATTCCTCCTACTCCACTTCATCGTCATCATCATCGACATACTCCTTCTTATTCTCCTTCTCATCATTCTCTTCTATCATCATCACTTACATCATCATTCTCATCACAATTATTCTCTTCCTCCTCACAATCAACCTTATCATCATCCTCATCATTGTCTTCTATCATCTATACCACCCACTCATCATCCCCCACTTCCTCATCTTTATCATCATCTTGTTCTACCTCCTCCTCCATTTATTCCTTCTCCTTCCCATCATCATCATCATCATCATCATCATCAGAATGGTTATGAGGTTTTCCTACGTGCCTGCTGATAATTTGATGACGTCTCGAACTGCGAGAAATAATAGCGCGGCAGCGTCGTCTTAGTTCATTCTCTTTACTACCAGTTATTAAACTTTACTACCGGTTATAAAAGCTCTTGCCGCGAGATCGTTCTATAACGGTGTCTTTTTCATTTTTGTCGTCAAGTAGTGAAGGATATATATATATATATATATATATATATATATATATATATATATATATTGTTGTGGAGTAGTTTTCGCACTGAAGGTTATAATCGTGCTATGTGGGTTGCTAATCGACTGAACGTACCCAAAATGTTAGGAACTTGGTAATCTTCCACTGAAAACTGACTCCTTAGTATTCGGCTAACTGCCGACTAATATCAGCTGCCTTAGTCCAACTATGTCCAAACTGGAACTAACTAGTAGTTCTACTGAACTCCAATAGAACTCTAAAGAACGATTTAGAACTTCTAAGAACTCCTAAGAACTTCCTGTTAACTGTTATTAATATAGGAGAGAGAGTCCATTATCTGAGGAATAGGTGTGTTTCACTATAACATATATATATATCCGTCCTGTCAAGCTCGAGGTGGGGATGAACTATTTTGTTTTTTTCTTACGTCTTAATGTAAGGTACTCAATAGTAGGGATATCAATATCTCATTTTAGATGGCATATCATTTTAGATGGCTTATCATTTTAGATGGCATATCAATATAAATGGCATATCTATATAAATATTTTGCCGTCATTTTTTACGGTACGGGCCCATTCGTTATTGGTATTGCAAAAAATGAACTGACGAAAAAAGAAATAAAATATCAATAAAATAAAAGGTATGCCCTATCTATCCGTTATCGATCTCGTACCTGTCAAATTAGCTGTTTGATATTTGCAAATATCGATCCCAATTTTAATTCATACCTAATTAAACATAAAGAAAATCAAATTTCAATGTAGTTCACATATTTCCTCCGCCGAGTCAAACACAATTACAATATTTTGAGGTTTGTTTTCATTTTTATCTATTCATTTATTTACTGGTTTTACCCTTACCGACAAAAAGACCGCCAATGTTAGAAAGTTTTAATATCGAGATGCAATAAAACAAATATTTTTAAACAATGTATCGAGATTCAATGACGTGCAGATCCAGAATTCACAATCAAAATGGAGGCTAATGAAACCGTTTAATTATTCCTTTTTCATTTTTAACGGTCAGTGTTATTTATGATTCATTGATTACTTTTGGCATTATAAAAAATCGCTTTTTACTCAATATATTTTCATGCTAAAAAGATCATGTTCAGTATTAGTTACTTTTTTAAAAAATCATATCGCCCCGAGCAAGGCATTATACTGCCTCTGTTTTACAGGGATGGAAAGTTATGAGAAACAGTATCAGGTTATAGGGGGTGTCAGGAAGTGGGTAAAAGAAGGATGAGAATACTGGTGAGAGAGGAGCATGAGAGAGATGCAGGTTAGTGAGATAAGAGATGACTATTGACTTTACATTTAAATTCTTGGAGATTGTAGCTGTCGGGAAAGCAAGTAAACGGAAGGAAATTCCACAAGCGAGAAGGGCGAGAAAAGAAGTTGATGGAGTAGAACTTGAAATAAAAACACCCTTCAAAAAATAGAAGATTAGCAACGGAACGACAAAGATGGCAACAACAAAATCTATTTCAAGAACAAGTTGTGAGCAAAACGATGACTTAGTTGAGTGTATTTGAATGTCTCGAAAGAAAGTCTTCAACAAACAAGACTCCAGTCTAAAAAACGTAATATTAAGGAAACCCTCTTAATTAACCGTTCATTTTGCTTTGGAACTAATTTCATTTCACTGAAGATAAATATTTTATTAGAATAGATTATTAAAATAACTAAGAGAAATAATCGCTCATAAATTTACCATTTTAAATTGAATTATCTCCTTTTTTATAGAGCGTGACACGGAATATATAAATGAGCAAATGAATATTACACTACGATAATTATTATATGGTAGATGAATTTATTTATTTATTTAAAAAATTAGATTTATGTTCCTCACTTGCATATTTAGAAGAAAAAAAAAACGCTTTCCTCCGTTTCTTTTCTTTTCAAATTTAAAAGAGCGATATTTTAGAAGGTCCCTGAAACATTTTGACGTGATATAAGTCACTGGACAAAGATTTTAAATCGTTTTTACGTTTCTCTGACACAGAAGCAATGACCAATCTCATAAAATGCGCTGAAGCAGCAAAGGTGTGGGTGGGGAACTTGAACAACCAGTTTTGAAATTCAGTAAATGATGATCGAAATGTTTCCTGACAAGTTTATTAGCGTTCGTCTCCATCCTAAGCCCAGCCCGATAGTGTGTCCTCAGGCCCCTTTTTCTGAGTGCCATTGAAGGAAGATGGGCTGGGTGGTGACGTACTCAGCCAATTTGTAACGTCAGCGTTGACGCATTATCGATATGTCCGGACAGGACCGATCATGGCGACCACAAGTTGATACAAGTGAAAATATTTCACGTTTCGCGTGTGTGCGCATGCGTATTATTTAATGGAAATTTGTTTATCATTTTCTTTGTGAGGAAGAAGCAGAGACGAGAAAGTAAGTACGAGGGAATCAGGGAGAAGCAAGTGAGGAAGACAAAGCTAAGCGAGAGTGAGAGTGAGTGATGATGAGAGTGACGAGAGGAAAAACGCAGAAAAATGGAGAGATAGAGAAGGCTAACATCGATAAGAGAAAAAAAAACGAAAGAAAAACTCTGATAGAAAAAGAGAAAAGGATGAAGCGGAAGCAAAAATAAAAATAAAGAAAGAAAAAAGAAAGAAATAAAGAAAGAAGAAATAGAAATAAAAGAAATAAATTATTAGAGATGTAACTTAAAAAAAAGCAAGGAAGTAGGAATAGCAAAAAGAAAAAAATATAACCGAAAGAAAGAAAAAAAAACAAATAAGAAAGAAAGAAAGAAAAAAGAAAAAGAAAGAAAGAAAGAAAGAAAGAAAGAAACAATAGAAACAAAAGAAATAAATAATTAGAGATGTAACTTAAAAAAAGCAAGGAAGTAGGAATAGTAAAAAGAAAAAAAATATAACCGAAAGAAAGAAAAAAAAACAAATAAGAAAGAAAGAAAGAAAAAAGAAAAAGAAAGAAAGAAAGAAAGAAAGAAGGAAAGAAGAAATAGAAACAAAAGAAATAAAAAATTAGAGATGTAACTTAAAAAAAGCAAGGAAATAGGAATAGTAAAAAGAAAAAATATAACTGAAAAAAAAAAAAAAAAAGAAAGAAAAAATCTGATAGAAAGAGGTGAAAGAGAAAGCAAAAAATAAAGAAAGAAAGAAAGAAAAGAGATAAAAATTAAAATAGGCAAGAAGGAAGGAATAGTAAAAAATAAATAAATAAATAAATAAATAAAAAAAGAAAAAAAGTAACCAAACTCAAAGAAAGGAAAAAGAACTGAAATGAATGAAATTTGAAAGAAAAAAAAAGAAGAAAACGATAAAAAAGGGAGACAAGTATGATATTTACCTCGTCTCCCGACTAAGATGTGATGTGACACAAGGTCGAGTTACATTGTGAATAACCCGAACGCGTACACTCGGGCCAGGGAGAAAAATTGCTCAGCCGCCGCAATCGTCGGTTTCGCTGGCCTGGGTAGCGACCGCCGATCTACCCCTTTAGTGCAATAAGGTGATTCAGGCTCAGACATCAGTTCCCCGTGACCAGGCATCCCACAGTATTTATTTTGCTCAGAAGCGTATCTGTCCTCGGACAGTGACACAACTAAGTTGCACTCTACCCGACAACAGAGACACAACTGAGAGATGATCCCTTCCTACCTGGCAGGCAGATGGACACATATGAAAATAAAATAATACATGTACGTGCTAAATGAAATCAGTAGCACTTGTGCAGCATCCCCCTCATTCTCTGCTGTTCTTATATAACAGCAACAATAACCTGGTCAAATTGTAAAGCAATAGAAGTCACCAGGGTGAAGAGTTAGAAATGACGTCAGTCCAGATTTGTAATATTTGCCTCTATTAACATTTGATTTTTATTTGAGTGGGGTGTCTACAGAGTGCAAGGGATCAATTGTCGTTTAAATTAGGAAAAAATAAAAATAACACTGACATCTCATTTTAACTTATATATTTACGAAAATATCTTGAAATACTAACGAGTAAATTTATTCAATAAAATTGCATTTGGTTTCAACCACAACCCAAGACGATTTCAGAATCCCCTGAAGCTCTTCTGGGTTGTCTCTTTGGTTAATGTTGTGGCGAAACTTCGTCGCCAATTTGTTGTGGCCTGTTTGGTCCAGGAAGAAAGTCAAGGTAGGTTTAAACAGTGTATTAGAATAACAGAACATATATACAAGTAAGGGTGTTAGTAATCAGCAAAATAGAAGTGTAAGTCCGAATGGTATAGTTATGCTGCGTCACGACTGCCTCACAGTTGTGCCCCCGGTAGTTACTCAGGTTAGTATTTATTGACGGAGGAAGAGTCCATTCCTATAGAATAGGGCACCATAATAGTTAAGTTGGTGAACGCTGCCATAATCCTTGCCTTCAGTTCCACTTTGGTGCCACAAGGAGTTTTTTGGCCACTCGCTCAATTTCACCCCCACAAAATAATCAAGGATGTTGCAGTCTGGAAAGTTAATTGGTTAGATGTCAGGGGTTATGTGGTCGCAGAAATTGTCTGACAGCCATGACTCGGTTCTCCTGCTCCTGTGGCATGGTACAGAGTCCTGTTGACAGACATAGTATTCCATCAGCCAACCTCTTGACCCAGAGAAGCACTACCACCTCAAGGCATTTGATGGCAGCCTCTGTGTTAAGTTTTAGGACTTCACCAACAGATTCGGAAGTTCTTAGCAAAACATTCAGAGTTTCATGAGCTGCGTACATTTGTAATCATCATTAGACTCGTCCAACCCTTTCCGAATCGTCTGCACTATTCTCAGATTGACACCCAATCAGCATGAAATGTTCATACTTGAGCTTCCAGCGCGAATGCCAAGCAGTACATCACGCCATTGAATTACGTCATGGTGTAACTGATCCAACTACAATGTGCAGGCGACAAAATAAGAAGCAAACAACGCGCATGCACGAAATTAAAAAAAATAAAATGACGACAATTTACCCATCGCAACTTGTATTAAGTAAAATTTAATAAGATAGTCGATACAGATGGCGACAGCCTATACAGAGTCGATGGTTTAATGGTGGTGCTACATAAAAGAGTGAGCGATGAAATAAGGAAGAACCTAACAGACTCTCCAGAAACCACAACTAACATCCCTGAAGATGATTTCGGAAAGAGATTGAGAATAATTGAGAACTTTGAGAAATGGATAATAAAATCAACTGTAAAAGCTACAGCGCATTTTTTACATCTTTCAACTGTAGTCCAGGAAAGATTATACAAGCGTACGAACGGATTTTATTAAAAATAAACAGACATAATGTTTGCAGTTTATTTAATCTGACATGCCTATTTAGGCAGCAAATTCTTTTTTAGGCATGTCAGATTAAATATCTACTCCTTCTGTTTTGTGTGAGATTAAAGGTCTACCCCTTCTGTTTTGTGTATTTACACAAAACAGAGGGAGTAAACCATAGAATAGAGTTGGAAAATGGAAAAGGCCAAAACAAAGTGTATTTTGAGTATACAGAAGGTAGTTTTAAGAAAAAATGGAATAACCATCGATCATTTCTGCTAGAAGGTTAAAAACATTGTACAAAACAAGCTATCAGATTCTCCAAGCCTTCCTTCCTCATTACATGTCCCAGACACTTCAGCTGTCTCTTCCTGATGTTAATTATTAGTTACCTTTTCGTTTTCATCCTCTTCAAAACCTCGTCGTTGCTCACATGTTCGGTCCATGGTATACTCAGCATCCTTAAATATCATATGATATAAATATAACCTGTCAGAACTAAACTATTCAGAAATCTCCCTCGGGATTTGACCAGTGAATTATAAATATTTTTCTTTGTGTTGTCTCAAGTTGTCGCACACGCATTATCAACAATTGTTCGTTTCTGTATCCAAGTGAAATTCGAAATGGCATCACGAGTGACTTGCACCGGGTCACTCTTAATTTCCTCGAAAACCTCGTCTCATTGTTTTCGCCGGAATAACGGTAAAATCGAATGCATGGTCATCAGTAAAAAAGGCAGAATATATGCCAAATACAGGTCAGGGATACTAGAATCAAGCAGGTACAAATATTGAAATACCTGGGAAGTGTTATAACAGAAGACGGAAAGTGCGACACAGAGATCCGAAGGCGAATTGGCATATCGAAGGAAGCATTCCAAAAGTTGAGTAAAGTATTAAGAAACAGGACAATTTAGCTAGAAACAAGGAAGAGAAGACTGGATTGCTATGTGTTATACGTTCGTCAATATGGCAGTGAATGCTGGACAATATCATCGAAGATGAAGGAAAAACTTGAAGCAACTGAAATGTGGTTCTACAGAAGTATGCTGCGCGAATATCATGGATCGAGCATGTGAGCAATTATGAGTTTTTGGAAATGATGCAAGCAAAAAGAAATTAATACTGAGCATCAGGAAGAGACAGCTAAAGTTCCTGGGACATGCAATGAGAAAGGAGGGCTTGGAGAACCTGATACTAACAGGCCAGATAGAGGGAAAAAGAGACAGGGAAAAAGCAGCGGATAACACAGTTGAAGGATCTGATCAGGTGGATGACGAAACGAGGGTTGCGTGGTGTAACAAGAGAAGGCGTGCTAAGAGAGGGATAGGGAGACGTGGAAAGGCATGATCGCCTATGCCCTGAAGGGACAGGGCACATAGAAGAAGAAGAACGATCTACGTTATTCAGATAAAGTATTTTGGGTATATTTTTTCTTAAGCACATTTATACGAAATGATACAGTTGACCGGTAACCGAACGTAAAAAACTGTTTTTGTTTTACTCTTCAATCTTTCAATTTCAAATGATATGATGCACACAAAGAAAATTCGCGTGTATATACATCTATTATTGTTAATATGAGTGCGATTGTACATGTGTTCTAATATGTATCTGTGTGCACAGTTGTTAAGAAAGTCATTATAAGTGTTGTTCAAACTTGCAAAAGACGCTCCCATGCGGACAGTTGATATTCTCAGTATATTTTCACTCTCTTTATATACGGCCATTTAATTGAAGGAAGTTCCTTACTCTTAGTTCCACTAACTTCCGTCGACGGTAACGGGGGCGCTGCGGTCAAATTGCTTTATTTCCTCCCTTTTCCATTACTCTTCTCGTCGTCCTCCTTCTATTTAACAGCTTCTCTCCCCCCCCCCTTCTGCTTCTTGCCAAGTTCACACACGTCATATGACATTTTCGTCCGACAAATTATCACGGACACCGATGTCCGGACCTTCACAGAGAGACAGAGCGAAGGGCGCCATGCTTCTTGTTCTTCGTTCGGTGAAGTCTTTTCAACTTGCACCCCCCTTACTACGATTCCGATAGAGGTTTATTCACTTTGAAGTCTTCACTTCGGAGTGTCAGGTTTGAAGACGGAACGTTCGATGGACTGAACCCTCTGGCCAATGACGTTTCTCTTGGAAAGAATGATTTCGACTTACGAACAGAACGCTTTATAGCAATTTGTTCGTAAGTTTGACTTTAATTCGACAGTCTGACACAATAGGTGGGAAAAGGAAGTCTTTATAAGAGCAAAACATATTCGGGAAAATTGTTCAAAGTTAAAGAGTTAAACAGAGAAGTCACTTCATGGCTTAGGGGAACATGGATAAAGAAACCCTTGAAAGTCCAGGTTTCAGATTTACGTCAACAACGTAATTTCAGCTTTATATATATATATATATATATATATATATATATAGAGAGAGAGAGAGAGAGAGAGAGAGGGACAGAGACAGAGGGAGAAGTGCGTATGAGTGTGTGCATCTTGTCTTGATGTATTCGCATATTCATTCGTATCCATGTAAATTTATTTGTATTCATATTATTAATATACATGTAGTATTTATGTAGATCTATATATGTAGGTCTATATATATATATGTAGGTTTGTATATATGTAGGTTTCTATCTTTCTCTCTCTCTCTCTCTCTCTCTCTATATATATATATATATATATATATATATAAACACTGAAACCAATTAGAGTCTTTTTCTCCTTTTTCTATGCGTTCAAAATAGAATAGTTCATTATTTATCGTGTATTGGCAAGGCGTAAGGTTCGTCCGAACTAACAAAGCCATGTAGTAGCACAATTACAATAGGAATAATTCTTATGAAATTAATAAAATAAACTAGAATGTAGCGGTTTATTATTAATTATATACCTTTAATAGAATTCTATTCATCTGTTTGTCATGTGAGGCATGTCCATATTTCATAAGAAATCGCGGCTTCCATGATTTTCTTTGGAGTGTGATTGCCTTCCTTGTTGAATCTTTCCCTAGCAGATTAAAAATTGTTTCGGCAATGAGCCAAGATTTTATTTTCCATACTCAGTCAGTCAGACAGTCAGTCAGTTAATTGCCATACGTGATACACGCTTGGGCGATCATGTCTCGAAAGAGACATGACTGACCAGGCAGAATATTTTCTTGCATTTAACCCATAGTAGGAGGGAGAAGAGGCGGATTAATACCTTTCCCAAAGGTATTTTCGCGTATGTGAATGCAACGAATTCAATTGGAATTCGAACTCGGCTCTCCGATTTCTCATTGTGAGACGATATCTGCTGCACCACAACGCACCTCCACACTGAACTTCACGGAATACAAGTCCAGAGAACCGTTCATGGTAGAAAGTGATTGAATGAGGTCAGGGTTATGAATAAAAAGGGCCGATAAGAAGTGAAGACTATGAGAATAAGAATTAACTTTTTACTCTAAGGGGTAAAAATTTTATTTTTCAAGGAAAAATCCTCGCAGGAGTCTCTGCTAAAAAATATCAGTTCTTATGGAAAAGCTGCCTGAGTGGAACTTCGTCCTTATAATTGGAATACAGTGTAAGTAGCATTGCGTATCCTGGCTGTAAAGATCTGATCTCGTGGTATAGTGCTCATCTGATTTCATGGGAACAGCAATAAAAGAAGGGATCTTTGAGGAAGAGGCTACACGGTAGAGAATGATTATTTCCCTCACAAGACAGCAGAAATGATTTTGAACCCTAGAAAGCGAAGATTATATAGCTTCAGCCCAGACATGGCAGCAATACTCAATTTCAGTTTTGATTTGAGAGAAGATAGCTGAAAAGAGTGAAAAGAAAAGGACTATAAATAAACTGCAAGAAATCCGAATGCATGGTCATCAGCAAAAAGAGCAGCCCCCCAAAATGCCAAATACAGGTGAGGTATACTAAAATCAAGCAGATACCAAAATTTAAATACCTGGGAAGTGTTCTAACAGAAGACGGAAAGTATGACACAGAGATGCGAAGGCGAATTGGCATGGCGAAAGACGCGTTCCAGAAGCTGAGTAAAGTATTAAGAGACAGGAAAAATTCATTAGAAACAAAGAAGAGAATACTGGATTGCTATATGAAGGAAGTTTTTCAACATGGCGGTGAATGCTGAACAATATCATCAAAGATGAGGGAAAAACTTGAATCAACTACAGAAGGATGCTGCGGATAACATGGACTGAGCATGTGAGCAATGATGAGGTTTTGGAAAGGATGGAAACGAAAAGGAAATTAATATTGAGCATCAGGAAGAGACAGCTAAAGTTCCTGGGACATGCAATGAGGAAGAAGAGCTTCGAGAACCTGATACTAACAGGGTAGATAGAGGGAAAAAGAGACAGAGGAAAGCAGCGGATAACATATTTGAAGGGCCTGAGCAGGTAGATGACAGAACGGGGATTGCGAGATGTTACAGGAGAAAGTGAGCCAAGAGTCACTAGGGATAGGGAGATATGGAAGTCCGTGATCGTCTACGCCCTGAATGGACAAGGCACATAGAAGAAGAAGAAACATGAAACATTGCAAGTAATTCCTGAAAAGAGATAATGAGCTGGCCCTTTATCCAGTGTCTTTAGCAATGGATCTTTTGAAATCTCCAAATGTGGTCCGGAGTGAACTTGCGATCCAATAGACATTCAAAGCATGAAGTCTCATTGGACGTGAAATTGTTTGGTAGGGAATTTACTGATTAGCAATAAAAATATATATTTAAACAGGTTGAGAATCCTTTATCCGAAATTTTTGGGACCAGAAATGCTTCTGTTTAGAGATTTTTTTTCCCATTTTGGAATAGAGGCTATTTAATTTGTATAGAGCGTCTATAAAATTAGGCAGCCTGGGAATGGAACTGAAGCATAAACATATCTCTTTGCATTACATAACATGGCTTATACATATCTCCTGAAAGTAATTCAACATAAATAACATATATCCTGAAAGTAGTTTCATTTAAAATTTAATAAAACTTATTTACATAGAGATACAGGTAATGACCTCAGTCATGTAATCATTTTTAAGTGGTGAAATTAGGATTTCACATAAAAATAATATTTTGTACTTTCTGTAATTGTACAAAAAACATGATCACTAATTACAAAAATATTTAAATGCAACACTAAACACTATTTCTACATCAGGTGTCAGAAACTGGAGGGAGAGGGTATACCATCGATGATGAGAAGAACAATTCGTGAGGGTGAGAAGAACAATTCGGTAAGCTATCGGTCTCTCTACGAATGATGCCGTGTTTTGATGAAAATTACGTTACAATACATAGAGCTACAGTACAAAACATGTATTCTGATTACAGTTAATTGTCGTTAAAATTGAAAAAAAAATCACCATTTCATTTTTAAGGTTGCAACGCAATAATCATGCTACGGGTAGACATGTTAGTTTCTGAAATTTTCCATTTGAATCATGCCAGCACCGGAAAGAATTTTCGGATTTCGATATTTCGGATAAAGGATACTCAACCTAAACTTTTGAATTGAGAATAAAAAAAGAAGTGACATCTATTAATTCGTTGGGCATTTTTATATCCAACATAGTTGTGTATGAAGATAAGGTTTAATATTGCTACAGTTATGACGGCTACAACAAAGATCAACTAAATATCATGCCTAAACCTAAGTCCAATATATATATATTACGGAAATTAACGAAGATTAACGAAACTTGGTTATAAACAACTGACGATTTTAAATTATTTATTTGAACATTATTTTTTATCGATACTCGTATTTAAAATACGATAAATTGTGTTCTAGGCTTAATTTGAATTCATTTAGACTGATCGTTATTCGTGGTCGAGAGGTCTAATACGCGCCAGATCACATGGTGGTTCCTCTATGTGGATAGGGGTCGCAGGTTCGAATCCTGCCGAATGACTCACATTTTCGTAACAAAAATTTAACATAAATAATCAGGCCGGTAAAAATAAATATATAATACTGTTTGATTATAAACAGAATATCTACTTAAATACGAGTATCGATCAAAAATAATGTTCAAACAAATCATTTCATATATATATATATATATATATATAACATTTGTTTATCTTGCGAGATAAAGATAGAGCTCTGTTTGGTCAACATTCAGTTATTTGGTGTTTAAACTGGAGTGACCGCTCCAGGTCACAGGCGTGGACTATGGTTTATGAATGTTGTGTGCAGACTACATGTCCCTCTCTCTCAGCCGTACCGACAGGATCTAAAAGAATAGAGAACCTTACATTTGTTTTCGGCTTGTCTGCAGGGGTTGTCGAAAAGTTGTCAGTATTGATAGCCAATGACTTTCGGGGTTCTGCTCCGGCTTGTCTGTCTGGATTTACTTCCATAGTCTTTTTCGTTTTTGAATATGACCGCAAGGCAACAGAGGTTTAAAATCAGGGGTTTCATATTCCAAGACGGACTGACTTCTTAGGCTGTCTAGTTCCCTCTACCCGAAGCAGCTGATTATGAGGTACCAGTCTCCTGCCTTTGCCCATTCTCCGACCTGAAATTTGAATTAGCTGTCAAAGGCTATTTGAGAAGTCTGCTATGGAAGCATTTATAGACAGTGAGAGCTTGACCCATTATCACCCAATAAATATCCTAATTTATATGTTTATATATATATATATGTGTGTGTGTGTGTGTGTGTGTGCGTGTGTGTGTGTGTGTGTGTGTGTTTTAATATTCAAAATCCAGACAAAGGTAATCCATCACTATCAGAAAACCTCACCCACAGGGCACTCCAGTCAGTCCTCTGAACATTCTGGACCCGGCTTTCGTATTCTGGCACTGGCTTTCGAATTCTGGTCCCGGCCTTCACATTCTTGCCCCGACCTTTGTATTCTGGTTCCGGCCCTCGCATTCAGTAACAATAACTTTTTTGTCAATGTATTGTAGTACCAACATTTCTGTTCTTTTCACTCTTCATTTAACAATAATAATGACAATACAAACCCTTTTCATTTAAGGACCTGGTTCTGTTCTAACAACCTAGTCGCTAAACGATAGGTTCTACCTGACTGTTAGTTCAAACCTACTACCTGTGCACTAACGGAATTCGTAACATTTATAATTTATTTCTAAATTTCTATACAGTACAGTAGTAAACTGAGCAGTTAACGTACATTTTTTCGATCGACATATTGTAAGTACTATAGATGTACATTTTTATTCATTTAATTTTATTTATTCGGATATATTTTGAAGAAACAGAAAACAACCACAACATTCTACAACGTACCATTTCAACTGATTGGATATTTTTCAAATTTTTTATTTTCTGAGATTTTTATGGATGGCCGAAAACTTTGAAGTCGTTAAACAGTTAAGTCGAGAGAGGAGTGCAGTATTACTATTATTCTTTTTAAGAAAAGAAAATGAACGAAACAAAAATAAAAAAATAAAAAATAAAAATAACAACAAAAAAAACAAAAAACAAAAAAAAATATCTTTCAATTTGTTCCAAAAATTGTTCTGTTTATTAATCTCATTATTTTTGTCTCTTTCATATTTAATATATTTTGACCGATTAGTTCTTCAACTTTAATCAAGTGAAAAATCCAGAGGGAAATGTGGTGGTGCATTATTTTTCAGATCCTGTCTACTAATATATAAAATGATGTCTAATAGTAACAAAAAAAGGAAAAAAAGAAGAAAAAAGAAAAACCCTCTCCCACACTCAAATCGAATCGGTAATCGGATCAAGTCCCGGTTTTCATAATGACTCATCTCCAAATTACAGGATATACACTTTCATTTGTCTTATCCGCAAATTATTCTCAAATCGGTCAATGGGGAGAAGTGGTTAACTGATACTCAAATGACATTCGAGAGTGACTCGAAACACTGCCAAGCAGCAGAGAGATCTCAGCATGGAATCCAACGACGTACCCCAAGGCGACCAAGGGACTCAACTGGTTTAGAACTGAAATCGTTTTGTTTCTGCCATTGACCTCATTGGATGTATCAATGATGAAATATTATGTATATTTTGCCAGCAATCTTTCATTGAAACATATTTCGTTACAAATGAACGACAAGGAAGATTTAATTAATTTTTTATTTAATTTATACAGGATTCTTACACCTTTTCTTTTGACTGGAGAGAAGGAGTGTAAAAATGTTCCATAATTTTCGACTTTCCAAGCGCTTTCAGCCAATTCACTGGCCATTTTCAAGGGTGTTATTTTTCCGATGTTCTTATTATGTATTCATGTTTGATTGCAATGTAATTTTTGTGTATTTTTTGTGTTTTTGAAAAGAAGAGTTTCTTAAAGCTATCTCGTGATGCACGCGGCTGGGCATCGCGTGGGCGTCCGTTTATTTTTTGAAAAAAACTTTCATCCTTATGTTTCTTAATTTCTGTTATAACATTCGAATATTTTCTTTGGCTAATATATATATTTATTTGCATTACTTATTTAAACGTAATTTTAGTTTAGGTCAACGTTTAAAATGATCCACACACACACTCACACACACACATACATATATATTGCAATGAACCTTATTTTAGCAGTAAATCGTATTTGAGTAGGCGTTCCGTTTATTTATTAAACAGTATATCTGTATATTTTCACATAGTGGGCTGAAAGTTCGTGAAATCTTATTAAAGATAAATTTACGCACTTCGGCAGGAACCTGCGTCCTTCAGGGCAGATGGGTCCACTGTTTAGATAGAAACGCCTTACCGACTTTACCAATATATATATATATATATATATATATATATATATATATATATATATATATATATATTCATTCTAGAGAAGAAATATATATATATATTCTCTAGAGAAGAAAAATTCAAGCCACTTTCCACTTCTGCGCTATATGCGTTACTCTTCAGAAATGAATTGAGTTCTTTCGGTGACTGGAGTGTGTATGCACTGCTTATATACAAAACGTTAAAATTTCCCTTTTATGATTCCATCCGCCTATGGCACCAAATCGGTCGAGTTTCGATCCCAGCCAGAAGCAAGTGGATGTATTTAGCTACACTGATGAACTGTTATACAGCAAAACAGGATTGTATTTTGATGACTAATATATATATATATATATATATATATATATATATATATATATATATATATATATATGTGTGTGTGTGTGTGTGTGTGTGTGTGTGTGTGTGTGTGTATATATATATCATAAAATTCTACGTTTTTGAGTTATTAAGTTTAAAGTAAGTTTACGGTAGATGGTGATGCGTTGCCATGTAGACTAGATTACATTTGTCATTCGTGTACATTTTTGGATAGTTTGTCTTGAAAGTTTAATGTGTGCAGTAGTGAGTGAACTGAGAAGTTATCTGTTTAACATTGGCACGATATTCATACGGTGAGCATGCAGATATGTTCTTTACATACGGTCGCGTGATAAGAATGGACGCGAGGCTGCACGGCTGTATCAGATTGCTTTTCCAGACCGAAAGAAGCCGAGTCAGCCATCATTTGTTGCTCTTTATCATCGCGTTGTTGAGACAGGATTTTTGACACCACAAACTGTGGATCGAAGAAGACCGAAATCCGCTCCTATGTCTAACCATAATTACTAACCAATTATTGGTCAGAGTCAAATTAAACAGTTATATTAAAACGTGCTCAATACAATAAAGAAACAGAAAGAAATATCATGCAGAGCTCTTAAATATCGCAATAAGAAAGATTAGCCAATTACGCTTTAGCATGCATTCGTGCCTGTTAAAAATAGGGATTTTTTTTTTTTTTTTTTTTTAGCGTGTTCGGTATTTTGAATTCTTGGATTGTTTCTTCCTCCGCAAACTCTGTAATTCTTTTCACAACCGAACGACAACAGTTAAAGATTTTGCGAAGGAAACTACAACTTACCTCCTACCCTCAGTTACAGAAAACACCTGCTCTGAATTGAAAATAAAAATATGCAATAAAAATGTTATCACAGAACTTTTCTGACAGCCATGACTCTGTTATCCAGCTTGTGTGGAATGGTGCAGAGTCCTGTTGCCAGACATAGGTTCTTCCAGCAGCCACCCTCATGACCCAAGGCAGAATTACCTCTTTAAGGCATTTGATGTAGGCCTTGGTGTTGGGCCTGAAGCCCTGTGGGAAGATGAATGAAGACATAACGTCGCCACCACTTGTGAACTCTCGAAACACCATCATGTTGACAGGACGTATCAACCAAATCTTTCCGAATCCTCTGAACTGTTCTCAGCTTGACCCCCAAACGCTCTGAAATATTCGTATTGGAGCTTCAGACAAATGGCAGGCAGTATGGCATGCCGTTTCCAAATTTCTAGTGGGATGACTTGCGTCATGGTGCTCTTCTTTCTAAAGATAGTGCCCAACAGACCCTACTATACTGAAAAGCAATGAACGCACATGCGCGAAATTAAAATTATAAATGGTCGACAATTTGCTCATTGCACCTAATATATATATATATATATATATATATATATATATATATATATATATATCGAAAATAGCTTCAAGTGTCATATCATATCTTGGTTGGATTATGTTACATACATACAGATTTATGGGGTGCTTGGTGAGGATCGAACTGACGAGCTATGTGTTGAGCCGATTGGAAGCGCCAAAATTAAGATAACATTGATTTCATGGAACAACAAACATCATTAAGATACTTTGTGTCGATATGCTCACGGCGCGAATTTTCGTCAAGCGTCCAGATTGTTCGTAGTGCTGAAACAACTGTAAGTCGAAAGTTCGCAAGTCGAGGACGGACTTCTTGTCTATTGATGCCCCAAGCGATAGCAGTGGAACACTAACAGAATAACCAGTGGAGAAGGATTTTATTATCTTTGAAGTGTTGCAGTTGAGTGTCAACCCTGATTCCACCGCAGCTCCCCGGGGCAGTTGAACAATTAGGGGCTATCAGTTAGGAGTCGTAGATCGTCTTCCGTCCAGTCGAGATGGAGAGAGAGAATTCTCGCGCTTTTAATGAGATCTTAGCCCAAAGCGCGAATCGACGATGCAACGGCGGGTGTTGGCGGTTAGGAAGCGTGAAAACGAGGCAGCAAAATGGCTGACGCAGGCGGTAGCTGGGGAAACAGTATTTACGGTAAATTTACTATAATTTAGAGGCAGAGGAGTTTTCAGACATTGTTGCGAAAAGTTTGCTATTCGTATCATATATTAATCCTCTTTAATAGAAGTGTGCAACATTTCGATCGGCAACTTTCTTCTCTTCAAAAGTCGATATCAAGACTTCTCCTTTATAATTTAAACGCGCTGAACCTATTTCTTTTAATATCCTCTATTTTCGTGATTTTTTTTTACCTGCATAAATGTTTTTTTTTTCCATTTTGCAATATTCATGCACGCATTATATCTTCTTCTTTATGTGCCGTGTCCTTTCAAGACGTAGGCGATCATGGACTTTCACTTGCCACTGTCACTTGTCCATCTCAGTATTTTTTCTTTTGGTGTCTCTCCCAAACTCCGCTGCGCGATCCATTTGCTCAAGCTTATCAAGTATGTCTCGCGCTGCTTTCCCCTGTCTCTCTTTCCCTTTATCCGTTTTGTGAATATTAGATTCTCTAAGCCCTCCTTTCTCATTACGTGTCCCAGGAACCTCAGCTGTCTCTTCCCGATGTTAAGTGTAAATTTTCTTCTCGTTTGCATCCCCCTCTAACACCTCGTTGTTGATCACGGGCTCGGTCCATGGTATCCTCAGAATCCTTCTGTAGAACCACATTTTTGTTGCTTCGAGCCTCTCCTTCTTTCTCAAAGAATTCGTTCAACAGTCACTGCTATACAGAAGGACAGATATCACATAGCAGTCTAGCATTCTTTTCTTTGTTTCCAGTAAGATTTTCTTGTCTCTCAGAACTCTGAAAAAGAAAAAAAATTGGTGCTAAATATTACAACAACTCAACGCCCCCCCTCTCTCTCTCTCTATATATATATATATATAGTATTGAGTTGTGATAATATTTAGCGCCAAGGTTTTTGTTTTATCAATGGTTTTGCTGATAAAAGGTATTCTGGTAAGCACGGTTTTTTTCGTAAATATCAGAATGAAGATTGTGCTGATAAGTACAAAGAGGTTGTCACTTTAACTGGCCAGGTTCATGCCGACTTCAGAGTTGAACAAATGGTTTGAAACCCGACAAGATGATAGAATAAATAAAGACTAAAGTAGGAAATGTGTTTTAATCTAACATTTCATTTTTATTAAAGTTTCTTCAAATAATTAAAGACAAATAATGAAATTAATAACGAAATTTAAAAAAAACAAGCAGGCAGTCTACTGGAATGTTATTTGGGGTTTGATTCTTATTGTTCAAATATATATGACGTATAATAACGCGATACGCAATTATTTTAAATATAAGTGTATGTAGTGTATGTATGTAGAGCAGTGATTGTTTATATGCATGTGTGCGTAATAATATGTGTGTCAAGTGTATTAAAACGATGCACGATTTTTTTAAATCTGTGTGTGAGATTTGACACAGCAAACGGCGACAGTGTGTTTGATGTGTGGTGGCCCAGCTATTTATATATGCTTGTCAATGGGGTATTATGGGTAATATAGTCAGGTCTTTCCGGTTTTTTGCATTAACCTAACGTTTATTGGGTTGGCAGCAATGAGTATATTTCAAATTCTTTTAAAGGCTATTTTTTATAATTGTTTCACCCCAAGCAAGACAGTACTACCACTGGTACGCAGGGGGTTACAGTGTGATAAGAGAAAAGAAAGAAAACAAACGGTACAGGGGATGTCGAAGAAAGGGTAAAAGAGAGATGTGAGTCAAAAAGATAGAAGATGGCAATTGACGTTGCACTTAAAACTTTGGAGTTTTGTAGTTATCAGGGAAGTAAGCATGCAGAAGGAGGTTCCACAGACGGAAATTGCGAGGCAAAAAGCTGATGGAGAAGCGGCGGTTACATTTGCTTATTTTGACCTTGTTGCATGAGTAAGTTCATGAGGGCGTGGCACAAAGGAATGACGCTCATCAGAGAAAATATTTGTAAAAAAGAAGCCACGTCCGGTCGGTGGAAATTACTGAGGTAGAGCTGCCAAATCGGGCCCGATTCCATTGCGGATCCGCCTTTGGATTTAGTTGAGAACCCGGCGATGAACAACAGGAGCACCCGACCAGATATGATAACAGTATTCAATGCACAGATGAATGGTAGATATATAAGTATGCAAGATGGATTCTGACGAGAAAAGACAACCTGGGTCGGCACAGCGACTCAACCTTCTTAGCAGTTAAGTAGAAATAATTGTTTTTCCGAATGCGATTATTTGTAGCTATTGTGTTTGTTTCTTAACTTTAACTCATTATTTATTATTGATTACTTATTGATTACTTATTGATTACTTAGGACATTCAGTAAATAATTGTTTATTATTATTATTATAATGTTCCTTAATTGTCGATATACGTGCATTTGTAGCTTGTTAATTGGTTTATTGACTTAATTTGGTTATTTTTATTTATTTAAATTTCCTTTTGGGGAATTTGTTATAGTATTTATTTGTTTGCTGATACCTCCTGACGACTGGACGGAGTGATTCCCGGAGCGTCCGTCTACGAAACTTTTGAGTCGGGACGCTGAAGGTATCATTAATAAGCTGTAACAAATCGTTTACTTGACTTGTATTAATTCTCTGCCCACCCCTCTCTCTCTCTCTCCATATATATATATATATATATATAAAGTAAAAGACACGTTAATATATAGGCATACTGTTGTGGAGTAGTTTTCGCACTGAAGGTTATAATCGTGCTATGTCGGTTGCTAATCGACTTAACGTACCCAAAATATTAGGAACTTGGTAATCTTCCACTGAAAGCTGACTCCGACTAATATCATCTGCCTAGTAGTTCTACTGAACTCCAATAGAAGTCTAAAGAACTCCTATGAGCTTCCCATGTACTTCGTGTTAACTCGTATTAATATAGGAGGGAGAGTCCATTATCTGAGGAATAGGTGTGTTTCTCCATAACACAGACATACATTTTCATATTCTGGCAATCTTGCATAAAAAACAATCTTTCAATTTATAAGGTGAATATTAAATCAGGGATCAATTATGTTTTATGTCAAAGTCAGAGAACAATATCCCCACTTTTTTTTTCTTGCTTTTTTGCGTTGTTTGAGATTCTCGGCTTAAATCTGGATTGTCAGATTAAGCGTTTTTTAAAAGCCCAGGTATATTACATTTGGAATTGCAACTCCTCGTGATTTATGGATTTACTTTTCAAATAATCTGGGCTGATAATAAAAGATCAAAGTCAAATCCCGATTTATTGGAACTGGATTTTTAAATATCGCTCAATCCATTACAATTCCGCAACCCTGCTTCAAAACCAGTCTTTAATTAAAAATATTTATATTAAGTGTTTGTCTGTTCTGTTTTCCACCTCAATCATAGAAAGATCCCCCACTTTGCAACATAGTAGCCTTAAAAAAAAATCCTCTTTTTTGTGATGGTTCTGTTTGTTGGTTTAAAGCTGAGATGTTAGAGTGAACCGCACTTTTGAAAAACCTGTGCGATTAAATTTGGAATTTTACAATTTGTGACCTGAGTGGCTACTTTTAAAATAAACTAGGCTAAATTGGATGGCTCACGAGAAGAAAATCAATTCAAAATGTTGCTGAGATTGCCTTTCGAATGTCGATTAGTTCGTTACGTTTTGCACATTCTGGAAACCTTATATAAACATATGAACTCATGCAATTATGCAAACGATGTTCTATCCAAAGGTTTGGAGAATCTGACTAGAAGACAGGCGCTCTTCTTTATGTGAACAGACTGACAATAGATAGATAGATAGATAGATAGATAGATAGATAGATAGATAGATAGATAGATAGGTACGAACTGATTGGAATAGATAGATAGATAGATAGATAGATAGATAGATAGATAACGAACTTGATTGAATAGATAGATAGATAGATAGATAGATAGATAGATAGATAGATAGAATAGATAGATACTGAACAGATAGATAGAATAGATAGATAGATAGATAGATAGATAGATAGATAGATAGATAGATACGAACTGATTGTAATAGATAGATAGATAGATAGATAGATAGATAGATAGATAGATAGATAGATAGACTAGACTGAACAGATAGAATAGATAGATAGATAGATAGATAGATAGATAGATACTGAACAGACTGACGTTAATAGATAGATAGATAGATAGATAGATAGATAGATACGAACTACGAATGATTAGATAGATAGATAGATAGATAGATAGATAGATAGATAGATAGATAGATATGAACAAACTGGAATAGATAGATAGATAGATAGATAGAGAGAGAGAGAGAGAGAGAGAGAGAGATGTACTCTCTTTCTGAAGCCACACACTTTATCCAGCGTCATTTCCATTGGTGTACTAGAACTCATTTTTTAGGATAACGAACAGCTGACTCCTCATATTCTCTCGGATTTCTTCGGCGTCTTGAAGTTTTGTTCCTTCAAAGAGGGATTTGATTATGTTAGTTGTCTTACCTGGGGAATGAAATTATTTTTTTTCCAAAACTGCAGCACAAGCTGCACTGAATTGGCTGGTGCATTGTCGAACAACATGTCGCAAACGTCATGGTCGAACTGCCTGACAATGCGGAGCATACTCATGATGAACAATGCCCTCGTAATTGAAGAAAACTCTCAGTAGTGTATTCACATTGCTTAGACTTATTCGTGCTTTCATAGGTTGGATTTTGGAGGTCTTGGAGAGGTTGGATTTTGGAGGTCTTGGAGAGGTTGGATTTTGGAGGTCTTGGAGAGGTTGGATTTTGGAGGTCTTGGAGAGGTTGGATTTTGGAGGTCTTGGAGAGGTTGGGTTTTGGAGGTCTTGGAGAGGTTGGATTTTGGAGGTCTTGGAGAGGTTGGATTTTGGAGGTCTTGGAGAGGTTGGATTTTTTCACTGCGAAGCTTGAGCCTTGTTTTCGGTATCATAGACATAGATCCACAATTCGTGACATGTTATGACCATTTTCAAAAGGGTTTTTGTTGTGTACTGAACTTTACACACTTTCCTTCCAAGCACTGCAATAAACAACATTAACTAAAAAGTACTTTAGCTCCGTTACAATAACAACAGTCCCGATGCTTTTCATAAAACCTCGTATATATATATATATTATCAAGTCCTTCGTAACAGGTAGTTCTATGAGGATAGTTGTTAATGGCCACTCGTCCGAGGCCAATAGGAACAATACAAACATCCTTCAAGTTTCACTTCTCGGTCCAATACACTTCCCAGTTAATATTAATGATCTTCGAAGAGTATACTCCGAAATCTTATGACTACCTATACAGATGATATCATGGTATCCTTCCAAAAGTCCAGAGCCTATCAGCTGATATCACCTCTGACCTTAGCTCTTACAGCTCAGTGGGAGAAACATGGCTGGTTATCTAAACTTGTTTATAAATGGAACTTTGTCTGTGTGTGTACGCGCGTGTGTGTGTGTGTTCGTTACCTATAGACTCCGAAACGGCTGAACCGATTTTCTTGAAAATTTACACAGTTGTACTATAAGCGTCTGCGAGTGTTCTTAGCTAGGTTTTGTGTCGAGGTACCCTTGATAAATATCGAAAATCGATAATCGAAAAAATCGGGTTATAGAAGGAGTGGTCCGATTTTAATCAAATTTGATAGACAAAGACATAAGAAACGGTATTCAGAAGTTTCAAAATCGATAATAAATATATATAAAAGGCAAGATGTTTGTGTGTGTGTCTGTTTATTTGCCTGTATGTCTGTATTTTTTTCTGCCCTTTTATTTTAGTTTTGCTTCGGGTTTTTGCTCTAAGTAAGTATAATTGTAGTTCTTAGTCTCAGCCATGATACAATTTACTCAGAAGACTTATTTAGCCTTCAAAATTCAGTTTATGATGAAAAAATCTTATTTGATATCGATACCAGGAAATCAAAATTTGACTTACATCCATTCATTCTTCTTTCAATCTTCGGTTTCGCTTTAACTGGAAACAACTATTACTTATTAGTCATTCGTGCCAACGTCCAAAGAGTCTGAGCTTCAGGACCATGGATTAGTTTTAAAGCTTTCATTACACCCGAGCGACGCCGGGCTATATAGCTAGTATTCAATATTCAAAAATCAAACTTTTAACATTTAAACATTTTGTCTTGCTATGGCAACTGCTCTGACGAGCTTTTGCTCTGGTTTTCCGACCACATGTATTTACTCGTGCTACTGGATTGGCATATAGGTCCCACTCTTTTACCGTGGAAATAGTTAATTGTAAGCCCCTCT
Source organism: Ascarosepion bandense (assembly GCA_037127315.1). Lineage (NCBI taxonomy): Eukaryota > Metazoa > Mollusca > Cephalopoda > Sepiida > Sepiidae > Ascarosepion > Ascarosepion bandense. The sequence continues at coordinate 3,676,379 of JBBBDQ010001734.1, forward strand.
TCTACTCTAAAAGTTTCCTTTCTCGTATTTTCTGTTTTTGGGTCTCCCTGCTGTTTGTCTACTTTTCTCTTAGCTACAATCCCCAAAACTTTAACTGCAACATCAATTGCCATCTTCTATCTACTTGATTCTCATCTATCTCATATTCTTTCTTCGACATCTCCTGTACTTTGTTTTTTTCTCTCGCTGTAACCCTCTGCGAACCAGTGGCGGTCCTGCCTTGATTGGGGTGAAATGGTGATAAAAAAAAATTTCTTCATCACCAATCGCCTGTGAATCAACATAGCAATGAATGGGTGTCCTCTCAGAGTCAATTTGGGACTTAAACTCAATCAAGACCTCAAGTAGAATTTGTATATATGATCCATCACTAAAGATGATGGAAAACCACTTGGTTTCCTGCACCGTTCCAGTAAATATTTGACTCTTCCTTCTATGTTCTCTCTTTACAAAAACCAAACCTGGCTGCAAATGGAGTATCGCTGCCATATATGCTCCTGGGTTACTTTCATTCCCCGATTTCATACAGTTAAAAAAAAGGGCCACTTACGCTGAAACACCTGTTTCCATACGATTACTGAAGTTAAGCAATGTCGAGCCTGGTCAGTACTTATACGAGTGACTGCTTAGAAATACCAGTTGCTGGCTGTAAGATTGGATTTTCGGTTAGTGTAATAGATAATTGCTCATAATTGTTGATCGGAGAGCAAAGTTCCAATTCCAGTTCGGTTCGTTATATTCACTTATGTGCAAATATCCCTGGGAAAGGTATGAATCCATCTCTTCTCCCCCATCTATGGATTAATTAGTAAGACTGGTATCACTCAAACCATTATTATCTCAACAACAGAATTACATACAAAATAGCTAAATTTCGCCATTAAATAACCCACAGAGGCTGATATGCCGCTAAAAAACAGCCAATCAACAAAAAGCGTCTACATATCCTTGTGGGTGATGAAATGTTTTACAACTTAAGACTTTTTTTCTCACAGAAAATAATGTTGGAAACCTCTCGTTACTCTACCGGTATTTCCATGGATAATATTCAGACGAGCTACATACCTTTGTTCCACCAACCCTAACCCTTTCCACTATGATCCGCCACACCACCTACATCGAAGCAAACCACCCCCATTACCCTCGAAATCTTTTAGTAAGTAGAAATTTCCACTCCGATAACTTCTTACCAAGAACTTTATTAAATAAACTCCCAGGAGGATGCTTTCCAAACCACTGCATTTTTAACCTCTTTATGTTTAGGGTTAATAGCTTATCTTCTTCATATATCTGCATAAACTGCGCCCCTTATTATTACCGATCACACAACAACCATCTTCAGTCAACCTCTAATTCGAGTGATCCTTGAAATTTGTATACTGTGAACTTTAATAAAAAAACAATATATATATATATATATTAAGCATTTCACCCCAAGGAAGGCAATAAAGCGACTAAAATGCAAAAGTTACTGAGTGTTAAAGAATACGAGGAAAAATACGCTAAGAAGAGACGAGAAAAGTAATAGAAAAGTAACACAGATGATAAATTTTTAATGATTGAAGCTCATATATATATATATATATATGTGTGTGTGTGGGGGTTGGTGGGGGGGTTGAGAAATTTGTCACTTAGCTGAGCAGTGCTATTTCTGTCATGACTGAAATAACAGTGGTCAGTTAAGCGACAAATTTAATTCAATTAATGTTCTATCCTTGATATCGAGCACTTTATGACAAAATTTGCTTTCCCCAAATGCCTTTCTATCAATAAACTACTGAAATAATCAGCAACTTTGTCACTAAGCATCATTACAATTTAACGCGATATATATGAGCTGTGATACAGCGAAACAGGTTTGTATGTGGACGAAGAATATATATATATATATATATATATATACAAATGAATAAGGAAAGATGAAAATAATTGTAACGTTCAAAGCATTAATTTAAAACAGTGCTCAATATAAAAATAAAGCAATGAATATTTACTAATTCTACTTTAGAACATGTACAAACTACAAACTAGTACAAAACTGTACATTTTGTTTTGACATTGAAAGAACTATTTCTTATCAGGTAGTTAATAATTATTAACTACCTGTTCTAAAGAATAATTAATAATCGTAATAATTATATATATATATATATATATATATATATATATATATATATCCCGAAGAAGTGTTTAAATCCAAACACTGAAACAATCATATGATTGTAGGGAAGAGGACATATATAGAAGAAATTATGTACATGTTCTAAAACATAATTTATAATATATATATATAACAAAAGTATTATTAAGTATTAAGTATTATGGCTGCATTCACCATCATAAAAAAAGAGACCACCCAAAAAAGATGCAGGAGATCTTAATCTTAATGTCTTCTTTTAGGGATGAAACGTGAAACGAAGGATTTTCTTTTACCCTTTTGTCATTCATTTACCTATTATTTGGATATATAGAACTGTTCAGAGAAGAATTATACAATGGCACACATAAAGATAGATAGATAGATAGATAGATAGATAGATAGATAGATAGATAGATAATCTATCTATTGATATGGGGACGTTGTGATAGATTGCCGCTCTGTCTCGTACAAAATCAGTCGCAGCAAATACATGGTTCATGCTGACGCGTGAACATCTATATTCAAGCTAATTTCAAAGAATCACACGCACATTCCCGAGGATATTTCATGAATGAAGTCTTTTGAAAGAGTTCTTTCTCACGTGCATCAGCGCATGCTTCTTCGATCTATCGATCTGTGATTGAGATAACTTCCGTTTGGCGTCTCCTCCGAGTGTTCGAATCTGAGTAGACGATATTCAAAACAGCCCCGAGGTCATTCGGTATTGTCACACAGCACTCAATATCAAAGATAGAGCGTAAGTAAATATAGAAGTGAACATATAATCAGTAATATTATAGGCCCTGATCTCGCGCCTCGGCTTCCCATTCCATAAGGTTGCATCCCTTTGCTTTTCTATGACTACAGGGTGCGATGGGTAAATTATGGCCATTTTATAATTTTAATTTCGCGCATGCACATTGTTTGTTTTTGATTTTGTCAACAGTACAGTATAGTAGGGTCAGTTGGGCACCAGCTGTAGGAAAACGAGTATCATGATGCAGTCCATGCTGTCAGAAATTTGGAAATGGCATGCTGTACTGCTTGGCATTCGCGCCGGAAACTTCAATGCAAACATTTCAAAGTGTTTGGGTGTCAATCTGAGAAAAGTGCAGATGAGTCGGAAAGATTTAGATGATATATCAGTCAACATCATGGTGTTTGGAGAGTTTACAAGTGCTGGCGATGTTATGGCTCAATTCATCTTAACACGGGGCCTCATTTTCAACACAGAGGCCCACATCAACTGCGTTAGTGCTGCCTTGGGTTGAAAGGGTGGTTGCTGGAATACCTTATGCCTGACTACAGGACTCTGCGCCATGCCACACAAGCAGAAAAACCCAATCATGGCTGTCAGACAATTTTTACGACCACATCACCCCATATATCTGGTCATCTAACTTTCAGGGCTGCAACGCCCTTGATTATTGTGTGTAGAGCGCAGCGAGAGGCCAATAAAACCCCTTGTAAGACAAACTGAAGACAAGGATTATGACAGTATTCGACATCTTAAACAATTAGACCGTCCAGAAAAGATGCAGGAGATTCTGAAGTCATCAAGAGGAGGAGGGGGGGGGCTGAGGCTGGTGGCAATTTTATTGGATAAATTCACTCGTTCGCATTTCAAGATATTTTTCTGTAATTCTGGTAAATGTATCTGTTAAAATGAAATGTCAGTGTTATTTTCATTATTGCCTAACTTAGACGACAATTCATCCATCGCACCCTGCAGAGCATTTGCAGATATAGACATTGAGGACATAGGAATCAGTACTGCATGGTTTAAGCCAATGGTGATTTGATTGAATAAATTTAATCTTTAGTATTTCAAGATATTTTCTGTAATCTGTGTAAATATATCTGTTAAAATGAGATGTCAGTGTTATTTTCATTTTTGCGTAATTTACACAAGTCATCAATCGCTTCCTGTATTTCGTGGTAGTTGTTTGGATGAGCTTTTTGCTATGATGCTTAGAATCTTTGAATTTTAACGCAGACTGGCGTCAAGATCACACCAATTTACATTTGAGTTGGCTTGATATAACAGTAAATTTTATGTTAACAGTATTAAACTTTCGACACTAAATTGGCAGTCAAGTTTCGTTATTTTACAGTTGAAATGGCGAGTTGAAACTATAAATTATACGATGCTAACGGTTTCTTTTCCCTCGCACTTCCTGCTTATGAGACTCCTTTCCGGTTCCAAGTTTTCCAGCCAACTTTAATCTGCAGAAATTTAATTGCAATGTCAATCGCTATCTACTGTATTCCTGATTACACTTCTGTTGTTCTCACTTCTTAACAATGCTCCTGTTTCTAACTCTTCCACACTCAGTAACCACCTTGCGTCTCAGTGGCTTTATTCCCTTGCATGAGTAAACTCCATTAATATATATATATATATGTATGTGTATGTGCGTATGTGTGTATGTGTGTGGGTGTGTGGGTGTGTGTGACAACCACACACACACACACACACACACACACACATATCTGAACTTATTTATAAATGAAACTTTGCGTGTGTATATGTGTGTGTGTGTGTGTGTGTGTGTATCCGTTACCTATAGACTCCGAAACGGCTGAACCGATTTTCTTGAAATTTTACGCAGTTGTACTATAAGCGTCTGCGAGTGTTCTTAGCTAGGTCTTGTGTCGAGTTACCCTCGATAAATATCGAAAATCGATAATCGAAAAAATCGGGTTATAGAAGGAGTGGTCCGATTTCATACACTCATAGACAAAGACATAAGAAACGATATTCAGAAGTTTCAAGGTTGCAGTTCTTACAATAGTTCAGAAAATCGATTACATATATATATATATATATATATATATATATATATATATATATAAAAGGCAAGATATTTGTGTGTGTGTCTGTTTATCTGTCTGTGTATTCTTTATACAAATCCACAATTTTTATCCAATTCTCACCAAACTTCACACAAATATTCTTTAGGCTGGGCCTGAGCTCCAAGACCATGGATTAGTTTTAAAGCTTTCATTACACCCGAGCAACGCCGGGCTATACAGCTAGTATATATAGATAAATACACCGTGCATGGATTACTGTTTGGTCAGGCGTCCCTGCTGTTCGTCTCAGTGTAATGTGATTGGTCCTGATCTGGCAGCTCAACCCCAGCCACTTTCTCACCAGCGAGATGTGGCTTCCCTCTGTTCTGCAAATATTTTCATGACTTCTGCTTTGACGAACTTAGGTCACTGCTGACCCCTCCACAAAAATTTACTCGTGCAACCAGACTGGCAATATGGTCCCACTCTTTTACAGTTAAATCAACCAAATGCAGGTGACAATTCTACTCCAACAGATTCTTTTCTCGCACATCCTGTCTGTGGAATTCCCTTCCGTATACTTGCTTTCCTGACGGTACAACCTCCAGGAATTTGCATGCAATGTCAATTCCCATCTCTTATCCACTTGACTCCAGTCCTTTCTACATCAACCAGTGGATCTTGTTCTTTTCCTTTCTCTCTAACTTCGCAACTGTCTTCACACCTGTGTTCCCATACTTCTCTTGCCCTTTCTCTGTCACCCCTATAACTGGTTCATTTCTCTCTCTCTCTCTACGCTCCTTTCCTGCCTAAAACTTTAACTCTCTTTTATGTAGCCCCCTGCACATCAGTGGTGGTACCGCCTTGCTTGGGGTGAAATGATAATATATATATATATATATAGGTTCAAAAGTAGTTGGACAATAAGAAATCCATTTAGGTCAAGTTAGGTGAACGTACTGGCAAATCCATTTCTCAGGAAATGTTTCATCAAGGTACTCACTGACTACTCTTGAATAATGTAGAGAGGCCCCCATGTTGTAGGAACTGGTAAACAAACCTATCCCAACTACTACTCCCCTACTTTTGAATTACCTTATATGTTAAACATAAACGAACGGATGCTTTGTTAAAATTGTATTATGAATGTGTATGTATCACGTCTTTCTCTCTCTCTCTCTCTCTCTCTCTCTCTCTCTCTCTCTCTCTATACATATATATATATATATATAGTGATATAATCATGAATTAATTGTACATTGCGACACGGAAATTTCTATGTTTCAATTTAATTTATTTTAATATTTCGTCAGTAATTATTTTTCTTAAGCGACTTATTGGTTTTATCAATGTTATCTCATTTAGAGTTTTTTTTATCCATATTCTAATGTGAGCATTTTGCAATGTCTACATCTGACATTTATCTTATTGCGTTTATTTAATAGACTTTTATTTTTAAGTGATTTAATAATATATAGTTTTTCGTATAAACATAATGAACACGGTTCATTTTAAAATTGATAAAATTAGAAAGATGATACATGTTCTCTAGGAGAGGAGACCAAAATGATAAGAAAGCAAAAAAGACAGTCTTGGTACTAAATAGGCACATCACATCAAAGACAATAAAACTAAGTGAGAAACAATAAAAATATAAGTGAAAAGAGGAAAAGATAAAATTAGGTTAAAAGCAGGTTGACATCTTGACCGTTAGGGGAAAAAAAGAAGAAAGGAGAAAAGAAAGGAAAGGGAAAAAAGGAAGGAACAAAGAGAAAAAGTATGTATTATTTGGGGCCAAATTACAAAATGAATCTTCGCTTTGATTAGTTAAAAGGAACACACACGTAAATTTTATATCTTCGCGCATACATAAACAGCAAACCTAAGCTTTTTGTATTTAAATGTGAATCATTTGCACAACGGTTCCTGATGAAGAGAATCTATCTCGAAACATAGATATTTCGGTGTTGCAATGTACAATTAATTCATAATTATATGATTATATTAAGCTCTATAATATTTATTATATTGAGCACTGTTTACAATAAAATAAATGCCTGGTTACTCAAAATAGTAAAACCTTGAGTCCTTTTCACCTGTATTTATATCTATATATATATATGTAAACGCGCATACAAACGCAGTAAATTTGTTTACGTTCTCTCTCATGTACAGTGTAAGATTCTTGTTTCATATAACCTCTTCTCTATCATCACGCATTCTTTTCACACACACACACACACACACACACACACCCGCCTACGTTTCCCAAACAATTAATCACGTGTTCATTACAGTCACTGAACAAAACATGACGTCAGCCTCAGCGTCCTGTCACAGGTCACGTGATATTAATCAAATCAAAACGCTATCACTGTCACATCTCGAATCATGTGGCACGAACTCATACGTCGTCCGTTGTTGTCCTGCCGCTTGTAGGCCCGCTTCTAGACGAAGGTATAATCTTTCAGTCTGCGTACTTTTAAAATCTGCAATACTCGCAATGCCAGCGCCTTTTTTGTTCGCTTAACCCCCGCTTCCTACTTAGTATATTTGTCGATATTTTAGATGAGATTACTTTCGAATAAAAAGAATTTTCAAAACAAAAAAAGGAAGAACGTTAGTAGATTTTATTAAAGATATAAAGAAAACCAGCATAGTACCCATAAAAAATAACGGCGTTTTTTTTATAGATAGGTACTTCTGTCAAGGGATGTGCGTTGTGGTGCAGTCGATATCGACTCGGAACGACAAATCGGGGAGCCGATTTCGAATTCCAGTTTAATTCCTGGCATTCACTCGCGCACTTTGGGAAAGGTATTCCATCTCTTCCTTCCCGTTATGGGTTAAATAACAGGACAGATTGGGTTTTGTAGCCTTGGTCGGCAACCAGTCTAGTGCAGAAAGCAATGGCAACCTACTGCGGGATAATCTTCCCAGTCAGTCATGTCTCTTTCTAGACATGATCGCCCAAAGTGTGTATTACATATGGCACTTAACTGACTTCTGTCAAAGGATCGAAACATTTTTGTGCCTTTCCCGGTTAAAGTATTTCTATTTGGCATTTCTACCAGGGATCTGTGTAGTATCTGTGCGCTCTATACATAAAATATGTATGTGTATACACACTGTATTTGACATATGTTCATTCTTTGTAAAAGTTGTTTTCAGACATCAATGCTATATTTTCTTTCTAAAGAAATATTTGAGGTATAACTTTAACTCAGATAATTATCAATGTTCTGATTCATATTGCCATCATTGGATCCTGTGAAGTAGGACACTTAGTTTATAAAAATTCTAGTACCTTAGGGTACCCGCCGTTAAGTGATAGTTGGCAACCTAATTGACAGAACAAGTTTTATGAGTTTCATATAGTCTGCTTAGTGCTTGAGGTAGTTCCGTATTTTTTATTGACGCCGCTGGTCGGTGTTCGAGCATCGGTAAAGGCCAGGATTTCAAGTATTGATTTTCATTAACTCCCTAATGATTACATAGTGAACATGGTTACATTACATATGTTATCTGTTTAGTTTAATATACAGAAACGTCAGCGAGAAAATGCAGAACAACGAAAATCATCGCCATCAACGTTATCGTCATTATTCCCATCATCATCATGTCACATGACCGGGTTTGGACGTCGGGTCGCTGTTTAACTGAGCTCGCTCTATATATCGCTGTTGCGTAACAATGTCTGAGCCTCTTTGAATGATCTTCCCATCGATGTTTGTCAAACCTTTTTTTACACTATCTGTCTCATCTTTTTGGGAGGGGTAAGCGGTGTCCTAGGATTAACCTTATAAGACGGCAGTGGAAATACTGTTGTCTCTTACGACATGTCCATATCATTTCAACTTTCTCTTTCTCACAGCGGATATGAGGTCTTCTAAACGAGCCTGCTTCTTGTCTGATGGTGTCTCGCACTGTGTCATTGGAGTCTAGCCGGACCCTTCTTGGTGGTAAAACTCACGTGTCTGAATCATCGGCTCCTCTAGTTGCATCAGAGAATTTTCTGCTGTTTCAGACTTAATGAATAAATCTTCTTAATTATTAAATGATGAATTGTTTAGTTTAGTTGCTTTGGTTTAACGGCATATCAACACCTGTATGGGTTTTTAATACCATAATGTAAATATTTTGTACGAAATTTTATGCCTTCAACTACAGATTATTTGTACATAATTTTATGCTTTCAGGGTAAATGTATCGTTCGTGTCATACTCCTTCTAAGCAGAAGTAGATGTTTAACCTTTTTTCTTGTTTAGGACTGGGTTTCCGTTTCCTTCTAAAGGCTACCCTGCACGTCCAACGTCTTCTCCCAGGTTTCTTGAACATAAGTAGAGGTTTATCTATTATTTCCTCCCTAGAATTGAGTTTCCGATTCCTTCTAAATTCTACTTCATCTCTATATTTCTAACATCTCTCCCTAAACTCTGAAATTTACACTATTATTGGGTTTCCGGTTATTTCGAAAGTCTTTTCCTTCTTTTTCACTTCCACTAGCCGCTTACGTCTTGCTTAAAATAAATTATATATATATGTATTGTTCGCAGTTTAAAAAATATATTGTTGGGAAATTAAAAAATATGCATTGGTGGCAATTTTCCTGCAAAAATGTATTGTTATACTTTTTTTTGGTGTCATATTGATTGTCGTTTTGCTATAAAAATTATTGCTGGTAATTTTATTATAAAAACTTACTAGGGAGTTCACTATTTACCCATAGCTGAGATCCTAACAGGTGCTACCACTCTGGGTCAAGTGAACCTGGGAACAACAGCAATTAAGACGTTGTTCCGAACTCCTCAAAACATCGAATCTCCGATCAGAGGTCTTGCTACCGGATGTAGTTTATCGTCATACCCAGGACGGAAATGATGAATAAAATGCTATTTTAGTCTAATATTCAGGAAGTGTTGAATATAAACCAGAAAATACGGGGCAGGATGCAGATTTTTCTATTTTATAAGACAATTGTAAAATTACTGAAATATTTTTTACAATACGAATTAAGTAAACTGCTACTTTCATGTCAAATATAAATAGTTAGTGGCTTATATACCGTCATATTTTATTGGTAATATCAGTTGTTAACTGGGGCTTATAAATCTTAACCCCGCCAAAACGAAACTGTCGCATTTAATCCTCATTGAAAACCATTTTTGCAACTCTATCAGTATGGTTAATATTAACCTACAGGATAGCAACTCATTGCACCTTCTTGACCTAATATTTTCTACCGACACGTGGTCGAGTGGTTATATTGAATCAATTGTTAGGTCCGATGCGGAAAAAGGTTGGCTCATTGCATCGTTCCTGAGAGTTTTTCTCACCAGAATTAATACTGCATATTTATAAATTTATTGTTCGTCCGTGCAATGAATATTGCTCCCATATCTAGTCTGGTGCTCCAGCTAAATATCTGGAGTTTCTCGACAAAATCCAAAGAAGGGTCTGTAATATTATCGGACCTGACCTGGTATCTCGACATTCCAACCTCCGTAATGGGGCTTCCCACTGTCTTTACTATAAATATTTTCATGGCAGCTTTTCGGTACTTTAAGCACAGTACTAGATGGGCAGCTAGGTCTCATAATTTTTATTGCTAAAATAGCTATATATAACCGTAAGTTCTATTCTAATAGTTTCTTTACTCACACTTCTTACTTGTGTAACTCTCTTCTGGCTTCTTCCTTCCCTGACAAGGTCTCATCAGTTTACTGTTGAAATAGCTAGATGTAACCATAAGTTCTATTCTAATAGTTTCTTTTCTAACACTTATCACTTGAGGAACTCTCTTCAGGCTTCTTCCTTCCCTGGCAAGGTCTCGTCATTTTACTGTTGAAATAGCTAGATGTAAGCATAAGTTCTATTCTAATAGTTTCTTTTGTCACACTTCTCACTTGTGGAACTCTCTTCTGGCTTCCTCCTTCCCTGGCAAGGTCTCATCATTTTACTGTTCAAATAGCTAGATGTAACCGTGAATTTTATTTTAATTGTTTTATTTTTCTTGCACCTTTTACCTGCGGAACTATCTTCCGGTTTCTTGCTTCCCTGCCGCTTACAATCTCCGAAATCTAAATGCATCATCAATGGCCATCTTCTGTTTATCTGATTTCTTTTCTTTTACTGTCCTCACTAAAGTCTTCTCATTCACTTCTCCTCCCATTCGTATTAGTGGCACTGTCACTTTGCTCTGAGTGAAATGTTTTTTAAAAAATGTGTTTCATTATTCAAATTTTGTATTACTCATCTAAATAAAACTTGGTCTTGTACCGACACAACACTTAACTTTTTATATTTCCTTTTTCCTCTAAAATGTTTACTCATACTAGACCAAAGAGCCACTCAAGGTAGGTAATTTCTGAACAAGGTTGTTTTATGGCCGTAAGAGGAATAATTAACTGTACATTATCAGTATATGTAAGATCGATAACGGCTGACCCTTGACTTGAAGAGGTCAAGATTATAGTGATCGGAGTAGCATCAATTTAGGCACAAAATCTTATGCACAAGATGAAGGTTCTCAAGAAAAAGGAGTACGAACGGAATGTAGATGATTTGATTCTGTGTACGCGACATGGCAGATTCTAGTGGTGAAGATCTGAACCGATGAAAGTATCAAATGTAGCTCGCCTGAATATTTATCGCCGAAATAGCGATAGAGTAACGAGAAGTTCTGCGATGAGTAATTGTCTTCCTTAGAATTTTGTCTTGCAATTCTATACAGCAGAGATCGATCCGTGTGGGGCAATCGACTAATGTAAGGTTACACTCGACGAATCTAGAGTTAGTAATTATTGATCTACTTTATGAATTATTATTAGCTATTCACTATTCTGTGATTTGGTTCCTCAGTTGGTGCAACTAGTAAGGCATAATTTGACTGGGCAGTGGGTAAGCTTTCTCTCGACTGCACCTTGCATTATTCTTAAAGAGAAAAGGTTTAGGCAGTTCTGAAATACCTGCTGTTAATACGGTGTTGCGTCAGGCGTTTTAGAAAAGACGCTGGGTTCGTTCTGTTCCACCTGAGTATACGAATAAATATACACTTTGAAGAAGTAAATGTGCATTTGGAATCACATGAATCACAATTTAAGAACGAAAGACTGGCTACGAGGTAAAATGAGTTCCTCGATAAGGGTTGGCATTTTATAATGTTACCAGTTTATCTTAAAATCTCCGAATAGCCAGGTCAGACTTCTTCTTCTTCTTCTTCTTCTTCTTCTTCTTCTTCTTCTTCTTCTTCTCGTATTCGTAATCGTTTTCCCTTTATTCTTCCTCTTTTTCCTCTTTCACCTCCTTCACGCCCTATAGTCGCCCTAGACATTATTTAAAATGTTATTTCTAAACGTATTTTAGTCGTCAATAACTACATATATGTATACTGGCATTTCTTATTTTATCGTTTGATAGACGTTATATATATGCTACTTTTAAAACATATAGACACCAATAACCATATTAAATTTATAATGACATTTCTAAATGTATTATAGACGTTAATGAACATATTTAAATTTATAATGACATTTCTAGATGTATTATAGACGTCAATGGTCATATTAAATTTATAATGATATTTCTAAAATGTATTATAGATGTCAATGATCATATTAAATTTATAATGACATTTCTAAATGTATTATAGATGTCAATGATCATATTAAATTTATAATGGCCTTTCTAAATGCATTATAGACGTCAATGACAATAGTATACTTATAACGACATTTCTAAATGTAGCATGGCGTCAATGATCATATTATATTCATAACGACATTTCTAAATGTATTATAGACGTTAATGAATATATTATTTGCAGCAAGGTCCTTAAGCAAAGCCTTAACTGATATTGGTATAGTGAGAGTTAAAAAAAAGAAAGTAATGCACTCAAGTCCATAACCGAAAGAGCAGAAAGTACAGCCAATTGGTTAAGTTCAAAACAAATTGTGAGCTAAAATCCCCCGAAATTCTGCATTTCTGATTTCGCCTCTTAATATAAAGTGGCCTCTTAATGTAACTGTAAAAACGGTTCGCCTCTTAATGTAAAGTGGCTCTGTCTGTCGCCAATCGGAAGCATTTTCAAGACTTCGTACTGGGCCCAAACGTTATAAATTTTTCCATTGTCTGAAAGCGCTTATTGAGGGTGAACCAGAGACTGATCATCTTTGATCGGGTCGGCGCGGTGAGGGGGTATGATGTTGAAAGACCCGAAACCCCTAGTGATCCACGCAAAGACACCACTGACGACACCCTCTAGCGCCAATACTACGGTGCGTATGTTTGAATTTTGTAACGATATTTGTAAAAGTATAGTAGAAGTTAAATAATTACAAGAACCACGTGTATTTGTTTCCCAGTTGTTTAGAATATAACATTTACCAATTCTTTAGTATTTTATCCCTACTTTATATACGTTATTATTTTTTTATATGTAGCACATCAAACAGCAAACGAACGGCACGTTTACGCTTCGCAGCCTTGTTTGGCAAACAGTCTACCGCAGAAAATAATGGCAACCTACTACTGGAAAATCCTCTGCCCGGTCAGTGTTTCACGTATGGCACTTAATTGAGTAGGTAATAAAAATGGAAAGTGAATAAAGAACAATTGAAATAGGGATCAGCAGCCAATGGAAATCACACCCCATAGTTACGATCAGAAATAAACACTTCCACTTAAATTTCTTTAAAGTAAAAAAAATCTCTGAGTCAAGAATTAAGAAGGGTTGACAATACTAGGATGTGCATCGTGGTGCAGTGGATGTCGGCTCGGAACGAGAAATCGGGAAGCCGAGTTCGAATTCCAGTTGAATTCCTTGTATTCACTTACGCGCAAATACCCTTAGAAAAGGTATTAATCCGTCTCTTCCCTCCAGTCATGGGTTAAATAATAGGACAGATTGGGTTCTATAGCCTACCGCAGAAAGCAATGGCAACATACTGCGGGATAATCTTCTGCCCAGTCAGTCATGTCTTTTTCGAGACATGATCGCCCAAGCGTGTATCACGTATGTCATTTAACTGACTGACAATACTAAGTTTAATGAAATTGTACGATCATATTAGTAATAGCAATAAACTGAGTCTGAATCGTTGTGCTGAAAACAATTAAGATGAGAGAAAGGCTCGTCAAAAATGGCTGGTAATGCGTCATCAAATAAAAAGTTTAGATAATATTATTAGTTATGGCTATAGACTGTTAGTCTAAATTGTTTTAATAAAAAGCAATTAAGATGAAAGAAATACTTGTCAAAAAGAAAAAATGGTTGACAATGGTTCGTTTAATAATAAAGTCTATGTAATTATCAGACTGAATAGTTTCGATGAAAAGCAACTAAAATTAAGACGAAAGAAATACCAGTCAAAAATTAACTATTTGTGACAAGGCTTCATCTAATAATATTAACGAAAGATAATTTTGTATTTAAGAATCGATTTTTCGTTGATATTTCTAACCGGGGAAAGATGCCTCTATTTGCTCCTCTACACTCTAACCATATTGCCAGGCCAGGATGACAACAGCCAAGACACGTGAATAAGGAGAATGAGAGACAGGATGGTGCACAGATAAATGATAGCGTTACCCATCAATTCTTTATTTTCTATATTCAGTTGTTAAAAGACTATCATATACAGCTTATAAAAAACCGCGCAATTAATTATTGATTAAGGCAAAGCGATTTTATCGATTTTACATATTGACTGCATTGGAGGTACGTCTGAAAAATTTGTCAGCGACCTGATGAGCGGAGGATGACAGGTTCTGGAGAAGCCCGCTGTTTCTGTTGAAGTGGTTAAGAACATATTATTAATGAGCATGTATGTAAATTGTTGGTTTCTCTGTGAGTTAAAGCGGGAAAGTTGCATACATAAATGTTTGTCATTGGCCATTTGAGCTTTAGGTGTTTGGTTAATTCCGACATACATACATACGTACATACATATATATTACGGAAATTAACGAAGATCAACGAAACTGGTTATAAACAACCGACAATTTGAAATGATTTGTTTTGAACATTATTTTTGATCGATACTCGTATTTAAGTACATATTTTGTTTCTAATCAAACAATATTATATATTTATTTCTACCGGCCTGATTATTTACGATAATCATCATGTTACGGACATTAACGAAGATTAACGGAACTGGTTATAAATAACCGACAATTTGAAATGATTTGTTTGAACATTATTTTTGATCGATACTCGTATTTAAGTAGATATTCTGTTTATAATCAAACTATTATATATTTATTTCTGTCAACCTGATTATTTATTATACATTTTTGTTACGAAAATGTGTGTCATTCGGCAGGATTCGAAACTGCGACCCATATCCACATAGGGGAAGCCACCATGTGACCTGGCGCGTCTTAGACATCTCTACCACGAATGACGATCAGTCTAAACTAAGTCAAATTAAGCGTATAACACAATTTTCGAATTCATCGTAATAACCATCTCTGCTCTGAAATGTATCGTAATGTCAACAAATGTAAACATGTTACAAAAATTAACAAAGATTAACGAAACTGGTTATAAACAACCAACAATTTGAAATGATTTGTTTGAACATTATTTTTCATCGATCATCGTATTTAAGTAGATATTCTGTTTTTTAATCAAACAGTATTATATATTTATTTCTACCGGCCTGATTATTTACGATAAATTTTTGTTACGAATATCCTGCCGAATGACACATTTTCGCAATAAAAATAAAGGCCGGTAGAAATAAATATATAATACTGTTTGATTATAAAACAGAATATCTACTTAAATACGAGTATTGATCAAAAATAGTAATCAAACAAAACATTTCATATATATATATATATATATATATATATATATATATATATATATATAAATTAAAATAAATTTTCAAAATTCAAAAATGTTGAATGAACATTTCAACATGAAATCCCTAAGAGAGATTTCACGTTTTCTCAGCAACAGTCGAAATCAAAATGAAAAAAATAAGATTAAAAAGAGAAATAAATGAAGGTTAGGATTTGAGAAATATACGTCACAAAAAAAAAAAACTTTTGAAAATCAGTCTATTTTTGGATTTTTACTTTTTGATCGAGTTGTAAGTGAAAGATGGGAAAATTTGGCATGTCTAGCATAATAAGCGAAAAAGGGTTAAGGAGGGGGATGTCGTTAAATTGAG
>JBBBDQ010001734.1:3697500-3732500 GCA_037127315.1 Ascarosepion bandense
AGCAAGGCTATAGAACCCAATCTGTCCTATTATTTAACCCATAACTGGAGAGAAGAGACAAATACCCTTTCCCAAGGGTATTTGTGCGTAAGTGAACGCAAGAAATTTACCTGGCATTCGAACTCGGCTCCCCGATTTGT
This sequence comes from Ascarosepion bandense, assembly GCA_037127315.1. Classification (NCBI taxonomy): domain Eukaryota; kingdom Metazoa; phylum Mollusca; class Cephalopoda; order Sepiida; family Sepiidae; genus Ascarosepion; species Ascarosepion bandense. The sequence continues at coordinate 3,697,641 of JBBBDQ010001734.1, forward strand.
CGTTCCGAGTCGATATCCACTGCACCTCAACGCACATCACTACTCAGTGGTAATTCTTCTAGCAAGCCAAGTTTGCTGACCATGTCGAGATGATACATATGAGCGAAAAGTCGGTCAACCGTAAATGATAACATTTATTATTGAGATTACATATACAATTATATTTGCTAATACAATTTTTACATTGACAATTAAATTTTCTTGTGTACAATAATAAAAAAAAATGTTTAAATTTTATTAACGCAAGTCTTCATACTGTTATAACAACTGCTAATATCTATAAAAGTCACATTTTTTATTATTCATATATTTACAGATTTTCTCAAGCATTTCAGCACGATTTTTCAAAATGGATGTTTGTTATCCTGGGACGCTCTCAAACTGTTCAGTTCTTTTCCCTGTTATTCAAAAGAAATGCATTTACGTGCCCACAGTTCGAAATCATGTCTAAAAAACAGAAGCTGAAAATCATAGAATTAAAAAATGTGAATCGGTTAATAAACAAAAGGAAATGTTGACACATTCCTTTAAAAAAAAAAAAAGAAACAATAGAGTTTGGGTGCACCCAAGGATATCAAATACTCGTTTTGAAAATCGTACAGTGTGAAACGAATTGTTAATGGGTAAATAATCAAAACTTTTTATTCACGTTTTCTTGTGTCCTTACAATTTCTCTTTTTGAAGACAGAGTGCAGAGAGAGTTCGCCGATAATTCATGAGCTATTTTCAGAGATTTTATATTTAATTTTTGTGGTAACGAAAATTACTGTTACGTTTGTGTTATTTCTTATACTGTATTGTGTGGTGAGTAACTGCAATTTTATCCGAACAGAAGATATTTGTTCAATTTCCAAACACAGCCAAGAAATCCTTGCTACGTTTGAGAAAAGTGATAATCAGAAATCTAATGTTTTTAATTAAGAATGCTTCTAATACTGTCAAAAGTTTTTACAACATGATGTTTTCAATATATATATAAATGTGTGTGTGTGTGTGTGTGTGTGTGTGTGTGTTAAATAGTAGGGTAAATTGGGCTCTGTAGGTTTGGTTAACCACCATTTAAGGAGGAATTTGAGTTCAAACCTCCTGAGGAGAACTGTTGTAGACTTCGTGACAGACTGTACACCAATTTTTTGTTATAAACTTCCCCACCTCGAAATGTATGGCTGTTTCAACACCAGCCTTCACAGTCTGGATATTCAGTTCTAGAAAAAAAAAAAAAAAAACAGAAAAAAAGAATAAAAAATAAAATTTAAAGCCCTTACCCGTCGAAACTGATTGGAGAGTTCACTATATATATATATATATATATATATATATATATATATATATATATATTTTATAATCATATCGCCCCAAACAAGGCATTTTACTGCCACTGTTTTGCAGGGGTTTACATAAAAAGAAAGTTATGAGAAAGAGTAACAGATTATAGGGGGTGTCATGAAGTGGGTAAGAGAAGGATGAGAATACAGATGAGAGTGGAGTGGATGGAGAAGGGAGCATGAGAGAGAGGATCCAGGTTAGTGCGATAGGAGATGACTATTAAATTTACATTTAAATTCTTGGAGATTGCAGCTGTCGGGAAAGCAAGTCAATGGAAGGGAAATGGAGTAGAATTTGCGTTTACAATTTATTTTAAAAAATAAATAAGAAAGTGTGACAGAGGAAAGTTTACAATGTGTGTGTGTGTGTGTGTGTGTGTGTGTGTGTGTGTGTGTGTGTGTGTGTGTGTGTGTGCAGTCTTATCAAAACACAGATCAATATACACACCAGCTTTGGGATTGTACGGCACTTGAACAACAAAGTTAAAATAAACAATTTAAGATTTAAAAAATAATTTTTTGTTTAATTCTTTCATCGGATGTCTACTCGATACAAACTCTCGGGGCCGTCACACGCTCTGCCTCCTCCTTCTGCACACTACTGGTGTGTGTGTGTGTGTGTGTGTGTACGTCCCTGTCACACTTTCTTATTTATTGTAAACTTTCCCCTGTCACACTTGCCTTATTTATGTGTATAAACAATGCTGAACAATTGTCGGCCAGTTCCACTTCCCAACCTTTGACCACATTATTTAGAATAATTTTTTCAGTCGGATTTGGCTTGGAGAATCTGATACTCACAGGTCAAATGGAGAGAAATTGTGACATGGGAAAGCAGCAGGTAACATACTTGATGGGCCTGAGCAAGTAGATGACAGAGCGGGGTTAGGGTGGGGTAACAGAAAAAAGTATGCTAAGAGCCACCAGAGATAGGGAGACGTGGAGGGCCATGATCGCCTACAGAAGAAGAAAGCAAAGACATTTTTGGATTGTGAGATTTTTTTCGAGGTAATAACGATTTTCTGATACACGTTCTGCTGGGGAAGAAGAAGTAGTTCATACCCTCTCTGAAGTTGGGGGGGGGTATTAACACGAAAGCGAATGCAACGAACACGACTGTAATTAGAATTCGGCTATCCAACTTCACATACTGACTCGTTATCCATAGCACCGCCACTCGCACGTTCAAGCTTACAGTCCCTGGTATTCTCGAGCGGCCACACATCTAGGTACTGACCAGGCTCAACGTTGCTTAACTTCAGTGATCGTTGGGGGCGGTGTTTCAATGTGATATGGCAGGAGGTTATATATATATATATATATATATATATATATATATATATATATATATATATATAGTAACGTTGTTTGAACTGTTGACGATGTTTCGGCTGTTAGAGTTATATAGAACATGAAATTGTGGAAATCCTGGATTGCAAAGGTCCTGAAGGGACACGGCAATTTGAAGAAGAATTTATTTATGTTGTAGTGAATTTGAGCCTCACCTCGTGCTCCCTACATGTGACCCTATGCAAGACGAATTGAAGTTCACGTATGAGAGCAGTAACGAAATGGTTTGCAAGTTCGTTATGCAGATTAGTGATATTATCTTTTTTAATCATTTCACTCCAAGCAAGGCAATAAAACCCCTCGGACGCAAGGATGTTAGAGAATATTAGGAAAGAGGACAATAAAAGAACAAAAATTAAGAAAACAGAAGATAACGATTGACACTGAATTTATAATTTTGAAGGTCAAAGTTGACTGGAAAGCAAGAAACCAGAAGAGATTTTTCATTAGCATGAAATACGACAGAGAAAACTGTTAGCATAGAACTTTGGCTACATCTAGCCATTTCAACAGTAAAATAACATTGACATTGACGCTAATCCAGAACTGCGCTTAAATTCCTTAAGTTTAGATACCACAGAGGAAAGTATTTTTTATTCTTAATAATGTGCAAAAACTCCCCGGCCCCGATTGCACAACTTAAGCAGTCTCTTCGTCTTTTAGAAATTATCTGGAACACGCAGTATAGCCCGGCGTTGCTCGGGTGTAATGAAAGCTTTAAAACTAATCCATGGTCCTGGAGCTCAGACTCAGCCTAAAGAATATTTGTGTGAAGTTTGGTGAGAATCGGATAAAAATTGTGGATTTGTATAAAGGACATACAGACAGATTAACAGACACAGACACAAACATCTTGCCTATATATATATATATATATATATATATATATATATATATATATATATATATATGTTATCGATTTTCTGCACTATTGTAAGAACTGCAACTTTGAAACTTCTGAATATCGTTTCTTATGTCTTTGTCTATGAGTGTATCAAATTTGATTAAAATCGGACCACTCCTTCTATCACCCGATTTTTTCGATTATCGATTTTCGATATTTATCGGGGATACCTCGACACAAAACCTAGCTAAGAACACTCGCAGACGCTTATAGTACAACTGTGTAAATTTTCAAGAAAATCGGTTCAGCCGTTTCGGAGTCTATAGGTAATGAACACACACACACACACAGACACACACACACACACACACATTCACACACAGACAAAGTTCCATTTATAAATAAGTTTAGATAACCAGCCAGGTTTCTCCCATTGTACTGTAAGAGCTAAGGTCAGAGGTGATATCAGCTACAAGGCTATGGACTTTTGGAAGGATACCATGATATCATCTGTATAGGTAGTCATAAGATTTCGAAATATGCTCTTCGAAGATCATTAATATTAAGTGGGAAGAGTATTGGACCGAGAAGTGAAACTTGAAGGATGTTTGTATTGTTCCTATTGGCCTCGGACGAGTGGCCATTAACAACTATCCTCATAGAACTACCTGTTACGAAGGACTTGATAATATATATATATATACGAGGTTTTATGAAAAGCATCGGGACTGTTGTTATTGTAACGGAGCTAAAGTACTTTTTAGTTAATGTTGTTTATTGCAGTGCTTGGAAGGAAAGTGTGTAAAGTCTAGTCAGTCAGTTAAGTGCCATACGTGATACACGCTTGCCGATCATGTCTCGAAAGCGACATGACTGACTGGGCAGAAGATTATCCCGCAAAGAACACACGCAGACGCTTATAGTACAACTGTGTAAATTTTCTAGAAAATCGGTGCAGCCGTTTCGGAGTCTATAGGTAACGGACAGACACACAGACAAAGTTACATTTGTAAATAAGTTTAGATATTTATGTCCTTCTCAATTGTTTGCTGAAAATTCTACAAATATTTTAAATATTTTGGGTTTGTGACAAAAAACAAAAAAAAACATTTCTGCTTGATTCCCCGGGATACGCAGTAACCGTCTTCCCCGAGTAAATATGGTGGTTTTATTTTCTTTCTTTTCTCCGGAAAATCTGGGGCTTCAGAACTTGTTTGCTTTTATTTTTTTACCTTTAATTTTTCGTGGTAGAAGAAGTAGAAGTGGGTGTATATGAGGGAATTGATTTGGGGTATGAAAGTCACCCTTAAAACTAGTAGAGGGAATGGGGCTGTGCTGTATTTCCCTTTTGGAACTTCTGGAGACTGAAGTCCGGCTGACTGGCGTTTCCCTCGAGCCATGCCAACGAACAGCTATTCTTCCTTTTCCTCCTCCACAATCGCATAAATGGCGGGCAAAGCATTTTCGGTAAATGGGGGCCACATAACCGGCTCCAGTCACTGACATGTTCATTACAGGCGAGGAGGATTTATCAGACTCGATCAGATAAGGTTTTTGGCTTTGTGATCCATCATGATTTCAAAAGTCCATCTTCCGTTCAGATCGTTGGAGAATGCACTCAATATTTGACCGTACAGGCCTAAGTGCTATCCTAAGGTTCTAAAGGGGAGCCTGCTACAATAGGCCTTCGCCTGCATTCAGATTTCATTCTTCGTGCGAGATCTTTAGTTATAACGTTGCAACAGGCTGAACCTTGAGGCGTGGATAGCAGTATGTGTCACGTGAAATAACCCGTGCTCTTGATTATTCTTTGGGGCTTAACTACAGAGACATCGACGACTTGACGACGGTGGTTTTCGTGGGAAAACAAACTTTGAGCAAACACTTGTAGACCACGTAGAGCGACACATTTCGTTTTTCAGACATCATCTATTCTTGGAGATCTACCACAAAAGCCCATCTTCTTTAACAAGATATGCGCAACTTTTGGTTCTCTCTAAAAACTCCGCGATGTTGATTATACATTTCGGTGAGACTTCCAGCAGTAAGGTGATTCCCAGCCGCAGCTCTGTCGTTATTCTTACTGGCTTCTTTTGTTGGCTATTTTCAGCCACCATTTTTGATTGGTTGTTTTTAATGATTTCATTTTGCCCCTTTTGAGATCCTATACTTTCATTTTCTGAATTCTTCTTTTAGTCCTTTTTGGCTACCACACTTGTGCCAGCAGCTTGATTTTTGGTTTGTGCCATTTGGATGGATCACATTTCGAGGATTCTCAAAATAGATTTTTTCTTTACAGACCGACCTTTACCGGCCATGACAGATTATTCTTAAACCAGCGGGTGTTCCTTTGTATTAATCAAGTCAGGTACAATTTGTTTTCTCTATAAACATAAAAGGAAGAAACGGAAAACAATCTTCTACCAAAAGCTATAACCAACAAAATGCGGAAACTTATTAAAGTTTCTGTGAAAAGAAATTAATTAAAAAAAAAGAAAAATAACCAAACACTATAGTTAAAAATAACTTAAATAGACAACAAAAATAAAGCACAAAACAAAATTAGAATGCTGGTTATAACAATAAAAATACCTTTCTTACTACATCCACCATAATACCTCAGAATCTCTACGAAGTTCTAACTAGTCTCCATATGTACAATTTTTGTCTAAGGCGGGGGTAATAAAACAGCAGTTTAAAAATCTAAATCCCAATGTGTAAAAAGCTATTTTCAAGAAACCAAATAAAATAATGTTAGTCATACCTCACCTCCTTAATTGGGGCAGAAACATCAGTTAATGGGACGAAATTAACGCGGGTCTAACATAATTGAAAACACTCATTTGTCTAACCACACACACAAACATATCCCCATTCAAACACATCAACAAATATGAAAATGACACACCCGAAATGGGAAAGGCACCCAGCATCCACCAGAAAACTGATATCTCTGGTCATCTAACAGGGGAGGGGAGGGGGAATTAAACTAAAGAAAGTTGGAGGCAGAAATAAAAGAGGCTCTTACATAAGTAAAATTTGAAAACAGAAACTAAAAGCAAAAACAACTCTGAACTAACCTAATTTTGGACGAGGTTGACAATGTTTAGTCCAGTTAAAACAATATCTTAATGCCTGACCAACCTCACACTTCTCAGGAATGGGAAGTTCTTATGGGCGTCTTTCTTCCGGAATTCACCAATACCATTTGACTGCTAAAAACGCGAAGTGAAGCGTATACTGACGAATCTCAACGCTGGGCATACCCAGACCGTCTTCAGAAGGGTGGAAGTAACAGATCTCCCGAACTAGTTTGAGAGACTTGCCTCTCCACAAGGAGAAATAGACTCTAATTAATTACATCAGTATGGCAATACGGGTGTGGAAGTACGGAGAGTTCGGTAAAGGAGAATCGGGTAGATGTGCAATGTGCATACTTCCACACTTCTCTTTAAGGAAAGATTGTTCCGGAATCACAGACGAACTGCGACTTTGGCCTTCTCTCGCACTTTCGACCAATTCATTTCCAAAAGTAACTCGGGACCGAACCAGACGCCACATGTCTTGACTGGTCCGTGTATCCTGAGAAAGGCCAAGGAAGAGAAACTCCCTTACACGCGTCCAACCACAAGCTAAGAAAATTATTGCAGTTGATCATAGACCCTGTCACCGTCTCATATCCTCTGATCCCTTTACCGGCTTCGTGAATCGCAGCTCTGCTAAGCACAAGAACAGAAACATCGTCAGCATAAATAGAGTACCTAGTCTAGGTGATAGCACCAGATATGGAAGTTCTACACAGGACGTGATTCATCTTTAACTTTCGAAGGAAAGTTTTCAACAGAAACGTACATCAAAGGCGAAAGCGGACAATATTTACGAACGGAGCAAGACAATACGAAATGCTCCGATGCAACTCATTCACTTCCACCAGCGCACCGGGGGACATATATTAAAGAAATTACAACCCAAAATCGCAACAGAAAGGTTAACTTCCAGAAACCGATGATCAACCCTATTGAATTCTTTGGATTGATCTAAATTGAGTGTAGCCTCGGTTCGCTTATCTGGCAACGTGATACATGCATTAGTAAGCGTGTCTTGCTAGAATCATTACAATAGAGTAGTGAGTTCGATCCTCACTGGGTGCGCCATACTTTTGGTCTTGTGCCACATCTAAGCTACGCTTAGAAAATCACCATATATTCACACCGAGATACTGAAGGTCGTGTTCACCCTAGCTAACCAGAGTGCCATTTTCAAACCGATTAAGGTTGCTGCTCTTCTGCTTGGTCATGATTAACACCCCGACGGCGTGTCCCATTGAAACTGTGCCCATCTCTATCTTGCTAGTGCCATTCAAGAGACAGGTTACCAAAATCCCAGGAGAAAGATTCATTTTAAGGCTCTATAAAGAGAGTGCTATACAGAAATCGGGAGACCCCCTGAACAAAACTGATCAAGATTTTTGACATTATTTTAATCAAAGAAAGACAAGAGTGGAAAAGAAATAAAGATATACCAAAAATAATAATCTTAGGCAAATACACACACAAAAATAAATTTCACGAGACAAACGAAAAATAATATAAAAGACCAAGAGAAGCTAGTTTAACAGAACGCGTTTGTCGTGACAACTTAAGTGAACTTAAAAATATGCCCAAATTAAAAACGAATGTCCTTCTTTCTACAAAGAGAAGAAAAAGAATAAATTCAAAAATGTAGAAACGAGAAAAAAAAAAAAAGACAGACGAAAAACGTTTGACGTGTTACTACAAAGAATAAATTCACTCAAACGACACAATAAAACGACATAAAAATTAAATAAAACAACGTAAAAAGTTTCGTTTTTTTATTAGAACAGCAAAATCAAAATATTATGAAAATAGAATACTACAAAAAAGAAACTAAAAAAAGAGACAATTTATCAACTAAACAAAATGGCCAACGTAACACGAAACGTAAAGAAAAACAAACAGATTCAACAATAAACAAAATGGAGGAAATGGAGAAAAGGTATTATTTATTTTTGGTAATAAACAGAAAATGTGGCACAAGGCCAAAAAAGAGATGTGGAAGGCTGGTCTTCAGTAGTCCTAATTTAAACTTCGCTAGTCTCACTCATTGACCTATCCGTACATATAATATTCCATTTCCCAAAACATCACGTTCATATTAACCACACCAGTCACCAAAAAAGTTTTATTTACTAAATGAAATTCTAAGTCTAAAATTAATATTTATGATTTCTTTTGTTGAGGGGCAAGATAATAACCCCCGACGATTTTATACAAATGAATGAAAATATCTAGAAAACTAAATAAAAGTGTTAGTATTTTACCCTGCCACCACCAAAAAAAAAAAACTAACAGAAAAATATCCGCTCAACGATAAAAGAAATTTCACTAGAATAATTACCATTTATAGAAAAGCACAAAGAAGCTATGTTACGACGGTTGGAAAGGGACTGAAACCGGTATGCCAGCTAAAGACCAATAACGTTGCAGATTCTTCTTCGGATTTGTAGGGGCCTCGGTGATGCTTGTTAAATTGGCCTTGTGTCAAACACAACCGAAGTTCACACAATTTAAAATATCAGAAGGTTGAAAGAATGGTTGGAAGAATGTTTTTTGTTTTTAAAATAAGTGGAATTTTATTAATAGAACTCAATAGCAAATTTGTTAAAAGAAAAAGAAAATGTTCCTAGAGAAAATGCATGTAGTCAATTGTTCAAAGAAAAGTATAAGTATTTAAAAGTCCCACATAAATTTAGAGCTCATTGTTGATAGTAGCAGAATGCGTGGATGTAAAAGGAGTAAAAAGGTTGCTAATAAAAGTCCGAGTTCTTTTCCTTTTTATAGCCGAAGAAAAAGTGAAAAGGAAACTCAGGCAATAAAGGAGATTGTGCTTATCGAAGTCAGTTGAAGTATATTGTTGTTGTTTTCTTTGACGGTGTGTCGGTGAAGACGATGAAAGGAAAATTGGAAGGAGAGGTAGAATGAATTTGTGACGCGCCTTTACGTCCGGGTCGGCTTCTTGAAATTTATTTCTTACATTGTGTCGAAGTCCTTTAGATTCACTCCCATGTCAGACTGACTTGACCGGTCAAGAGACGTGTTTTAACTGGTAGATTTTAGTTATGTGACCGGCTCCAACAGCATACCCATTTTCTAGGAGTGAAAAAAAATGACCGGGGTCATAGATCAATTTGCAATTTCCTATCCAATCAGAATCTAGAATCATAATTTTCACACTAACTTGTGAAATTTGCATTGGTCTGGGTTTTTCCAAAATGTTTTTGTCATTTTGACCCAATTTTGCGGGTGTGCAATTTTACTTCTTACATTTTAGTGCTCAGACGAACTTAAGTCATTGATGCCTCCTCAACAGGTGTTTACTTGTGCAACCAGACTGGCAACTGGGTCCCACCCATTCACAGTCAGGTTAGCCAAATGCAGACGACAATTCTACTCCTGCAGCTTCTTCTCTCGCACTTCCCGCCTGTGGAACTGGCTCCCGTATTCTTACTTTCCTGACGGCTACAACCTCCAGAAATTTAAATGCAAAGTCAATACTCATCTACTAACCACTGGACTCTAGCTCTCTCCCCACCCCTGTATAACCTTCCCTTTCTCTCCACCTATGTATCTGTCATCGCACCTGCTTTCTCAGCTTTCTATTGTTCCTTTCTAACTAGTTTGTACTCCTCACTCTTTTCTAATTAATCTTTTGACATTTATGTAGCCCCCTGCACATCAGTGGCGTTTCCGCCTTGCGCGGGGTGAAATGATTAAAAAAAAATTGCTGGATGATATAGGATTTGTATCCTATAGATTTTATCAAGAATCTTTAAATATGTAGGAAGAACATCAGACCAGATGTGGCAGCAATATTCAAAGAATGGATGAATGGTAGACTTGTAGATATGTAAGATAGAATTTGGTGAGGAAAATTGTCGAGTACAACATAGGAACAAGCTTTCTTAGATGCAGACTTACCAATTGATTCAATATACACTTTTCCCCTTCATGTCAGGGGAAAATGTTAGTCCGAACAAGCCTAATAGGTCACTTTCCTAGACGTTAGCATCAGCCATGATTATGGATGCTAAAAGAGGGTTTTCTCACATGATTAAAAGAGAACAATTTCGTTTTTGAGGTGTTAAAATATCTATATCACTACGGGCTACAGACCTGATTATAGTACCGGTTATTTAAATATATAATTGAAATGTTCAGGACTTTCTTCCTACGATACTGTCGAGTTAATGAAATGAGTTCGTTTGGTACTGAGTTCAAAGCTTTTTGCGCTCTGTTCCAAATTAGACTAATTTGAGAAAAATACCCCGAAACCGATGATTAACAAAATTTACCCTGAAATATTAACTTTGTAAATATATTTCATTTACATTGTTCCCAATTAAGTTAACTATCAGCATAAGTGTTGTGAAGGATTTTTGTTTAACGGCATATCAACCTCTGTGGGTTATTTAATGCCAAAATGGTGGGGTGTTAAGGTATTTTTTTATGTTCGGTTATAGTGAGAATGTTAATTTAGTCAGATTTTAATAAAACTTTTTTTGTTTTCATTCTTTTTTATTTTAGAAAACTGAAAATGTCTTTTAGTTTTGTATTCAAAAAGCTTTTGCTGAGAATAATTTCTTCTCCTTCCAAAAAATGTTATGGTAATAATTTTTTCTTCAAAAATGTATTCTTGGTACTATTTTTCCTTTAAAAATGTATATTTTTCTATAAAAGCCTGTTTTATGTATATATTTCTATAAAAGTGTATTTTTATACTTTCATAGTGTTTTAACCCCAGTTTGGGGATAAACTATTTGCCCAGAGCTCGGACCCTAACGGGTGCTACCACTCCTAGTCAGGGTGGACCTGAGAACAAAATCAATTAAGAGGTGGTTTCATATTCTTCACAACCTCCTAATCAGAGGCCTTGCTGCCGGATGTAGTTTACCGTCACACCCAGGACCATATCTGCATAAGTGTTGTGAATGAGTTTTTCGTTGACCACTAAATGTGTTGCGAAAATGGTGCCATAATTCATCTCAATGGAAACATTTCAGTACAGCTCTGTTTTTACAACAGAGAATTTTTTTCTTCAAGTCGTTTTAATCAACCCCGCCTTTCGTTTTTAAAATCCTTGTGTCTTCACCTCTTCATTTCTTTCACGATTTTAAAATCGCCAACTCCTCACTTCTCAATTTTCATAGTCTTTAACTCTACCCTTAAATGTTTTCAAAATTCTCGAATTTTCTCCTTCACCATTTTCTAAATAATTTTGAGTCTCTCCCTATTTTCAGAATATTCCAGTGCCCCTACGAATTTCAAACCAATCGTGTTTCTTTTATCGTCATTTTCAAAATTCTCGATTTCCACCCCCACACTTTATTTTAGACTCTTCCACTTTTGTTCGTTTTTATTTTTTAGATGAGAAATATTAGATTTTGGGGACGAAATATATTATCGGAAAGTTTGTTTACAATTTCGTATAATGTTGAAATTTTAGAATTTCAATTGTACCAAAAAACTTATGCATGACCCAACTGGAAATTCTAACTGCAAAATAATGGTAAGTGTGATTTTTAAAATTTAACAAGTGCTATTTCTTGTCTCAAGAGAAACCGTTATGGTTAAAGTTTTGGAATGCGAGAAACCGAAAGTGGTCTGATTAATGGTTCACGTACATGTCTAAAAGCTTTAGAAAATAAGTAAAATTATGATTGCGTTGCTTCTTTTTAATAACGAATACGAGATTTTTTTTTCTTTCTGTAACATGTAGATGTTATTATTTCTCTTTCAGGAGGTGGGTGACCAAGACTTTTCACAACTGCTCGCATTTTCTTGCAATAATTCAGCTGTGTTGCTTTTCAACTGTTATTTTTGCAGCCATTGTTCTCTTATTCATTCGCTCATCTGACTTACTGTTTAACTGTGCTTCTTTTAATTTTAATGTACTCTGTTAGTATAAGTTTCTCTGCGCCTTTTCTTTTCAATGTGATTTCATTTCAAGATTTCGGCAATTCCTTTCCGTTTTTTTTTTTTTTTTTTTTTTTTTAAACAGCAATTTCTATGGCGTTCCTATTCTGCTTAGAACTCAATTGGAGTAGATAGACTAAACTATCGCCCGGTTCACACTCCACCCATGTCTATTGAACAGGTGTAGAGGCTCATCCCTTGTTCCCTGTTTAGGATGTGGTTTCTGGCTTTCTTTTTCCAATCTTTTCACTCTTACATAGCCCCCTGCACATCAGTGGCGTTACCGCCTTGCTCGGGGTGATATGATTAAAAAAAAAACTCCTAAATTTTCATTTGAAGTATATCACTTTCAACTTTTTTTTTTTTTTCTGAGAAACGTGTGAAAATACATGAGTAGTGGACAAAGCCTCAACAAATCCCCAAAATAAGGTGAAGCGAATTTCTTTTATGAATTTAAATTGTTAGATAAAATTTTATTCATTAAAAACATGAGTTTTAATGTTGGATACTACTCTTATTTCTTGAATTTATGCTTTCTATCCATCCATAATTATTCAGTAATTTCACACAAAGTGACCTGCAACTTCCGGTGACTCAAACCGAAAGATCATCCCTGATTTTTTTTTCTTTATGGCATGAATGACAGGTCCGAAATATCAAAATATCTCTTTTAAAGAAATCTATCATGTCAGGAAATGTTTAACATCGGTAAGGAGAATGAGTACTTCATCGTTACTTGTGTACCCAATCACATTGCGAATCCCACGTTCGAAACAACTTGCAATAGAGTAGACAATAAATATAAAAGAATACTTTATATGGTATTTTAAACATGCTTTGTGATTGACGTGAAAAGTTCAAAGTTGACTGACGAATCATTCTGGAAGCGGAAAGAAACAAAAACAAATCGTACGATAAATTAAGTTAATTTATTTTAAAATTCAAAATAGATCATCTCGAGGAGAATTTGTTGCCCCCCCCCTTTTTACTCTAAAACTTGTCAAAGAAAGGAGACATCTTTTCCTCCCGTTATTTACCACGACACCCAAGATCATCTACCGAGATGGATATTTAGTCCTAAAGATGTCCTTGTCATCAAATGTTCTTTCTGTTAGGTATTGGTTGTTTGAACCAACGTCAACTATGAAAACTTTCTCTTTGTAATTTTAGCAGTTGACCCAAGATTCTTGGGATGCCTGAACGCTTTCATGCCTCGTTCTGGTTTGAATTTGTTCTGCTTTATGACTTTTAAGACCCAAATAGTTATGCATGACCACTCTGACCGTCTTGTGGTCCGCCTAGCAACTATCTTATGCGTAGATATTTTTGGGACCATCGCAATTTTATTCTTGGGAATGTTAATGAAACTATTACACTTGTTTGTTCTGCTACTGTCCGGTTTTATATGTATGCAGTTGTCCTTGTCTATAAGCAATATAGATTGTCAGTTCGCGAAGAAACCAGTTGAGTGCTTTTAGGGTCGATGAGCGGGTAATATAAATCTAACCTCTTTGTAGACTGTCTTTCCGTGAAACCGTTTACCAGGATAGTCCTCAAGATAGGTACATACAGCCGACTGTATGATTTTCTAATCATTTGGTGGTATTTTTTGGTGGGAAATCTTAAATTTTACTCGGTTTCGCTTTTCAACCATAGCTAATGAATGGGATTGAAATCTGATACACAATGTTTCTAGAACCCGTTTTCTTAACATATCATGAGTTGATGTATTGCTGGAAGAACACTGAGAAACCTGGGTGAAAATAGTCTGTAACAAGATCTATGTATTAAGGTTGCCCCACACTCTCGAGCCTATCGTCATTCGGTCACTATTTTCCATGGCAAATATCCCGATCAGCTCCATTCTTTAGTTACTCCACTTTGCAACTAGGAAACGCAATATCGCTTTCATTGGGGTGGGGGTGAATCGATTTTGTTTACTATGTATTCCAAATGTAAGAAGAAAATTCCATTCGAAAAGGTTAAACTCTGTCCATCCTCCTTATTCTCATAATCTTCTCTTCCTACTTTCTTCTCTTATATTCATACCACATCCCTCATTCATGAAACTCTACCTTGAGTGACTTCAAGTTCTTGTATTGGACGAACTCTAGTAAAAAAAAAAAAAAATGAAAATTGAAATATAACCATGAACTAAAGGCTTTTTGGTTCTAATTAACATAAATATACTTTCTTAAATCATTCCCGCGGTCTTCTAGGCGATGACTTGTTCTACCCTCTACAGTTTTATCCAACAGACGCAAAGTTGCTGGCTTATCGATATTCGATCGTTATTTAGGAATAGGTTGGTTACTTATGTGTCGAAAGAAACAGGACTGACTGTGCAGAAGATTTTCCCGCGGTAGGTTTTCTGCAATAGACTGGTTGCCAATCAAGGCTATAGAACCCCATCTGTTCTGCTGTTTAATTCATAGCTGGATGTAGATGCGACGGATTAATAACTTTCCCAAAGGGTATTTCTGCGCAAGTGAATACAACGAATTCAGCTGGAACTGAAACTCTGTTGAATTCGTTGCATTCACTTAGGCTAGGTTCACCTATAACCCGGTTCTTACTTCTCCTCAGTCCTTCTGAACAACAGGAGTAGATGTATGCATTGTTTCATGTTTAGAATTAGATTTCCTGTTCCTTCTAATGTTTACTTTCACATTATATTTCTGACGTCTTCGACTGAACTCTGAAATATTATTCACTAATTAAATGTTGACCTCTTCAAATCAATAGTTAGAGGCTATCTTTCTGGCATTGACCCGAGAACTTCACCTTCTTCCTCCCGTACAACACCGCAATTAAGATATCTTAATTGGCTTTTTTAAGCCTATTTGCGTGCAGTGGATATCGGCTCGGAACAAGAAATCGAGGAGCCGGGTTCAAATTCCAGTTGAATTCCTTGCATTCACTTATGCGCAAATACCCTTGGGCAAAGTATTAATCCGTTTCTCCCCTCCAGTTATGGGTTAAATAAGACAGATTGGGTTCTGTAGCCGTGGTTGGCAACCAGTCTACCGCAGAAAGTAATGGCAACCTACTGCGGTATAATCTCCTGCCCAGTCAGTCATGTCTCTTTCATGACATGATCGCCCAAGCGTGTATCGCGTATGGCACTTAACTGACTGATGAGATGAACATTATTAAAAATAAGCGAATCTATGGCAAATTTTTAGAGGAGCTCTGCTCTTTAGTTCGACCAGTTGAAAGTCTCTATATTCCATCCATTTGAGTTATTCCCTCCCCACTTCAAATTTTATTTATAAGAGGAAGTTTCACAAAACTTTACCGTCCTCTGGGAGAACTGCTACGTTGTAGAACAAGGTTCCGTATGAATGGTTCCTTGAACCCTATAATCGTAACCTCTTTAGGTCAAAGGTTAATTGTTATATGTCCTCATAATTTGTCCTTTCTACCGCTACTTCTTTTATTCATATCGCGCGTATCGTTCATCCTAACCACTTTAACAGTAACACCCTATTTTGAGTGGCTTTTGTACCTTGGGTGAATTTGATTATTAAAAACGTTTTTCAATTGTATTAGTGTTTTTTTTTTCTTTTTTTTTTTTTTTTTTTTTGCAAACTAAGAAAATTCCTGTGTTAGTACCTAATTTTCTGTGCGCGCACACAAAAGCCAACAAAATGTAGAATGTAAACATTTTTTCTTTACAAATCGTCATTAAAAAAAAACAAAAAACAAAAAAAAACATCCCTACATGCATACCAAAATACTAGGCGTTATCATCATTTATTCACCATACCCAGATGGTGCATAGGGCAGCAACTTTCTGTTGCTGTTTTTGTAACAAACTGTTTTTACGGAGCAGGGTTGTTAGACCTGCACCCAACCCTGGAGGACCGGTAGACCATTCTGGGTTCTTACGTTTACAGCACCTGGTATTCCCAAATGGTCACCCATTTAAGTACTGACCAGGCTCGATGTTGCTTAACTTCGGTGATCGGACGGGGACCGGTGTACTCAACACGATATAGCCGTATAGTACTAGGGGTACTGCAGTTTAAATATCTGGGAAATGTTTTAACCCAGGAAGGACAATACGACACTGATATACGAAGGTGCATAATTGAAAGATTTCGTTATAAACAAAGTGGAGGGGGGATTCAATTGTTATGTAATATCTCAGTCCCCTCCTGTATGCCTGTGAATGTTGGACAATTCTCTCACGAGTAAAGACTTAAAGAAACTGAAATGTGGTTCTACAGAAGCATACATGGTTTGAAAATGTGAACAAAGTTGTAGAGAAAATGGAAACAATAAGGACACTTACACGCAAATACCCTTGGGAAAGGTATTAATCCGTCTATTCCTTCCAGTTATGGGTTAAATAGCAGGACAGATTGGGTTCTATAGCCTTGTCTGGCAACCAGTCTACCGCAGAAAGCAATGGCAACCTACTACTGGATAATCTGCTGCCCAGACAGTCATGTCTCTTTCGAGACCTGATCGCCCAAGCGTGTATCACGTATAGCACTTAACTGACTGAGACTTAACATCAGTAAAAGTTGATATTTCTAGAGCGCATAATGAGGCAAGAGGGCTTGGAAAATTTGATACTCATATGACAGATGGAGAGCAAGAGAGACCCGATGAATACAATGTGAAATTTATCGAACTTGAGTGAATGGATGGAGAAGTAAGACTTAGGAGCGCTAAAACAAACAAAATTTATTAAGAGCTACAAAGGACAGGGAATTCTAGAAACCATGATCGCCAACATCCTGAAAGTTCAATACATAGAAACTTACACATTTTATATATATATATATATATATATATATGATATGTTTCATTGAATAATATAGACAAGTTCTGTCTATTTATTTTGTGTAAGATCCGTTCGTATGATCTGATTAGCTTGATAGTTTTGCCATGGAAAAACAAGAAATCGCAATAATTGTTGATTTTTTTTTTGATTTTTTTTTTTATCAGGTCTGAGCTTTCGGCTTTCATAAGCCATTATCATCTATATATATATATATATATATATATATATATATATATTTTCACTCTTCTGTTGAAGTAACAAAACTGAAATCTAGTTTCAATTTTTGTTGATTTCAGTCGAGAATTTCGAAAAGGTTCAATGTTAAAATAAGAAATAATTTATTCGTATCTACCATTTCTGATAAATTACTGTTGTCATAGAGTCTAAGGTATTTTCTGCATTTTAGCATTACAATCTGACTGAAGATGAAATTGACAGGTTGGTGGGGGTAGGTGAATTAAAGAAAGAAATTCAGTGCATCTGTCAGTGCAAATCATCTATGGCGCATTTGAGACATTTATGACTCGTCTGGCATCCTTTTTGATTTTAACTCATTGCAGTCACATGAGGACTTTCCCAACTGCAATGAATTATGGGAAGGGGCGATGATGTTCGTTGGGAAATAGACTCTCGGGGAAACAGTACGTCGAAACGAAACCTGCTCTTTCTCACTATTCTGGGGAACTCTCTTTTGTGTTTATTCGATGAATTTTTCATATGGTAATCTGCAATCGCAAGTTAAATGTCAATATAAGATTGCATGAAATGCACATATTTATCATATACATACATATAAAAAATTTCAAAAGTTTAAGGTGATCAATAGAAACTTTTAAATTGGCCCGAAAAGTAGTTGTTTTCTTTTATAAATAAAAGAAAATTATTATACATGTTTAAAAATAATACATTTTTTTTATTCTATTCTTTTATCTATGAATCTAAGAGCACTTTTCATTTTTTTCCCCAAGTTTATCCTGTGTTAATTCTGGAGGTAGCTTGAAACTTTTGAAATATAGTTTGTGTGTTGTGTTGTGTGTGTGTGTGTGTGTGTGTGTGTGTGTGTATGTATATGTATATATATATATATATATATATATATATATATATATATAGCGTGTGTGTAATGAGTAATATACGTAGATAAATATTTCATCTGAGTGACTCTTTCAAATGTCTACTGCCCCACCCCAGTGTGTTTGTATATAATACGTATACATGTGATACTGTATTGGCGAAAGGTTGCATTATTCTAGTGTCCATCTCGGATGAAATTCACTATGCTAAGAAATTATCACGAAGACCAGCTTCCAACCGATTTCTCTACGGCCTGTCCGCACACAAATATGACTGACAAATCCATATCACCAAATGATTGTCACTTTCTTAAGGGCTGTCCTGGACACGAAATTTTAAAAACCGTTTCTCTTCGGAACCAGGTCTGAATATATCGGTGTTATATATTTTCTGAATGCCATTTCTCTCCGGTAACTTCATCATACTCCGATGAGTATGTGGAAGTTTGAAAGTCGAAATGCTTTCTGTCGTCTTTCAATTTATCTAAGTATCTATATTTTCAAAATTTACAATAAAACTATTTTTTTCCAGTATCTGTCATTAAAACTGAATCTCTTCTTATATATAATCTATCGCTCATAAAATCTTCTCTCGACATGTTAAACCTCTTTATTGTGGCCTATAAATGAAATATGACCCAGCGACATGTTGAACCTCTTTATTGTGGCCTATAAATGAAATATGACCCCGCGTAATGTTAGACGGTTTACCCCAAATTGACGTTTTTCATTTCCTCCTAATGTATTCGATATTCACTAAGAATAACGAGAATGAGTCGCCAAGTGAGTATCTATTAAGAGTATTAACCTAGGAGCTTTCAATCTGATACCGAAAGTAAAACGGCAACCCATCGTAGCAGGAGCACCAAGACTCTAAGAAGAACTTTTTTTTTTTTTTTTTTCTATTAATGGTCAAGGAATCTCTGCGGAGTATATTGTATTTCAACTATCCTATGATCGTTCTGGGGTCTATGTGCGAAAATAATAAAAAAAAAAAAACACTTTCATGCTGCCCTACTGCTTGGGGATTCTATACACATTCCAGGAGATCTCTGCTCTTTCGTACATGGCTTACGTGACACAGAACTACCTGGCCCAACAATCTTTCATGATCATTTTGTAACAGGAACGGTCAATTCACAAACATAGCCGACAAACCCCACACTTTAGGATTGAAGAATCATCATAATTATCACTTCTCAGAATTATTAGAATTAAGGGTACCTTTTTATGGATGTAATGGTCAGTAATTTTCTTATATTTCCCCATAAACAAGGTGGGGGATGCTACTAGTGCGCAGGGGGCTAAAGGGAGTGAACATAAAAGAGAAGACTGAGAATATAAAGGGTTGGAAAGAAGATGAATGATTTGTAGCGGAACTCTGGATCCTGATCGGTCATCAAATTACAAAAATTAAAAATACGTCAGAAACGGTTTTTCCACAGCCAAAGAAAAAAAAAAATTCTGGAGCCACCCCACGTGAATGGATTCAATATTTAAGGAGGGTCTCTAACCGGTCACGGTGATCAGTCAGAGGCGATTAGCTGACACACATCTAAAATGTAACCAACTTCAAATCGACCCGGAGATAAGGTCAGGTCGCACTTTGTTCTCTTTCTCCTTATCTATTTCTACAATTACTACTAGAACATTATGTACGAACTCTTGATACCTTAACTTTCTCAATGAACATTAACTTCTACAACTCACGTTATTCCTTCATTTAATAAATTTATATGTTAACATTCAAAATGTATATTTTATTATTCCACTCTTCTACACTAATCCACATATTCCATCCTGCCGACAACCAACCTTCTGATAATAATTCTGCATAAAACTTGTAAGTTGTAGGGAGTTCGGTTAAGTCTGACACAAGGCCAAACAAAAGAAACATTAACCAGCTCCCTACACTACAGATTCACGGAGACAGGTGGCGATTAACTTTGCATTTAAATCTTTGGAGATCGTAGTTATCAGAGAAGCAAGTAAACGAAAGTGAGTTTCACAGTGTGAGCGAAAAACATGTCATCCGGACATACTGTTGATAGCTAGGCTGCACCGAACCGTAAATCGCTTTTATTGACTAGAAACTTTATTTTCTGTTCTGAACACTCGTATGCATTTTTGAAACCTCATTTTTTTTCCCCCGTTGAATATATTTGTTTTTCTTTATAGTTTAATTGTTTGTCTATTGCCAGACAGATCTTGTCAATTGTTTTTTTTTTCTTTTAGTAAGCCACTTACTAGTAACTTAAATAATCTAAATGGGAGCAATAACACCCGAGTCCTCTTCAAAGTATTCCTCTTTGTGATTCACACAGTCATTATATTCTTCCATATCTCATTATCAATATAGCTAATTTACTTTAGATATTTATAATTTTTATGCTCGACCTTAACTGCTTTTACTTTCGTATTGCCAAATGTTGAACGGTGAAAATTACTCCACCTTGTCTACCAAGATACCCGCTCCGTGGCATTCTATTCAAATTTATAAAAGCAAGGGACATTCCCTCACTCTCATTTTGCTCAGAGATGTAGTAGCGACATCACAAAATTTCTGACTGCCGGGGGTAATGTATTCGCACGGAAAACCGACTACTTAATTTCGAACAAACCACGTGAGTAACACACACACACACGCACACAGAGTTTAAGAACATAATTGTTTTTAGAATATCTGCATATATATGTATGTTATCCTCCGTTTTGTGAGTTAAGTCTTTCTCGATAAAAATATAAGCATGAAAATCCTCCACGTTAGATTAGTTTATTTTGAAAATGATGAATTCATTTAATTTGAAAATCTTCATCCTCATCAGTAACAATTCGTAACTCCTCCCACTCGCCACAAACTGGTGGCCAACAGTAACCACGCCCATTACGATCCTGTTGCACTGCTTCGCTGCACTATTTTTTAATGTTTTTCGTCGGGCAGACGAATGATTTGCGTGAAAGTGAATTTGTATTTGTGTGCGTCTTTAATAATTAACTCCAGGTCCTCAGACATCAGGCAGGGAACCTCTAATATTTAGTCTTCAGTCCCACGCTCTACCGCTTTGCAAGCGGTTGACTTTTGTCCGATGATTCGCTTAACGATGATAACGACATTCGGTGCGGATTCTTTATGAAAAATGACTGCTTCATTTCGGAAGTTTGTTCGCGTTCACTTTCTGGAATTAATTCAGAAGAGGAATGTTCAAAACTGATTTCGTCGAATTAAAGAAAAAATTACGTTGCATTTATTCCTGCAATCAAGGAAGATATCGATTTGTATGCCTTTCTTTCCTCTCCATGTCTCTTTCACGTAAGTTCAAAGAAAATCTGTAATACGGCATCATTAGCTCGACATCTTCTTCGGAAAGGAATGTTATTTCGTTGCTGTGTTTAACGGTGAGATGTCGGTATGTGTCGTTATGTGAATACACGCAACTGCGGATTTTCTGTTAGCGTAAGCAATCAAAGCCTAAACTACACATGTCATCGTTAATGTAAAATCATATTAAATCGAGTCGACCTATTAACGAGAAGATAGAGCAAATAAACGACTTTATGAAAGAAAGGATCGCAGGTTCTGGAATTATGATTTTATCGTTGATAAAATAAGCGAAATTCAATTGTTGTCAATTAAAAAAATAAAAATAAACAAAGGGACAACAAAGAAGCTTTAAAAATAGTAATAATTATTATCTTCACTGTTACGTTTTTTTTTTTTTGTTTTTTTTCTTATGGTCACACCATCTACCAAGTTTGCGGGAAGACCTAAGGCAGATAGTCGTGTATCATGACCACACTTCCTGGTGTGTTTCTCCAACATCATTAGCGTTATATGGACAACGTTCTCAGTGTGTGGATTGTACTTATCAATAGACTAGCAGGATAGCCCGCCGTTGCTCGGGTGTAATGAAAGCTTATATATATATATAATCGATTTTCTGCATTATTGTAAGAACTGCAACCTTGAAACTTCTGAATATCGTTTCTTATGTCTTTGTCTATGAGTGTATCAAATTGGATTAAAATCGGACCACTCCTTCTATCACCCGAATTTTTCGATTTTCGATATTTATCGGGGGTACCTCGACACAAAACCTAGATAAGAACACTCGCAGACGCTTATAGTACAACTGTGTCGATTTTCACGAAAATCGGTTCAGCAGTTTCGGAGTCTATAGGTAACGGACACACTCACCCACACACAAACAAAGTTCCATTTATAAATAAGTTTAGATTTTTTTTCTCTTAAGCTGGGATTTCCAGTGTTTTTTTTTTTTAATGTTGTTCCTATTTATATCATTCTAAGCGCACCTACCATGACTGGCACTATTCATGTTTCAAGTGTCCACATTATTTTTTCTATTTCGATTTCCAGGTCTTTATACTTCCCTAATTTTTTTTTTTTAATTTCATTTTATTTTTATTTATTTATTTATTTTCAAATTCGTTGGTTGCTATGTTACAGTCCGCTGGGCAAGCCGTATCCATAAGTTGGCAAGTTTTTCCTCTTTCGTTTTTTGAAAATTAAGTCGATCCTATTTGCTTCATCTTGTCTGTGAAAATGGTCTGATCCCATAGTATTGTGATGTCTTCTATTACTGTAACCTGTGTATGGGATGTGTGTATGTTAACATTTTTTCTTTTTTTTTCAAACGCCCTTTTTGCTGGGCCCCCAGAATACGCCGACTACATTTTTGAAGGGAGTATAGGTCCCCCAAGGGTGCCATCTTTTTGCTGTGGGTAAGATCTGCAGATGACACAGAGCTGATAGTAGACACGGAAATGAGAATGCAGGACCTCCTACAGAAGGTAGCAAAAGGAAGTGAGAAGAAATGAAGCATAAATTTCAAGAAGACTGAATGCATGGTTATCAGCAAAAAGAAGACACTAAATTGCCAACTGCAGGTCGGAGAAACTAAAACAAAGAAATTTAGATTCCTGGGATTGGTGCTAACAGGATGGAAAATGTGATGTTGAGATCCAAGGACGAATTTTAAAAGCTAAACAGAGTATTGAAAAGCAGGAAAATCTCATTGGAAACAAAAAGAATATTGGATTGCTATCAGTCTTTCTGTATAGTAGTGAATATTGGACGATCTCTTCAAGAATGAAAGAGAGGTAGCAGAAATGTGGTTTTACAGAAAGATGCTGAGGATACCATGGACTGAGAGCGTGGCTAAAGATGAGATATTGGAGAGAATGGAAACGAAGAGAAATCTCTTAACATAAGACAGATGAGGTTTTTGGAACATGTAATAAGGAAGGAAGTAAGGTTTGGTGAATTTAATACTCACAAGACGGATAGAGAGAAAGAGACAGGGGAAGCAGGGCAAAACCTACTTGATAGGCTTGAGCAAATGGATGGCGGAGCGTGTTTTGGGAGAGATACCAAAAGGAAGAATTTTGAGAGCGACAAGAGACAGATCCCAAGTGGAAGAGACATAACACACGAAGAAGCAACCACTGATGCTTGAAGATGGAATTCTGGTGGTTAAGGGTTGTAAGAATTGGGCTATGCATACACTTTGACTTCTACACGGCTGGTCACATCAAGCCTTAAGTTAGACTAACAAAGGAAAGTCACTTTTACCATATCAAACATTAAACTGACTTAGTAAGCGGTAGTTGTAGGGTTAATCAAACTCGGAACAAAAGAATCTAACACCGCTGTTTCACCCTCAGAGGGGAGCCCATATAGGGTTCCGATATGGATGGGGAGCATAACTGATGAATAATAAAGTCAGTTAAGTACCATACGTGATACACGCTTGAGTGATTGTCTCTATCGAGACATGACTAACTGGGCAGAATATTGTCTCTCAGCAGGTTGCCATTGCTTTCTGTGGTAGCCTGATTGCCAGCCAAGGCTATAGAACTCTATCTGGTCTGTTATTTAACCCATACCTGGAGGAAAGAAACGGATTAATACATTTCCCAAGGGTATTTAGGCGTAAGTGAATGCAAAGAATTCAAGTGGAATTCGAACTCGGCTCCCCGATTTCTCTTTCCGAGCAGATATCCACTGCGCCACAATGCATATCCTAAATAATAAAGTATCAGCTGAAAAAACAGATTACACATTGGTGTACAGAAAATCAATCGAAGGAAAAATTCTTGAAATTTTTAGCAATGGAACTATTAGATAAGAAACAAATAACGAAGTTGTCACTTTTTTGTAATAGAAAATTTTTAGTATCTTGAATAACTACTAAACAAGTTAAAAACAAAAAAGATAAAAATAAGTTACTGATAGAAGTCAAAGGAAAACATGACGCTGAAACTTTAAGAATGATCAAATTTCATGATAAAGGTAAAGGTCTACCAACACCAATTTTTAAATTTTTCATGCGTGGTGAGAAGCCCTGAACTTCAACTGAGTACACTGGAACAAATTAAGATTAACTCTCTCTCTCTCTCTCTCTCTCTCTATATATATATATATATATATATATATATCTAAATCAATATTAGACATAAAATGAATATCCATTAAAAATGATAGAATTATAGATACCAACACTTATATCATTAGTTTTGATGCACCAGAACCACCGCAGGAAATAAAATTTGGCTATACATTTTCCAAAGTATAATCTTAGATTCCAAACCCATCACAATGTTTGAACTGCCAAAGATATGAGCATGGCAAAAATAAATGTACAAGGAAGTCAGTATGTGGAAAATGTGGTTAGATTGATTCTAACCCCACAGTGATCACCTGCTCAAATGAAACCAAATGCCGTAACTGTAAAAAAGAAAAAAGTCGTCAGGCAACTTGTATGGACTGCAAAACATGGTTAAAAGATGTATATTAAAAATTAAACACGCCAAAAAATTTACCTACTCAGAAACAAGGAAAAGCATCGAAACTAACTCCAATACACCATCATATGCAAACATTACCTAAGTAATATCAAGCAGTGGCTATAAAAATAAACTGTAATCAAACAAATTACACGAAATACAACAACTAACATTTTTAATTCAAGAATAAGCATACTGAAAACATTAAAATGAATTGTAAACGTGGAAGAACCAAATCTGTTCACAATGCAAATTCAACACAAGATTCAGAAAACAACCTCTCAATGATAAAACACAAAACTTCTCAAATGAAAAATTCCATGAACAGAAAACTGACAGAACAAAAACCAATGAAAACCTCAATAAAATTAAAAAAAAACAAACTCCAAATCCAAAAAAGCACGGTTTAAAATAATAAAAAAAATAATCAACTCGCATAAAGATAATCAAAAAACCAAAATGACAAGAACCTAAATAATCAAAAACAAACAAATCCTCAACGGCGAACAAGTTTACAAACTAGGAAAATAGTACGAAATATACAGAAATAGAAAACCAAAAATAAGTAATCTTTTAAGATCCACTCACTAAAATAATTAGGCAAACAGAACACAAGCGTCATACAATGAAAATGTGGAGGTGTTAAACCAAACTAGAAGGAAATCAAACACCTCACTGATCACATTTCAAATATAGTCTGCTTACCGGAGACTTTGCTTTTTTTTCCGTATTTACTAGCCTTCCCACGCAAGGCCAGATGTGACACATGGTCATTTTATAGTGGGTATTTCCGGCCATATAGCCGGGCCAAAAAAATCTCTGTCTATTTTTCCCCAGTCGTGGTTCTACCCTTCGGCGGAACCACAACTGGGTTTGTGCTCTCTGCTCGGAAGCAGAGAGCGCCCTCTACCCGAAGGCAGAGAGCTGACAGTGTCATAGAGCAGTCAGGCGAATGCCTAAGACCTTTTCCGACTTTGTTTTTTTTTTCTTTTCAAAGAAAGCAGCTACATTTCCTTTAAAGTATATGAATCAAAAACTAAATTAAAAAAAAAAAAGAGAGAATAGGCCAAGTGCGGGTACAACAATATGGGTTAAAGTATCTATACCCTATAAAAAACTACAATTAAATACAAATGTACAGACCATGGCAGTAAAAGCTTAAATTCATCGAACAATAATTACGCTGAATTTATATTCCTCCAAAATACAGACTGAATAAGACTGAAATAAAAATACTAATTGCTAACTTCCCACTCCATTTCTATTAAGGGGAGATTTTAATGCTCCCAGTAACATTTGGGGCTGTAGGAACCCCAATCAAAATGATGAAATTATAGAATCTCTATTATAATCATCTGGTTCATTTATCCTTAATAATACACACTTATTTACATCCAGGTACCAGATCAACATCAGCTATCGACCTTACCATATATTCCTTATTATTTTTATAAATAGTACATGATTACCAATGTAATAGTGGCTATTCGCCTATTTTTTAAATATAAGGAAGCCTATACCTGAAGAAAGGAATCCATAATAACAACTACACAAAGTTAACTGATTAAAATTCAATGAACTCTGCTCATCCCAGGTTTCTGGGTATGACTGTAAACTCCATCCAGCAGCAAGGTCTCTAATTAGGCGGTTGTGAAGAGCACTGACTCACCTCTTAATTGCTGTTGTTCCCAGGTCTACCCTGACCTGGGGTGGTAGCACCTGTTAGGGTCCCAGCTATGGCCAAATAGTTAACCCCAAAACTAGTCAAAAGACTATGAAAAAAGAATAGACTTTTATAGAAATACATACATAAAAATACTTTTATAGAAATATATACATTTTTGAATGAAAAAAATTATTACCATGACACATCTTTTGAAGGAAAAAAAAATATTGTCATAATACATTACCAGCAATACATTTTTTTATTACAAAACTGGAAGATATCTTTAGTTTTCTATATTAAAAAAAATACCCGCATCCCATGGAACAATTTACAACTGAACACTTACTTTTAAATTGCCGTAATATAATAGAAATCTGAAACAAATACAACTTGAAAGTTACCAAGTCGAATAACTTGAAAAATCTTTTCGAGAATATCGATCCAAATTATAATACATTTCATCAAAGAAATTGGCCTTCATGAAAATTTTAAGTTTTCTTATGGTAGCGGCTCACTTAACCGCCACCCCCCTCCACAAAAAAGTTTTCTCCAGTTTTTATACTTCAGCAAAGTCTATCTATGCAAACTGGTGTGAGCCTTTATTCAGATAACAAAGATGTTCATTGGACTTGTTTTCTAACTAGTCAAGTGTTGTCGGCGTTTAGATAACTTTCCAAGGTTGACATGTCGTAAAACTAAACCAAACTAATCTGCTCATCCCAAATCAACATGGAAATTCTCAACGAACAAGAACCTATCGTCTTCTTTATAAATATAACACAAATAGCAAAACAATATACTAATCTTCCTTTTAAACCACATACTAAATCAAAATCGTCTTTTACAGCAGAATGCAAAGAAGCAGTTGAAACTAGGAAAAAATGCTAAAAATATTCTTACACGGCCCAACCACAATCAACCGACAAGGCTACATGAAAGTTCAAGTAAAACCACGTTACATTATTTAAAAAAGCCAGAAGAGAATCTTGGCAAAACCCCAATAAATACAAATATGGAAAATTAATGGAAAAATATTACAAACTGCAACAGTTTGCTTAACCAAAACAAATAGATAAATTCACTAGAAGAAAACAAAACAAATCTCAAATAGCTAACCTACAAGCAACATAATTTCAAAGAAATTCCTCAAAAAATGACTACACTCCAAAATTTCAAAACTATAAGAACATTATGAACCATGTAAAACTTCCATTTACTTCAAACAATAAAGAATACAATATTCACTTTGCTATGACAGAACTAAGATTCTATTAGCAGTATAGCCCGGCGTTGCTCGGGTTTAATGAAAGTTCTAAAACTAATCCATGGTCCTGGAGATCAGACTCTTTGGACGTTGGCACGAAAGACTAAAAAGCAGTAGTTGTTTCCAGGTAAAGCGAAACCGGAGACTGAAAACAAAATGAATGGATGTAAGTGAAATTTTGATTTCCTGCTATCGATATCAAATAAGTTTTTTTCGTTGTAAACTGAATTTTGAAGGCTAAATAAGTCCTCTGAGTAAATGGTATCATGACTGAGACTAAGAACTACAATTATACCTACTTAGAACCAAACCCGAAGCAAAAACTAAAATAAAAAGTCCGAAAAAATACAAACATACAGGCATATAAACAAACACACACACAAGCATCTTGATTTTATATATATATATATATATATATATATATATAAATTATCGATTTTCTGCACTAATTGTAAGAACTGCAATCTTGAAACTTCTGAATTTCGTTTCTTATGTCTTTGTCTATGAGTGTATCAAATTTTATTAAATTCGGACCATTCCTTTTATAACCCAATTTTTTCGATTATCGATATTTATCGCGGGTACCTCGACACAAAACCTAGCTAAGAACACTCGCAGATGCTTATAGTACAACTGTGTAAACTTTCAAGAAAATCGGTTCATCAGTTTCGGAGTCTATAGATAACGGATACACACACACACACACACACACACACAGAGTTCCATTTATAAATAAGTTTAGATTAGATTAACAAAAGTAAATTTCTTCAAGAAGTCCAGATGAAATTCATTACCAATTTTGAAAACGCCTAATAGGAAATTCTATTAACACTTCTCTAGATCTCCCATGAGATTTCAAACAAATTTCCAAAATTGTAGTTTGAGTCTATCATCGTTCCAAATCCTAAACTTGGCAAGTAACATTTCAGCCCAACAAACTACCGACTAATTAAACTAACGAGTTGCATTTGCAAGACTAATGTCGAGATTAGTAAATGCTCGACTAACGTGGTAACATGGAATTATTGTGTCCTAAAATAAAATGCACAAGATGAGAATAAAAGGAAGAATGGCTTTATTCGTTAAATTCTTATCAAACCAAACATTCAATGTACGATATGGAAACTCAGCTTCAGACAAAAGCAGGAAGCAGAAATACTTCAAGGTAGTATTTTATCAATTACATTGTTTATTCGCAAAATAAATAACATTAAAATTTAAACTTATTTATAAATAGAACTTTGTCTGTGTGTGTATCCGTTACCTATGGACTCCGAAACGGCTGAACCGATTTTCTTGAAAATGTACACAGCTCTACAATAAGCGTCTGCGAGTGTTTTTTAGCTAGGTTTTGTGTCGAGGTACCCCCGATAAATATCGATAATCGAAAAAATCGAGTCATAGAAGTAGTAGTTCGATTTTAATCAAATTTGATACACTCATAGACAAAGACATAAGAAACGATATTCAGGAGTTTCAAGGTTGCAGTTCTTAAATAGTGCAGAAAATCGATAATATATTTATATATAAAAGGCAAGATGTGTGTGTGTTTGTCTGTCTTTTATACAAATCCACAATTTTTGTCCGATTCTCACCAAACTTCACACAAATATTCTTTAGTCTGAGCTCCAGGACCATGGATTAGTTTTAAAGCGTTCATTACACCCGAGCAACGCCGGGCTATACTGCTAGTCATTCATACAGGAATTGAAAAATCCCTATATATACATGATCTTTTAGTATGCTCATCACCAAACATGCCTTCCCTTCAAAGATAAGTACCAAAATGTATAAACAAGATAGAAAAATGATCAATTGAAAATGTATTCGGTTTTTCAAAAGCAAAAACTCTTACCGCAAAAAAAAACAAAAAAACAAAAAAAAACGCTACTTCGGTCCAAAATTAAATGTAAACTCAATTCCTATGGTCTAACAAATAAAATATCTGGGAATCATACTAGATAGCAAACTTAATTTCAAGGCTCATATTGATTATTTTTAAACAAAAATGCGTTGAAGCTTCTAAAAGTAATAGCAAAACTGAATGGGTGTGCCGACCGAAAAGTAATGTCCAGAATATGTCACACATCAGATCAAAATTAAACTACATCATTTGCAAGGTCACACGTAAATCCTATTTTGAAAATCTACAAACCATACAAAATCAAGGACTGAGATTAAATCTCAGTGTCTTCTGGACCTCTTCCATGCAAAGTTTCTATATAGAAGCCAATGACCCACCTATATTTCTATGGTAAAAATTATTCCCCAGTAGGCACTAAAACTACAATCCAACCCAAATGACTTGGCAAACCAAAAAAACACATGAATCTCAAGAGATCCAGTTCTATAAAAGTATACCAAATGCCATTCCTTCACTTTAAGTTGCGACTAAACAAAGCAATAGAACAGATAAACAATGATCCTGATAATCTAACACCAGTCACAATAAATAAGGCAGCTCTATTGACAATCTCCAAGCTTCACATCTCGCTCGATCAGCGAAGTTAAGCAACGTTGGGCCTGGTAAGTACTTAGATGGGTGACCGCTTGGAAATACCAGATGCTGTAAGTGTATAGTGACGGATGTGCGTTGTGGTGCAATGGATATTGGATCAAAAAGAGAAATCGGTGAGCCAAGTTCGAATTCCAGTTGAATACCCTGCATTTACTAAAGCACTGGTACCACTGGGAAAAGGTATTAATCCGTTTCTTCCCTCCAGTTATGGGTTAAATAACAAGGTAGGATTTGGTGTCCCTGCCCTTAAAAACAAACCCCAAATAATCTTGATACTCGAAAAAAATGTATTACTAGACACAAAACTTATATAAAAAAAAACAACAAATTGTTGAAAGAAAAAGGTGTTACCAGCAATAAATAAAGTTTAGTTGGCAATAAATGACCCGCCGAGGTTGATTTGCCATGAAACAGAACAACCAACCAAGCTTCACATAGATCTAACATTATTTCTTTTTTCTTTGTGTCAATCACAAAGTACAGAGAATTAAGAAACACATATCAAAACTATAGACCATTCTATACAGATTCATCAAAAGTTCTAGATAGAATAGGTGCAACATTCACGTACAAATATATAAATCAGGCTATCAAATAATGCATCCATCTACACAGCTGAACTACTATAATGGTTTAATTGCACGTAAAATGATAGAAAATTCAGAAGATAGGAAGTTTATATTCTCAGACTCCTTATCTAGTTAATCAGCAATTAAAGAAAACATAATTCATTCTTATGTTCAATAAATTTTGTTAATTTGTCATCATCTAATAAATCACAAAACAATATTGGTTTCGATTCCTGAAAATATAAGCATCAAAGAAAATTCGGAAGTTGACACACTTGCAAAGAGGCAACGAAAATAAAAATAACCAACATTAAACTCTGTATCTTTTCTTTTGTGTGCCTTGTCCTTTCAGGACGTAGGCGATCATGGCCTTCCACGTCTCCCTATCCCTGGTGGCTCTTACTACGCTTTCTCCTGTTAGACCAGGCAACCCCAATTCTGCTATCCACCCGCTCAAGCCCATCAAGTATGTTAGACGCTGTTTTCCCCGGTCTCTCCTTCTCTCTATCTGGCCTGTGAGTATCAGATTCTCCAAGCTCGTCTTCCTCATTGCATGTCCCAAAAACTTTAGCTGTCTGTTCTTGATGCTCAGTATCGTTTCCGTCCTTTCCAAAACCTCATCATTGCTCATGTGCACGATC
This sequence comes from Ascarosepion bandense, assembly GCA_037127315.1. NCBI lineage: Eukaryota > Metazoa > Mollusca > Cephalopoda > Sepiida > Sepiidae > Ascarosepion > Ascarosepion bandense. The sequence goes on from JBBBDQ010001734.1 coordinate 3,729,483, forward strand.
CATGATATTCACAGCATCCTTCTGTAGAACCACTTTTCAATTGCTTCAAGTTTTCCCTTCATCTTCGATAAGATTGTCCAGCATTCATTGCCATACTGAAAAACTGACGTCACATAGCAACCCAGTACTCCCTTATTTGTTTCTAGTGAAATTTTCCTGTCTCTTAATACTCTACTCAGCTTCTGAAATGCGTCCATCGTCATGCCAATTTACCTTCGGATGTCTGTGTTACACTTTCTATCTTCTGTTATAACACTTCCCAGGTATTTAAAACTTGCTTGATTTTAGTATCCATCACCTCTAATTGGCATTTTGGGCTGCTCTTTTTTTTTCTGATGACCATACATTCGGTTTTCTTGTATGGCAGGAATCGCCATCGGAGGCCACAAGTGGAACAATGTGAGGTACGCAGATGATACAGTGCTGATAGCAGACACGGAAAGAAAAAAACTACAAGACGTCGAACAGAAGTTAGCTAAATAGAGTGACAAGAATAGACTACAAGTAAGTAGTCTATTCTTGTCACTCTATTTAGCTAACTTCTGTAGTTTTTTTCTTTCCGTGTCTGCTATCAACACTGTATCATCTGCGTACCTTACATTGTTCCACTTGTGGCCTCCGATGGCGATTCCTGCCATAACATCTAGGATTCTCAGAATAGTCTCGCTACACAAGTTGAATAGATTCGGTAAAAAGACACATCCTTGTCTTACTCCCCTTTCTACCTTTGTATATCTGCTGAATACGTTACCTGTCCGTATGCAAGCGGTTTACTATCAGTAGAGATTATTGATTACTATTATGTCGAGGTTGCTGAGCATTTCTATCAACTCCTCGTGGCGCATTTTGTTGAACGCCTTCGCATAATCGATAAAACATAGGTGAACGCCCTTTCTCATTTTTTTACTGTCCTTTCGGATAGCATCCTAATCATAAATAAGGCGTTCCTAGTTCCAGTGTCTTTGACGAACCCGCACCGTTTTTGTCTGATTTATGGCCTGATTTTTCTGCTTGTTCTATTCATCAGGATTCGGGCGATCAGTTTTGTAATGTGGCTCATCAAACTGATGGTTCGGTGGAGTTCGCACTCGTTTGCACCTGGCTTCTTAGGCAGTGCTATGAAAATCGACTTGCTTAGGTCGTCCGGTATTACACCACTGTTATAAATTTCATTTATTATTTCTGTAATTTTTTTACGCCAAATTCATCCAAGGATGTCAGCAATTCTATTACAATGCCGTCTGGTCCAGCTGCTTTGTTTCTATTCAGTTTGGCTATTGCAGCTTCCACGTCTGACTTTAATATTTCCAGTCCATCCTCATCTTTGTGTATTATTGGTTGCTCTCTTGTCGTTGTAAAGATTATTTATATATTCTTCTCACTGCTGGAGTATTTCCTCTTTTTCTAATATGATCGTTATACATATTATAAAAATGAAATTACACGTCAAAATAAAGTGGTAAGCAATTGTCCTAAACAATGAACTATATGAACATCAGCCAACGATTACAAAGGAGACTACAGAGCCATTGGCTGACAGTAGACTGTGGTGATACCGACCGAGCAAAAACGAGGGACCGGATGTTTGCACTTTAACGACCAGAAAGCAAATGACCAAAACTTGTCTCTGCGCAGATGTTCCGATTGAAAAATAAAAATTAATCAAATATTAAATTTCCATTTCGTGAGCCTACGCGAATTTTATTTATCAGCCAATGGGAAGCCCAGAATCAAATACAAGTGTGAAATCCCAAACGAGCTGCTGTGATCCAAAAAGCAGATATAAAAAGCCAAGACAGAAAGCACCCAGCAGACAGACCGACGATGACAGGCGAGAGTAATTAATATCTCCCTTGACCAAGTCAAGTGGCTACTATGCTTGTCCCTTCACCTCTCCTTTCTTCTTCCCCGTCTCAAAACTACTTACTGACCTAAGGGGCGACTACATCAAAGACATTCATCACTTACGCGCTCCCCACATTTCTAAGCCTTAAATCTCTTATTAATTGCCATGAACATTTTAACCTCCGTTGGACCTATGTTCAAGTATTACTTTAATTGTAAAAACATTAATTGATGTGTATATATAAAAATGTCATTTTTCAACTCAAATTGCTTTTCTTGATTTTATAATCATTTTATAACTTATAGTGGGCTATCTACCACTAGGCCAAATTCCATTAACTTGCAACAATATACAATTACCCTTTACTAGAAAGGACTCCCACTACAACCAGAAAAGGAACAGATAAGCAACCCACTATAAGACGAGACACAGTGCTCAATAGTATAAGAATTGAACATGCATGCACTAAGAGCAGATACTACACCTCCGTGTACTCCCTACAACCAATTTCTCACCGTTAAGCATATCTTGATACAATGCAAAAAACCCCAAAAATCCATACTATTACTATGCACAAAATTTTAATATTCTTTTCAAAAATGTACCTACTGCCCAAACAATAGGATATCTGAAGAAAATAAAATATTTCCAATTCTTATAGAAAATACCCTTTGAACCATAAAACTTAGGTTTTGGAATAATCCCGAACAATACAACTTGTGGTATTTTGATAAGTTTTTAAAAACTTCACAACCACTTGAAATGTTTTGAAACATGCCTGAATAAAAAAATTTAGTTTCACCATTAAATGATCAACAATAATTGATATTCTGGTAAAATAAATAAACAATGAATCTTTTCCAAAGTATTTGCACATTGTCTAGTGTAAATAATGTTTCACTCTATCGTGATGATTTTTATGTTCATTTGGCACAAGTACAGAACTACTTAGGTAGTCTATAGTTTCCAGATATTTGTTGCAGAACCTGTATTTTGGATTTGCAGTATTCTCCATGACACTTGTCTAAAAGTTCCTAGTGAAAAGAATCTGGTCCTGCGCTGCAAGAATAAAGTATTCTGTTTCAGCCTTTAATCTAGATGCTCATAACCATCGATCAGTATTATTTTTATCAACATCAGCTTTATTAGCATATTGAGGATATTGGCCATGC
>JBBBDQ010001734.1:3737500-3972500 GCA_037127315.1 Ascarosepion bandense
CTAATTACTCCCTATCTTCCTGGTAAATATAGTATTAACTCCACGGACGAATTTTTACAGATTCTCCATTCCGTAAAACCTAAGAATCAAATGATTGCATCTTTGGATGTCCAAAACTTATTCACAAATGTTCCCGTCCAGGAAACAATTGACATCATTATCCGTGATGTATACAACCATGCTACTCTCCCATCAATCAATATTAAACCCACTATATTAAAAAAAACTATTATTAGCATGCACCACACAAGTACCCTTTCACGATCCCTTAGGCAATATTTATACACAAATAGATGGTATTGCGATGGGATCTCCTTTAGGTCCCCTCTTTTCTAATTATTATATGGCAAATCTAGAAAATAAAATAATGACAACAATAAACCCTCTATATATGTAAGATACATAGATGACATCTTTGTTTTAGCTAAGAATATCGATCAAATTAAATATCTTAAAAACAAATTTGAAAGTCACTCCGTCCTCAAATTTACATTAGGACTTAATATTAATAAACTCCCATTCCTTGATGTATTCATTGATTCGAGCACACATAAATTTACTACTTCTCTATATAGGAAACCAACTAGTATAAATTCGTGTCTTCTTAATTATAATAGTGAATGCCCCCAACGATATAAGTTAGCTGTTATAAAAAAACTTACTTCAACGCACACAAATGATATCTTCTTCCAAATCTATATTTTATAAAGAATTACACAACATTAAGCAAACACTAGTCAATAATGGATTTCCTAACTCCGTTATTGATCAACAAATTAAAATGTATCTCAACAAACTTAACAATAGCTCTAACAATAATGATAATATTAATAATAATGGTTTACATCAAAATAAACATAACACTATTAACTTATACTATTGCAACCAAATACATAATAATTACAAACAAGATGAAAAAACTCTCAAAAACATAATACGTAGAAATGTTAAACCAGTCGAAAGTAATAATCAAATTAAACTCATTATATATTATAAAAAGTTTAAAACAATTGACCTCATAGTCTATAATAACCCAACAGGCACTAAACTAAATTCTTTACAAAAAACCCATGTAGTGTACCAATTTACATGCCCATTCAGAGATTGCATCTCTGATACTAATCAAAAACCTAGTACATATATTGGTTTTACCACAACCACGCTCTCCCGTAGACTTACATGTCATCTTTCTGATCAGAGTACTATTAAACAACATTTCTCTGAAAAACATAAACATGTAGGTAATATCAGACAGATTTTGGTCAACAATACGGTGATCCTTACTCATACACACAGTAAGAGGAACCTGCAGATATTGGAGGCCATGTACATCAAATCAAAACAACCAACACTCAATAAAATCAACTTTAAAACAGGAAATAATATATTACATTGCATTTGACTAGATGGTTTTGTTGTCATTTCGCGCTATCCCGCGGTGTGACGTCATAAAACCTCATCGCAAACTTAAGAACTGCGTTTATTATTTTTGGTAACTATTGCCGTTGCCAAGCGGAGTTTTATGTCAACACAAAATAAAATCGTCGGTGATGGTGGATTTTATAATATTTCAGTTTAAACAACCTCTCTGAAGATGGTTCATCTGAGCCGAAAGCTTAGAAGAAAACCAATAAATAATTATCCAAATGTTGGAGAATTTTTGTCTTTATTTTCAACTGAAATTAAAGCAAAAATACGACGTTTAGAACGGCTCATGATTAAACATAATAGACATTCATTGTCTCTTATATTTAATAGCATATATAAATATATATATATATATATATATATATATATATAATTTTCCCCATTTTTTTTTTTTTTTTTTTTTTTACATTCCCTTCCTTTCACCATCTGAAGACATGGCAGTCGTTACCTTGGCTACTGAAAAAAATTTTATCTTATTTCTTTTTTAACTTTCCCCCTGTCCTTATTTTCTCTTTCCTCCTCCACTTCTATTCCTGTGACACGGTTAAATTTTGATCTTTGATTCTTTAATACAAGAATTTGTGCAAACATTCACTCGTTATATCGTGAAAGTAAATTTTTGCACAAAGGGATCCAATCTTTTTGCAAATAAAACGTTATCATCAGACAAGTTACCTCATCCATGGCAGCAAACAGGTTAAAATTTTTCAATTCCAAACCTAGCTTTTCCAATCAAAATTCTTCCTCTCTTATCTGCACACACACACACTCAATACTGTTCACCTTAGTACTTTTGACTTTGTACTCACGTCTTTTAATTGAAGACTTGGAAAAAAAAACCCTCAGGTCAAATACTGATCCAGTTACTCCACCTGGAAAATCTACCTCCCCAATAAAATCAACTTGAAAGAACATAGATTTTATTTCTTACAACCTTCGGGTAGCAATTTTTTCCACTTTATGCTTTCTTGTTCATAAGGCAGTTCACCTTTCATGGCATTGCCAGCTGTTTAACACATCTTAGCGAATGAAGCACTGCCCTTGTGAAAATTGTGACCAAAGTCTCTTGAATAAAGCTGAAAGACTGCTTCTTGAAATTCTGTTGTTCCAAGAATTCACAAAGAGATCACAATGTCTCCAAGGTATATTGGAGACAAAAAGAAAAACTTCCTTCTATTGAATCCAATACCTTTTATTGGTTTAAGACTATTCGTTTCTTTTCTCTGGATTCTTTCAATTAAAAGATTGGGGATGAATAATTGTCAGGTGGGCAATAAAACTGACAGTTGTCGTCATTATTATTATTATTATGAATAGTGGTAGTTTACCTATACCGTAAAAAATAATGGAACCCCCGCCTTTTTTCTTTTTCTTGTACACTATTTTAAATGTGAAATTTGTCTCTTTGCCTCCTGACATTGTCCCCATGAAGACCCTATCACATGATATTGCCGGGTAAAAAAGATAGCTTGTAAAGAAAAAGTGGCTGACAGTGTAGACAAAAAATATACACGGTATTATCCAGTTTGTACATTTGTGAAGAAAATGACAGTGGATATCGAGTCAGAATGACAAATCAGGGAGCCAAGTTTGAACTCCGGTTGAATTCTTTGCATTCATTTACACACAAATACCCTTTCGAAAGGTATTAATTCAATCTCTTCCCTTCAGTTACGGGTTAAATATTAGGACAAATTGGGTTCTGTAGCCTTGGCTGGCAACCAGTCTACTGCAGAAAGTAATGACAACCTACTGCAGGATAATTTCTGTCCAGTCAGTCATGTCTCTTTTGAGACATGATTGCCCAATGCATGTATAACGTATGGCACTTAACTAACTGAATGAATATAATAGTTGGAATCATGATTAAGGCTTCTACTGGTTATAAAATGGAGGATAGGTTTTCTATTCTGAAGTAATAAACTGATCCCTCACTAAATACTACGTGATAATCAATCTCTCCTCTCTCTAGCTGTGAGTCAAATAACAGGACAGATTGAATTCTATAGCCTTGGCTGGCAAGCAGTCTATCGCAGGAAGCAATGGCAACCTACTGCGGGATAATCTTCTGCCCAGTCAGTCATGTCTCTTTCAAAGACATGATTGCCCAAGTGTGTATCATGTATGGCCCTTAACTGACTGACCATACATGAGAATTTGAGGAAGGGATATAACATTTAGATTAATACATCATTGTCAACCATGGACAAGAATTTTAGAAAAACCACTGAAGATTGAATTGTCAAACCTTTAGATTATCTTTATGACTATTGCTCTTTGGTGAACCCAATGCTTGCTGGTATGTAATATTGTCTCTGGACATGTTCTATATTTACAGAGCTGAATATTTTATAGCTGAATTGTGTGTGTGTGTGTGTATATATATATATATATATATATATATATATATAAAATAAAACATGAGAAAATGAACTTTTAATCTGACTTTTTAAATGTCATTATTTAATTCTTTTTTGTGATTTTAACATTTTCCAAGTGCAACCAAAAAAGAAAATAAAATTTTCATCTTTTTCAGGTAGGTTTCTCAAAATAGTCATTAATCAAATGTTGTGACCTTTTCAGATGACTACTAGGTTGTGTCATAAATAATTTTTGTTTTTGTTTGTTAATTTTATTCTTCAAAAACTAAAGTATAATTACATTTTATTCAAATATATTGACCCTGACCTGGAGTGGTAGAACCTGTTAGGGCCCCAGTAAATAGCTGACTCACAAACTGAGGTCAATAGACAATGAAAGCATCAAAATCGATTTTCATAGTAACAATGTCAGAAATATATTTTTGCTACATGGGGGTGGGGGGAAATGTGCACATGAAAAGTAATGGTAAGATTATATTAAACCTAGAAAAGAACAGGTGAAGTTACTAAGAAATGTCTTAAAATACTGCAGCTAAAAATAAAATTTAAATGCAATATTTTAAGAAATTTCTTGAAATCATATTGCCAAAAGCAAGGCATTTTTCAGGTAGTTATATAGGAGGAAAGTTATGAGAAAGTGACAGGTTATAGGGGGTGTCAGGAAGTGGGTAAGAGAAGGATGAGAATACTGATGAGTGTGAATTAGATGGAGAAAGGAGCATGAGAGAGAGGATTATTGACTTTACATTTAACTTCTTGTAGATTGTAGGGAAATCAAGTAAATGGAAGGGAATTCCACAGGTGGGAAGTGTGAGAAAAGAAGCTGCTGGAGTAGAATTTGCACTTACATTTTATTGGTTTCATAGTAAAAGGGCGGGACCTAGTTGCTACTCTTGTGGCTCGAGTAAATTCATATATAGGGGGCACCAGTGAAGCAGAAGCCTTCACTAGAATATCTTGTCCTGTACTTTTCCAGGTTTAATATCTTACGAATATTTTCATGTGTGCATTTTTCCATGTAATATGTGATTTTTCCAGAAATTACTATTAATATAAATTTAATGCTGAGAACTGCATTCAAAAAATACTAAAAAGAAAAAAATTATATGCAATTGATTTAAAAAAAAAAAAACTTATTTATAATTCTGATAATCAATTCTGATAAAATAAAGTTTAATTGACAAAAATAAGTTATCATCAAAATTTAAATGTTGAAAACTGCAAAAATATAAAGCAAGGGAAAAGTTATAAAGAATAAGATCTAAACTATCGCCCGGTTCACACTCCACCCACGTTTATTGAACAGGTGAAGAGGCTCATCCCTTGTTCCCTGTTTAGGATGTGGTTCCCGGCTTTCTCTTTTCCAATCTTTTCAGTCTTGCATAACCCTCTGCACATCAGTGGCGTTACCGCCTTGCTCGGGGTGATATGATTAAAAAAAAAAAAAGATTTATTATTAAAAGTATTAACCACTCATTCACTTATGTACTTATGTAGTTAGTCTCCCTTTTTGGACTTTACATTCTGATATAATTCTTTTTTTCCTATTGAACTAAAATTCAAACATTTTTTTAAAAAAATGTAGCTTGGGAGGTGTCCTATCTAAATCCGTAAACTGTTTAAAATTTGGTTGAGAACGGAATCAGCAGTGAAGCTTGAAAGCTGCTTATTTTCACTTGATGTTGGATTTAAGAATGTCATTCAACCACGACAGCAGTTGAATATATACTATTTAGATGAAAACTCAACACTTATTTAGACAGTTCTAAATCAAGATTTATTTTGACAGTGCAAATTTACTTACATCATTGAAATAGATCATGATTTATAACTATCTAAATATGCTTAAGTTTCTCTTTCAATATTTTATAATGCTCTGGATAATATCATTTAGCTCTCTATTTTTATTCAATTATTTATATTAATTGGATAAAATCTTTTGAATTATCCTCTCTATCTTTACAGATCTGCCATTCTCATATATATCAGCAATACATCTTTTCAAAAATACATAAATGAAACCTGATCTACAAACTGATTTCTTACAAAGAATACATATTCTATTCATACGAACATATCCTAAAAATCTTCTTGGATTTAAATCACCAATTGAGGCCGATATGTAGTAAAGTAAACCATACGTAGTTAAGATCCTGAATTTTCAGGACCTTTCTGCACAGTGGGCTTGCAGACATTTTTGGAACATTTCCCAAGTAATAGTCTAAAGTAATATCAGAATTTCAAAACTTGTTTAACTTTCTCTCAGCTCCAAGTATTTAGTAAATTATGATGCAAGTTAATTAAAACTTGCACATTTTTAATAATAGTTTAGATGACCACAAATTTTTCTCTTCAGTATAAATAATAGGGGCTTAAATTAATTCAAGGGTCTCAAAAACCACAAACGTCTGTTTGACTCCGTTTTGTAAGTTGACACTGTGTTTTCTTTAATGACAAGGGGTAAAAATTAACCAAGTCAGTGTCCTCATTCCTACCCTGATGGGACAATACTTACCCATGATGAATTTGTTATAATTATCAGTTTAAAACTCAGCTTTTATGATAAAATGAACTTAAAGGTGAGTGCTGCTTGAATGCTATTTATTACCAAATAAGTGCCATGAATTGAAAGTTTAAATAAAGAAAAATGATAAATTAAAATTTTCATCTAAATTAAAATATTTTCCATTTTCTGACACATTTGAAAACAGAATATTTCAGATGGTTTACACTGATTGTGCTTGAATTCTTTTACATATTTGTGTTGCGTTAGGAGACAAAATGTGTTATTTTCAACATCAGATATTTGACTTGGCAGCACAAGATGAAGAGAAGGAACAAAAAAGTTCAATGTCTTTGTAAAGAATAAATATGGTTGTAAGATGGAGAGATAAACATTTTTAATTCTTCATTGACAAGACAAAAAAGTGACAAAGATGTTGCAAAATTTAAATATCAATCAGATATGAATTTGTGTTGAATGTTATTAAAAGGCTGACAAGAAATTAGATTTAATTTTGCAATAACAATGAAAAAATAAATGATTCAATTATGAAGATAATTTGAAGCTAGTTTTTTTTTTTTTTTTTAAACCACGATAAGTAAAATACATATGGTGTATATGTAAAGTTGCTGTTTCTTGACTCATTTCTTAAGAATTTGATAGTAACAAGTTGATCATAATTGGAATAGACATTTTTAAAAAAAATTTTTTATGGCATGACAGATAAATTCTTCTGATTACTGAATCTATCAAAATTAAGCCAATATAAAAATTTAATTTTCTAGGAAGTGTTATAACAGGATGGAAAATGTGACACTGAAATTTGAAGGTGCATTGGCATAGCAAAAGATGCCTTCCAAAAACTAAGAGTTGATGCAACAAGGTGTCATCAAAAAGGTGTCTATAGTAAGTCAGATGTTAGCATGTTTTTTTTTTTTTTCATCTTTTCAAATGCACTTTATCATTTCTCTGTCCAAATACATTTAGCATCTTTCTTTAACAAGGCATTAATAGGTGCTGTTAACACATGCATATTTGAAATGTACACATGGTAGTAGTTCGCAAACCCTAAAATTGCTTGCAATTTCACTAAATCTGTTGGGCAGGAATATCTTTAATTGTACTTGATTGGGCAGGATCGGATTGTCAACCCTTTTCATCAATAATCCGTCTCATATACATTATTCTGGACATAAATAGCTCACATTTGGATTTACTAATTTTGAACCCATATTCTTTGATCCTTTTGAATTCTATTTTTATGTCTTCTGCACATTGGTGTCTGGTTTTGCTTTTATTCAGTGTGTCATCCAGATGTGCTTGCATCCAATCTAACTAAGCAAGCATTGTATCCATAATGTGTTGAAAAATGCTCAAAGCTACATTTATTTTGAAAAGAGGTTGATTGAATTTATATAGACCTTTTATGAGTGTTGATAGTGTGTAATTTCGAACACTATTCTACTAGTATTTGTAGATAAGCATCCAACAAGTCCAACTTAGAAAAACAATTTTTTTCCCCCATTTAGTTTGCCAAAAATTTCTTGGTAACAGGTGAACATAATTTTGTTAGCTTTCATTAAGTCAGAAGTCTGTACATACCTGGATTCTATTATTTTTCTTCACGTAAGCAGTCAGTGATGCACATTCAGAGTCATCTACTTTGAAAATGACCCCTAACTCCGCTCGCTTTTCCAATACTTATTGATTAGATCTAACACCTTAAAAAGGTACACTTCTTTTTGGTTTGAATATTGGTGTTACATTTTCTTAAACTTCAAAATTCACCTTTGCTTTTGTGCATGTGCCAAGATCTGAAAAAACTTCTGGGAAGTTTCATTTTAATTCAGTTATGAGTTTTTTCCATTGCCATAATAGTACTTGTGGTGATATTTACTTACAGAACATTTGTACTTGATATTTGTACTTGCAGAACAAACTGATTGTCATGTCCCAAAGATTAAGTAAGGCAATGTAATCTGTTCCAAATAAATTTGTATTTTTTAACATAAATCCTACTGCTTTTTTGGTTTTACCAGTGAATGAAATATTACAGGTGAACTCCACTAAAAGAAATTTAATTTCTTCCCTGAAACCCCAAAAGCAACTTTTCCCAAAGTCAAATATTTGACACAGTATCTAATTGTTATTTTATTCTGATGTCGTTAATTGTGAGAAAAACACATTTTCTCTTCGGAGATGTTTTGTTCAGTTTGCTATTTCTTTCTTTCCACTTGTCAACTTTACCCCATGACCCAATGTATTTACTTTATTGATATGTTTCTCTTCAACTTTTGTGGAGGATTTGCATCAAGTTCTCTTATGTCCTAATCTTCCACATTGGCAGCATTTTTTTTTCTAAAGAAACAATCACTTTTTAAATGTTTACCACCACAACCATGGCAAGTATTAGGTTTTTTGGGTTTTTTTTAAATCAATTTTGATCCGTTTCTCGTTTAGTAAGAATCCTGGGTCTTTCTGGGTATTTCTGGTGTTGGGTCTTTCTGGGTATTTCTGCATCCTTATTTGAAGTTTAGTCCTGAACAAATATGTGACATGCAAATGAGTCAGAAATTAACTCATTTAACCTCAACATCTCACATTCTTAATTGACAGCTTAAGTGACAAAATTGCCATCTCACTTTATTAGGTTTAGACAATTTCACCGTGCATTAAATAAGGTTCTAGCTCTGAAAAATTTTGGTAATATTTCTACAGTTTCCTGAAAATTTATATGTCCTGGTTGTTTTGGCAAAATGTTTTTCCATGCTCAGTAGTGGGGGTGGGGGGCAACTTCTTTTTCAGCACTCCAATGCAAACAATCTTTTTTTTTTTTTTTTAAGATCCATTCATATCTTCTGTAATACATTTGAAAAGTTATTCCTTCATTCAGATCCTATATGAACTTGCAAATGGAATTCACAATAGCGTTTGGAGTGAATTAATTGGACGTTTTTTTTTTCTTCCACTGTTTTCTTAAACAACAATTCAAAAAACATTTGCGTTTTATAACTGAAATTGCCATTCATATTGGTCTTTTTGTTGATGTAACTGTAGTTCTTGCATTTGCAGTGTCAACATTTGACGCATAGTTTATTTCAGTTTGTCAATAATCCTTGTGTTCTGCTGAATATTTCAATTACTATGTGTAGAATATGTATTTTTCTCTTCAGTCCTTGTGAAAGTTCAGAACAAGATATTCTTTGACACTCTTCATAAATTTTTTGTAATGTTATTCTGAAGGTAACTTAACTTGCTACTAGTGAGTTATGTTTTGGTATTTTCACGTGAAGTCAAACTACTAATGAATCCTTAAAATATGACGCACAACACTGGAATAATGCACAACACAAAGTTATTTATTTTAAAAATCTTTTTTTTGTGTGTGTGTGTGTGTGTGTGTGTGTGTGTGTGTGTGTGTGTGTGTGTATGTGATAATACAAAAATGTATCACGAGGCTGAAAATGGAGATGGGGAAGGTTGGTCTTCTGTCAATCACTGACCCAAGCATGCAGAAGTATTCCTGACATCAAAACAACTTTCAGACTTACCATTTCTTGTCTATCATAATACCTCCATGAAGTCCTAACTAAAAACCACATATGTAGAAGTCTTGTCTGTGGGGGGAGAAAAAAATCTAATTTAAAAAAACCCAATGATTTACATGCTGACAAACTATTTACAAGAAACTAAGCAAAACTGTTAGTAATGAAACCTTCCCTACGATATTTCTACTTGTGGTAGAAATATCGGTTAACTGGACGAAATCAATACGGGACTTTTATAATATAAATCATGAATTCATCCAAGCACTCACACAAGTGTACACACACATAAATTCAAAAAACGAATACGAAATTCACTCCCGAAATATGAAAGGCGTCCCACATCCACCAGAGAGCTAACATATCTGATCACCTAAACAGAAGGAAGGGAGAGAGAATTAAACTAAAGAAAATATGGATAAAAACTCCTAGCTAAGTAAATTCTTAAGATAAAACGAAAAACAACCCTAATCTGGCTTTACTGCCCAGATATAAACTAATGTTTAAAACAAAAACAATGTCCTAATGCCTAACCGGCATTGAAATGGCACTTCTCACTCAGTACAAATGTGCAGGTCTCGCTCACGTTTTTGGCAAATTCTCATGAGAGAATCCCTCCCTTTCACAGCACAAGTCTGTTCGCAGCCAATCAGACTAAAGAGGACAGCCTGCAAACGGCCGGTTAAGACGCTGGCTAAAATTTTTAACTTTTTAACGTCGTTAAAGGCCGAAAATTGCCTAACCCACTCCAACCATTCTTGTCTTTGCGTAGTAACTTGATCACATCTTCTGAAGCGTTAAGTTATAGACCCCTGCTTCATACAGTTGTTGAAAATCAGTTCCACCTGAGGGACAAGCACGGGTGACTGCCTCAAGTACAGTTAGTAAGGTAGACCCTCTAAACTTGGAGATTTATTCCGGCCAATCGGCTTCAGCGCTTCCCAGACTTCTGAATCAGAGCTCAGACCGAGCTCCCTGGTGAACAGCTCTTGAAAGTATTTATGAAATGCCTTGCATATACCCGTGTTTGTTGTCATGGTCCGATTAGCCGGCAATGTAACGCAGGCAACGTCGATGGGAGGCTCTTCTAATTTTCTCCACACGCAATTAAGCGGCTCTAAACGTCGTCTCACAAGACTTTCTTTTTAACCTAGTCCGAACTACCAGAGCTTGATCCTTCCTGATAAGCAAGGAGGCCAGCTCGACCTTATAGCTACATCCCCGTTAACATGAGATTTAATGGACCGATCAACTTTCTCCTATAGTCAGCAGCAAACGACATAATTTTTTGAGTTTGTCCCATCGCCTATTCCCAACCACAGCCAACACATTATTTGGTGAGAAATCTCGCTCACCAAAGAATGTTGCGTTCAATTTCCAGTAGCCAGCCATTCTAGGCTTATGCTTATCTAATTTTAGACGAACCCGACGAGCCTATGATCCGTACAAGTCTTAGAATGAAAACTTGGACACTCTAAGAGCCCCTATTCGTCCCAGTCCACACTACTTTCTGGGGGTTTGTCATTAAAGTCCCTAAACGGTCCAACATCTTGGTTGTTGGATCGTATAGGTTCCAATACAGGCACTAAGTCTGGTTTAAGGATGGCATTTTCATATCCTGCTGAAACTACCGTACGAAGTGTCACCATAAACGACTTGATCCGCCGAAACAAATCAGGGCTCTCAACATGGTCATTTGGCCCATAAACGACCATGAGACAAAGAGGCTTATCCTTTATGAAAACATCCAGCGTACAAAGTCTGCCCACCGGATCTGTGAAAACAAGAGCACACGTCGCGTCCAATGACTTGCTCACCAGCCAGGAAACAGCTCTCGAACGTCCATCGAAATATGCTGAATAAAGGGTAAACCCTCTAGACAGAAGGCTCTCATGATGCTGGGTTGAAAACCAGCTCTTCTGCACATGCGAGATTCCGATCTCAGGCCCTGGACATTCACACTAGCTAACCAAAGTGCGATTATCGAACCGTTTGCCCTTTCACATTTGAACATGGATTGGGAGAGAACACCCACGGCCTGTTCAATCGGATCTGTACCCATTTCCATTTTGATGGGGCTATTAATGAACAGTGGCAGCCTGTCCCAAGGAAATGTTAATTTTGACGCTCTATAAAGGTTGAGGTGAACAAAAAGCGGAAGCCTCTCCGATCATAACTGACTCAGCTTCTTAGCATCATTGTCGTTGAAATAAGACAAATGAGTTACATTCGGGAAACTACTGTTTGCCTCCTGAAGGATTTTCCCTACTATCTCCGACCATTTTTTCCTCATTCACGACAGAAAGTTACTGGGAGCTTTATACGTTCTTCCCGTATAATTATTTGAAATTTAAGGTTTTAAGTTCTTGTGCTCGTTGGACTCAGCCCAAGCTTTTTAGCCTGTTTTGGAGAGACTTTGCCAACGTCCTTCTCAGTATTAAAAATGGGCTTTGCTTTTATTTTATTTTTTGAGTCGGATGAAGGACTCCTTTTGTCTCTACTCATTTATTTTTGGGATAAATTTTGGGAGTATGAGAGGAGGAAAGATCAGGAGTGGACACAGGTGTATTTGGAGCTGGGAACTTTTTTTTATGACGCTACTGAGGGTGGTCAATTTTGTCGGGGTAGAATTTAATGATCTAGTCATGAGTTTTTAATATAGAGAATGGGCTGGACGGGGCATCGAATGATAAACCTGGAAACCCCACAGGCTTTGCTTTCATTTGTCTCTTCTGTTATAGGTTTTCCTTCAACTTCCTGAGCTTCTTATTTTCCCCCATGATGTATTGACTTGCCACTTTCTTCCTTTTTTTTTTTCTGTATCCTACTAGATAGGAATTGGTTTGATCTCAGTGGTCTGAGCCGCTGCTAGGTCCACTACATGTGAAATAGTAACGGATATAGGGGGATTTTGATCGCCTGTGGCCGGAAGCCCAGAGGCCTTCTCTGGACAGGAAGAGACGCGGTGACCAGTCTCGCCATACTTCCAGCAAGCAGGGTTTCTACCGGTCACAATGAACAGTATTTTCTGGCCACACTAGTCAGAACAGTTGGGATGGAGTAAAAGGTCACCCAATCGAGCATTATATCAAAACTCCACCGCCCCGTTTCCTACAGTATCTGGCAGGGATATTGTGTACGGAACTCAGCAAAGTGGTCTATTTGAGAAGGGACCTCATATACTAATACATCGTCTTTTGTCAGCCTTCGTATTTTGTTCTTAGAATGAGGTCCTTCCTTATTAGCTCTAGCTTCGCCATGCCTAGGCCATTTTCCAGTATGGGTAGAAATACGTCTCACATGAAGTATCCATTTTTTTATGACCCTTTGGGGTTTGACCCCCAGGGGCAGCAGTGATGGGATCACTGAGGTTTTCGCAGAGAAAAATCTTGCATGACCTCTTTCCATTCTACAACTATTGAGGGTTTTCCAAAAGCCCATCCTCTTTCAGAACATGTTCATAACTTTTGGCCCTTTCCAGGAATTTCATGAAGTTAATTCTGCAACTTGTAAGGGACCACCAACATGAGGGCGATTCCCCAGCTGCCTTCAGTTCTGATGACTTTGGTACATTCATTTTCTCAGTAGCAGGGCTACTCTTTTCCTTTCCTTGTTCTTTTCTGGGGGAGGATTCTACCCTTTCATTTTTTTTCATCTTTTATTGGAAGGTCGGCTTTAGAAGATGACCCAAATAGATTCCTTGTAACTACAACAATGAAAAGTAAGAATCTGCATCAAAACTGACTGAAAAGAAAATAAATAAATGGAATACAAATTTAAGGAAGTCTTTTTTCCAAGAGCTAAAAACTGGTCAGGAATTTAATCATGTCACGGTCAATGCACAATAGAGAATACATTCAAACTTCTGTCTGAATGCTATATACACTAAATATTTATGGTCTTGTGATCCCAGCAGCAGAATTCATTCAACAATTACGTTTGTTGCCTGAAGATATGTGTTTGATCACGTGTCAGTATCAACACTTTCTTCCTACATAATACGAATTCATAGTTTGCATCTTTCTTGCAACTGGTCATTAGGGCTTCCTTCTCACTTATGAAATAAATCCTATATCAGACCTACTGTAAAGTGTTGATTACATTCTAAGTGTCTCAGCTCATGTGTTGCATTGGTTTACAGTAGCATGTCACAAACATTGGTAGTAAATGCTGTCTTCTTGCATATGGCGAATATTTTTATTAGTGTTCAATTTATATTGAAACACATTTGAAAGAAAGATGGCGTTCTTAGCAAAACAACGACCTATTGTGAAGGATTCTACACAGAGAAAACAAGATATATGTATATGGTCTATATTCAAGGATATACCCCAAGAAAAATGTTGCTCTGTGATAATGTAAACATGATGGCACATATATTCTTTAAGGATTTGTATTCCTACAAAAAGGAAGCTGGAGTGAACATAAATGACACTTAGGTATGCTGTGAATTTCTGGTACAGAAATTATATAAATATGGAATTAACTGGCCAGAAAGAGTTCAGGCTTTTTTTTTCTTTTTTTTTTTTTTTTTTTTTTGCCATTTATGCAGTGAATGTATCTGAAGAAAATGCAAAGTTAGCAAGAACAACATGTGGAATCTTCACTCACATAGCAATGAAGAAACATTTAAAGTGTCTTCTGATATTTCCTCATCGGAATCCAAAAACTGCTTTTATTATTAAAGATGAAATTGAGAGTTAACTTTAATTGATACAAAAGTAGCAGGGAAAACTAAGCCAATCAAGCATAGAAATGAATACAATATGGCAACCAGTAATACAAAGTGCATTAGAAAATCATTAGTGTAAAGGAAAGACTGTAATATGAGCTCTGGTAAAAAACATTGTTACTGAGGTATTGGATTTATAAGTACCTGAAATTCATACACTGATATCCTCATGGCTGAGTGGATATAGACGTTGGTTAGTTCCAGTGACTTGACCCAAAGGGTTGTGAGTTCAATACCAGGCTATAGCAGCATTGACATTATTCAGGCTGTTGTCTTCATCTTAGTTTCCATTTGTACAATGATTTGGCCGTTACTTGCTCCAGTCTTCTTCAGGTGCTAGGAATTTTGAACCAAAGATGGCCAAAGCATACATTGGCCAAAACATTGTATGAATGGTAACAAAGATTAGCACAATAGTTCGAATAATGCAAATACTGCATCTCAGAAATATAGACAAATACAGGTTACAGCTGTGGTGAACAAGTAACTTAGAGTTAAGTTAAAGAGAGATAATTACATGGCTACCAGAAGTGGCATCACATATGGAATGAAAATGATATACCCCAGTGATCGTAATTCAGTTTGAGATTCCTAGCAACTGAAGAAGGCCAAAGTGTACGACAGTTGAAACATCGTAAATATGGTAATAAAGGTGATGACTCTAGTCTGAACAATGTAATTGTATGCTTTGGGAGGTTGAAAAGGCACCAAATGTTGTGTTACATTGTGAGGCTTTCGAAAAATGCTCTAGAGTGGAAAAAAGAAGCAAGGTTGAGAAATTACATAAGCGATTTACTGATGCATTAAAAGAGAAATTGATATTGGTGAAAAGCAGTAGAGTCTATCATGATAAGTTTCTGACTCTTATCAAAGATGTTTGTGATTTTTGTTTAGTTTGCCTGAGGTTTAGATGACCCCCCCCCCACCTCTGCAACCAGTGGTAGGACTGGCTCTTGGAAACGGTTTAATGATAATGTATGTCTGGATTTAAAAGTACATGGACATAACCATTCTAGGATTCTACACCTAATTGACACATCCACTAGGTACTCTGCTGCCAGGTTGATTAAAAATAAAGAGTGAAAAAAAATTAATTGTAACATTTTAATGTTACTAGGATATTTTGGAGTAAACAAACATTTTGAGTGACAATAGGAGAAAGTTTAATAATGAAGGCTACCAAGAGATGAATGAAAAACCGAATATTGAAGCGTGTATCCAAGATGTGAAATATGAACCAGAAATAGCTCTAACTTGGGCCATTAGTGCCAAAAATGCTCTTCAGAATAATTCTGGTCCTGGGCATGACGGTAAACTGCATCCAGCAGCAAGGCCTCTGATTGGGATGTTGTGAAGAGCATGGGACCACCTCTTAATTGCTGTTGTTCCCAGGTCCACCCTGACCCAGAGTGGTAGCATCTGTTAGGGTCCCAGCTATGAGCAAATAGTTAACCCCCCCCCCCAAACTGGGGTCAAGAAACTATGAAAGTATAAAAATGCACTGTTATAGAAACATATGCATAAAACTAGACTTTATAGAAAAATATACATTTTTGAAGGAAAAATATTATCAACAATACATTTTTAAATGATTACCATAACACTTTTTTTTTCTGTTTTTTTTCTTTTTTTTTTTTTTTTTTTTTTTTTTTTTAAGGAAGAAAATTATTCTCAGCAAAACATTTTTTAATACAAAATTAGAAGACATTTTCAGTTTTATAAAATAAAGACTAAAAACAAAAAATTTCATTGAAATCTTACTATTTATTTAACTTTTGTAAAAAAAAAAAAAAAAAAAAAAAGTTTATGGCACAAGGCCGAAATAGGGGAAGGGGAACAAAACTGAGGTTGGTCATACAGTACTCTATCCTATACCTAGCTCATCAGATTCACGACCCATATATACGTTACAGTGTTTCTCGCTCACCATAAAAACTTGTCCATCAACACTCATACTATCATGCACCAAAATACCACACCACATTCCGGGGACCTAAAAACGCCCCAAATGCACATAAAAAATTTTTTACACAATATATAATAAATACAAAAATATACATAAAATTTTGACATGAAATGACAAAGGGAAGGGTCATGACACAAATTCCCAAAATCAAAATTGCAAACAAAAATAACAAACATTATGTTAGCTGGACCCAACCTACCCTCAAAACAGAGGCCGCAGGATTCTGCCCATGGGACAAAATCAAGAAGCTCTCTTTCTACGGGGAGTGGAGAGGAGAAAATAAATTGGAGCTGGGAAAATATAATGCTGACTCAGCCGAGATTAAAACGGGAATAAATTAAAAACGGAAACTGGGAAACTCGAACTGAATCATAACAAAAAATACAATGCCTGGGAACAGACTGGGAAACACACTCACTCACATAAACTAGGTACACAAAAAGGGACTTACCTTAACCACGGGAAGGGTTCCAGAGGAATCCAACCCGATACGACTAGCAGATCTAAAAGAGAAAATCAAGGCTAGCCCCGGTCACTCTCACCAGGCTTGCCACATATACCCACCTTTCGCTAAAGTCTGTCGGTGGCAATCGTTTCCGATCAGTTCTAATCTTCATTTTGAGCTGGTGCTCAAAATATCGGATTAGATCCTGATGCGAAAGACGCTCACCCTGCAAGACTTCCTCCAATCGCGTCGTCCATATCACCATTCCAGCCGTGGCTAGTAGCGATAGAAACACCATTCGTCTCACTCCAGTAAACGGGGGCGACAGCTTCCCGTTCACCCGTACCACAGCCGTGGTGGAGTGATACAGGAGACTAATCCAGCGGCAGAAGTTGGGTTCGAATCCAGCGGCCTGCAGGACAGTAGCCAGGTAGCCATGGTCAACCCTATCAAATGCCTTGGACTGATCCAAATTTTACACCCTCTAGGATCGTGCGGATCAAGTGCAGGTTGCTCTGAATTGTTCGGCCTTTCACAGAACAAGTCTGATCAGGTCCCAACAGAGACTCGGCAACTAGTTGCAAGCAATTCGTCAGGATCTTGGTCAAAATCTTTAACTCTGTGTTTAGCAGAGTTATGGGCCTGTAATCATCTTATTTCATTCCAACATTCTTGCCTTTTCTGAAAATCGTGATCACACCCCTGGTGAACCGGTTAGGGATGGACCCCTGTCGGAACCAGTTGTTGAACACGACAGTTAAGACATGGACAAAAATGTGCGACAGCCTCAAGTACAATTCATAGGGCAAACCATCCAAACCTGGCGACTTGCCTCTGCCGACCCTCTTCAGTGCCATGTAGACTTCGTTCTCCGTAATCTCTCCCTCACAGCTAGCCGCTTCAGTCGACAAAAACCGGGGAAAGTCAGCCAAATAGCTGCGAAACTCCTTTTCACAGAGACCAGGCTCCTTGGTAAACCGGCGTTCGAAATGCTGCCGAAACGTCTCGCACATGTCATCAGTCGACCCAAGGAGATGCCCGTCCGGGTCGCGCACCTTTCGAATGTAGCGATCGCCGCCTCGGCGAAATTCTTCCCGACGCAGTTCTGAGCCCATGTTCACAGCTTCGGAGGATATCTTGCTTAACTTATGTCTAATTACCTGGCCCATGTAACGCTCGCTAGTCGAACGCTCAAGGCCCTCCTAGCTAAGGCTATCTCTAGGGGATCCCCACCAGCCTCCGCCCGGGAGAAATTAGCTCTAAGTATCTTCGCCTTGTTCGCCTTATCTAGGTTGAGCAGTTGGCTGAATTGAGTGGCGAAAGACCTAATGCTATCCTTAAGTCGCTCCCACTACTTATTCCCGATGACTCCCCCAGTTAACGCCCGCTGCACTAAGTTAATTAGCTGGCACCGAAAGTTCCGCCTGTCCAGTAAGGACAGATTGAACTTCCAGTAACCAGCCATTGTAGCCTTAAATTCTAACGCTACACGGCACAAACAAGTTTGTGGTCCGTATAGCCTAACCAGTGGAACGTTGGCCATTCTAAGAAGTCTTCGTCGGCTTCTTTCACTAACACTCTATCCAGGTACGAAGATACCTTGGTAGAGGGCCAACTACGCGCCCACGTCCACATGCTCCCACTCGGATGATCGACCCGCGATCTATCGACAAGACCAAAATCGTCGATCAGATTAACCAGGCTACGATCACCACTCCTCCCTCTATCCCAGCTGGGGCTCAGGATGGCATTCCAGTCCCCAATTAAGATTAGTCGTTTGGAATCAATCAGGAAGGGCTCCAACAGCCGAAAAAAAGACTCGCTCACCCCGATCCGCAGGCGCATAAACCGCAATCAACCGGAACGAGTTGTTTTTCACTGCAATATCGGCCACGATCAACCGACCCTCAGCACCGACATGGACAAGGTCAATTCTCGCATCCAGGGTACGCTTGACCAGCAAAGAAACACCTCTGGATTGCCGGTTCCCATATGCTGAATAGACGACAAAGTCGTTAGACAGCACACAAGAATCGACGTCGTAAACAAAGTGAGTCTCTTGGATCGCGGCCACATCCACGCCGAAGGACAAGAGGTTACGAAGCAGGCGGGCTGCCTTACCCCGATCCCTCAGGCCCCTCGCATTCAAGCTGACTACCTTAATAGATATCCTTTAGACCTGAAAAATACAAGTAAAAAAAAAGGATTATTGGCGGTTAGGACCCCGATGGCTTGTCCCAGGGACCCTGTACCAACCAAAATTGGAGTAGATAGATCTAGCTATCGCCCGGTTCACACGCCACCCATGTCTACTGAACAGGTTAAGAGGCCCATCCCTTGTTCCCTGTTTAGGATGTGGTTTCCGGCTTTCTCTTTTCCAATCTTCTCACTTTGTTTTTTTTTTTTTTCAATTGGAGTAGATAGATCTATCGCCCGGTTCACACTCTACCCATGTCTATTGAACAGGTTAAGAGGCTCATCCCTTGTTCCCTGTTTAGTATGTGGTTTCCGGCTTTCTCTTTTCCAATCTTTTCACTATCACGTAGCCCCCTGCACATCAGTGGCGTTACCGCCTTGCTCGGGGTGATACGATTAAAAAAAAAAGCAAAAAAGATAAATGAAGTCTTGGAGGAGAAGGAAGTTGAAGGACAGAATAATAAGTCCTAATAGCAACAGGGAGGAAATGAAAGACTCCATTACAAAACCAAGTGGAGGAAAAGTTGTTAAATATAAAATAA
This sequence comes from Ascarosepion bandense, assembly GCA_037127315.1. NCBI lineage: Eukaryota > Metazoa > Mollusca > Cephalopoda > Sepiida > Sepiidae > Ascarosepion > Ascarosepion bandense. The sequence goes on from JBBBDQ010001734.1 coordinate 3,757,239, forward strand.
ATAAAAGCCATGAGTGGAAAAGAGGTCAGATGATGACAACCAAACCAAAATCAACTGAAAAATATAAGCCATTGGTTGAATATGAAGCCAGATGTAGAAAGTGAGTCCAGTGTGTATAAATTGGAATCATGTTGATCAATGAAGAGAACTCTCCCAAGTAATAGAGGGAGGGCCTCAAGAACATGCAATTTTGCTCACATCTGAACAAAGACAAGCAAAAGATGTGAATGATGCAAAGAAAAAAAGAAATAAAAAAAAAATATGGAAAACCATGAAGTATATGAATGTGTGTCTGACATGAGTGAGAAATGTCTATCAACAAGATTTTGGTCATAAGAGAGAAATTTAAAGATAATAAAAGGTAATGAACGCTCGTCTTGTTGCATGTGGTTAAAAAGAAAATTAACCTGAAAACAGATTCACCAATATGATGCCATGAAGCTATGTGTCTGGTAATGTTAACAGCCTTCATTAGGTAAAGACTCTTCATTTCAGTTCAGCATATATTAAGGGGTGTGCGTTGTGGTGTAGTGGTTATCGGCGTGGAACGAGAAATCGGGGAGTTCGAATTCCAGTTGAATTCCCTGCATTCACTTATGCGCAAATACCCTTGGGAAAGGTATTAATCTGTCTCTTTCCCCCAGTTATGGGTTAAATAACAGAACAGATTGGGTTCTGTGGCCTTTGCTGACAACCAGTCCACTGCAGAAAGCAATACCAACCTACTGCGGGATAATCATCTGCCCAGTCAGTCATGTCTCTTTTGAGACATGATCACCCAAGCGTATATCATGTACGGTACTTAACTGACTGATTTTTATAAGGTGATAGGCTGGGGAGAGGTATTTCCCAGACTACCATCTGAGGTATGTCCTGACTCACAGGTATGAAAGCTGAAAAGACGCACTTATGGATTGAATGATGCACCCCATTCATGGTAAAAGAGTTAATCATGAGTTTACTAACCTAAAAGGAATAATTCGTGCATATAACAATGCATCGTTTCTTTGGCATGATGCACCTGGGAACCTGATGGAATTTTGGCAATGTGCATGGATGAGTTTATATTTTGTGGAAATGAATCATTTAAAAAAAACTGTCATCTGACAGTTGAAAAAAAAATATTCAAAGTTAGAATGCATGAAAATGGAACATTCCAATCTTTGGAATTGCGTTAAGCAAACAAAAGGTGGGATTCTTATAGACCAAAATCTATATGCATCAGCTGTAACCCCAATAAGTATCAAGAAATGAAAGTCCTTAAGGAAAAATGGTGAGTTGAGTCAAGGGAAGACTGAACTGAAAAGATTAACAGGTTAAAGGATGTTGGTATCCACTCACTCAACCTGATTGTCTCATTTTGTGTGTAGGATAAGAAATATTGAATAATCTCTGAAAGTAAAGTTACTCTTTGATGCCAACGAGTCATTAGTAAAACTAAAATCCAAGACAGGTTACATATTCTTGCCACAAATGAGAAAAACTTCAGATCTGAATGTTCTTGCTATTCAGTTGCCATCTATGCCAACTGGATGGTTCATTGCAAAGTGGTTTTATCATTGTTTGTGGCAAAAATAACAGATTGGCTCCTATATGCTGGTCATCAAAAATTTGACCAAGTAACAGTCCATTAGCCTTTGAGACTCTTGCACTTCGTGAAACAGCTGATGCAAGTGTATTGATAGCTGTCAAGCTGCAAGAGATATTTAGACTACCCAGGTTGCTTGAAGTTCTTTGTAAAAACAGGCAATGCATCTTTGGTAGATATCTTAGTCATCAAATCTTGTAAATGACCGGCATCTGAGTGTTGATATGGCCAGAGTTAAGAAGATTCATGTTTTAATAGATCACAGGAAGAGAATGAGCTACAGATTACTTGACAAAGATGGGAGCCTCCTCAGGAATTTCCTTTTTTTTTTTTTTTTTTTTTTTTTTTAATAGAAGTTCAGTTTTCATGAAGACACAATCAATGTTGAAGTTGAATTACCAAACTTGGTTGTGTCACTTGTTTTTACATATTGTTTTGTGGGAATAAATATGGAGGCACAGCTTTCCACATATAGTATATTGCTAACATGATGTCCATCAAAGGGTGCTCTATGAAACTGGCTTTAAACCTAACACTTTGACAGGCAATTCTATAATGTGAAAGAGTAAGCTACAATGCTAGTTTTACAGTCTATTACATGTATTAATTTCCTACATGGCATAAAAGTCTCTACTGTAGTGGGATACTCATAACTGTGACATTGTTCCTGGCTAAACGTAATGAAAAACATTGAAAAAGCTGTTCAAACTGACCATCAAAATTAATATATCCATTTCCCATCATATTGCAGCATCATCGAGCAATAGATATACTTTTCATCTTGCTAGTTTTTGTTAGACTTTGTTTCTCACTGAGTGCTCTAGGAATATGGTCTTCTGCTAAAATTGACCTAGATCCCAACATCTAATTCTTCTTCTTCTATGTGCCCTGTCCCTTCGGGACGTAGGTGTTAAGGCTACCTAGAATTGTCTCCCCTACACCTTCAAACTGACCCTTTGTAAACTTACTCCCCTTCACGTGAACTTAAGGGATTTTGGGTGACTTGGGAGGCAGCCATATTGAGGGACAGTGACGAACGGTCCGAGGTACCATCTCTGTCGAATAAAGCTCTTGTTCAATCCATCCCCATTTGGTTGTTCATTTCTTTCAGTAGGCGATCATGGTTCTCCACATCTCCCTATCCCTTGTGGCTCCTAGTATGTTTGAGCCTGTTGCTCCTGGCAACCCCCATTCCGTCATCCACCTGATCAGACCCTGCAAATACGTTATCCGCTGCCTTCCTCTGTCTCTCCTTCCTTCTATCTGACCAGTCAGTATCAGGTTCTCCAGGCTGTCTTTCCTCATTGCATGTCCCAGGAACTTCAGTTGTCTCTTCCTGATGCTCAGCATCAATTTCCTTTTTGTTGCCATTCTTTCCAACACCTCCTCGTTGCTTGCATGCCATAGCATCCTTCTGTAGAACCACATTTCGGCCGCCTCCAGTGATGGTTACACTCCTCTTACAAGTGAGTTTGTTTCTCATTGAGTGCTTCACAAATCTGGCTTTGTGCCAAAGTTTTCAAAAATGCCAGTTGGTAGTTTAGTGCATCTTGCTATTGACAGCTAAAATGTAAACGTATCATTTTCACCTTTCTTCTTTTTTTTTATTTTTGCTCTTTCTCTGAAAGATTCAAGCAACCCCCAAAGCTTGATGTCATTTTGATCTGTCAAAATTGGATGACCTTATTTTGGCATTTGTTTCCTTTTAGAAATGTTACAATGTCAGCTTTCGTAAGTGGCTCTGAAAAGTGCACTGTCAAATATTTGATTATCTATTTATGTAAGTCTTAGAAATCAACACCATTTAAATCAGAGATTTAACATAGTTCATTAGAATTGATTAGGAACAATTGCTCACATAAAATTTGTACGAAATAAAATCAGTCCCAAATTAATTTAAACATTTAGCGTATGAAATGTGAATGCAAATGTAATTCCCGTTATGAGACTGGCAGTATAAAGCTATAACCTCTGTACCTCAAGACTTGGTACATTTAGTGAATTTTTAATGAAGTTCACTCAAAGTAAGGCAGTAAAGCCACAGACACACAAGGGGTTACTGGGTGTGGAAGATTCAGAAACGAGAACAAGTTGGCTGGAAATTAATTCACAAGTTAAATGTTCTCGAAAAGAAATTGCTAGAAAAGAAATTTACAGTTACATTTCAGCTCTCAACTGCAAAGAAATGAAAATATTTTCAGGCAGATTTAGTACAGGGTTACAATTTTTTTTTTTTTTTTTTTTTTTTTTTAAACAATTTTGGGAGTAAAACAAAAATTTAACCAGATGATAGCAACTATAATGATAATCCTTTTTTGTCAAAGATACTTATTTTGTAGAATTTGTGTCAGAGATTCTTTCAGTTTCCTTGAGAAAATTATACAAATAATTACTAGCAGTATAGCCCGGCGTTGCTCGGGTGCAATGAAAACTTTAAAACTAATCCATGGTCCTGGAGCTCAGACTAAGTGTGAAGTTTGGTGAGAATTGGATAAAAATTGTGGATTTGTATAAAGGACATACAGACAGATAAACAGACACACACACACACACACACACACACACACACACACACACACACACAAACATCTTGCCTTTTTTTATATATATATATATATATATATATATATTTTATTGATTTCATGCACTATTGTAAGAACTGCAACCTTGAAACTTTTGAATGTCATTTCTTATGTCTTTGTCTATGAGTGTATCAAATTTGATTAAAATCGGACCACGCCTTCTATAACCCGGTTTTTTTGATTATCAATTTTCAATATTTATCAGGGGTACCTCGACACAAAACCTAGCTAAGAACACTCGCAGATGCTTATAGTACAACTGTAAATTTTCAAGAAAATCGGTTAAGCCATTTCGGAGTCTATAGGTAACAGATACACACACACACACAGTTCCATTTATAAATAAGTTTAGATTAGATATAAGATAATAGATATAATAGATCTTTTATTATATATTATGTTTCTTATATTGTGATGATGTAGAAATAAAGATGTTATATAGATACACACCTGATCAAAAATTTAAGACCACTTAAAAATCTTTAAAAAGAAATTTTTTTTTTTTTTTTTTTTTTTTACAGATGGATTTTAAACTCCTCCCACTTAAGGTTACCAATACTACAATCTAAAAGGTTATGGAAACAAAAAGCTACATTCCAAACATTTTATTTAGAAATTTACATTTTTATAAAATGAGGCGATTTACACACAATCAAAATTATAAGACCAGGGGTATAAATTGTTAGATCTATGGCAATTCCAATGTTTTTAGTTCAGTTAGAGATTAGTCATCACTGCGTAAATGTGTTACCATGCCTAAAGCAAGCAAACTTACCAAAGTTGAGTGTTCTAGAATTCTAGAATTCCATAAGCAAGATTTGTCACAGCAGGCGATCGCAGCTAAGGTAAATTGCAGTAAAACTGTGATTTGCAACTTTCTAAAGAACAGTGAGAATTATGGAAAAGCAAAATCCTCTGGTAGACCCCAAAAAATTTTTCCTGCATTGAGTAGGAGAATAAGACGGGTTGTTATGAAAGACGGGGGACTTTCTTCTAGTCAAATTAAGGCAGTCACAGATGCTGATTGCAGTTCCGTAACCATCAGACGACACTTAAGACAAAAAGGCATGGTAAATAAAAAGCATAAACAAATTCCTTGGCTGCTTCCACCTCACAAGTTGGACAGCTTAAAGTTTGGTCATGAATACCAAACATGGGACGTTGAGAAGTGGAAGAAAGTCCTGTTTTCTGATGAGAAAAAATTCAATCTAGATGGTCCTGATGGCTTCCAACGATATTGGTATAACAAAAACATGCCTGCTGAAATTTTCTCCGCACGTCAAAGTGGTGGAGGGTCCCTAATGGTATAGGGTGCCTTTTCTTACAGATGGACGATAGAGCTCCAGTTGATGCAGGGTCGTCAGAGCGGCTGGTTGTGTTAACATGCTACAAAAAGCATCTTTGATGACGGAGGGCCATCGTTTGTGTGGGGATGGATGGTTATTCCAACAGGATAATGCTGCAATCCATGCTACAAGACAGACCTTGACCTTTCTACGAGAAAATGGGATCCATCTCTTGGGACATCCTGCATGCTCACCAGACTTGAACCCAATTGAAAATGTTTGGGGATGGATGACAAGAGACGCTTATCGAAATGGCAAACAATATTCAACAAAAAATGAACTTTGTGAAGCCATCTTCAGAAGCTGGAGCAACATCCCCCGCACCTTAATGGAAACGCTTATTTCTAGCATGCTCGACAGAATCTTTGAAGTCATTTAAAAGCAGTGGAGGTAGACTTCATTATTAAATTTGGTTGTTAAATATTTTCATACACTTTTTGTACAATTTCGTAGAATTTTTGTCTCTGGTCTTATAATTTTGATCATGTGTAAATCGCCTCATTTTATAAAAATGTAAATTTCTAAATAAAATGTTTGGAATGTAGCTTTTTGTTTCCATAACCTTTTAGATTGTAGTATTGGTAACCTTAAGTGAGAGGAGTTTAAAATCCATCTGTAAAAAAAAAAAAAAATTTTTTAAAGATTTTTAAGTGGTCTTAAATTTTTGATCAGGAGTGTATGTGTAATTAAACACTTTTTTCAGGGTTGAAAATCTCCCAACAGTATGTGTAGCAAGTAGATTTACAAAAATGGACAGATATTATTACTTAAATATGGGATTACATATGCGTATGAAGGAAAGGGGATGCTGAAATCATCAATTAAAAATGTTTTAACTTTTTTCTTTTATTTTTTTCTTTTTTCAAGTTGTGTTCTTTGCATATAGTTATTTCATTTATTTTGTAATGTTTTTATCATATTTTATTATTAAATATCCCACATTATGATAATAGAAAATATGCCAAGAAAGTGGAAATGTTGGAAAACCCTGGACATAAATTTGTGGATAATCTAGCAATTAAAGCACTTCCTATATATTTTCATGTTACTAAATTCCTTTTTCTTTTAATTAAAATAATTTTTAAAAATCAAAATTATAGTCAGAGCTTGCAATGAGCATCTAATGCATTTAGTTTTTTGTGAAAGATCTTTTTTGCGTTCATATAATCTTTTTATTTAAATTCCTTGAGATTTCTCCTATGTATTACTTTTGGTGATTATTACAGGTGAGATAGTAAACTCCTGCTTAAACTTTAAGCTTATTTTATATGTACCGGGGGCTACATAAGAGTAAAAAGGTTAATTAGAAGAGGAAGGCAAACCAGTTAGAAAGGAGCAAGAGAAGGATGGGAATACAGATGTGATGACAGTTGCAAAGGTGGAAAGAAAGAAAAGGATATCCAGGGCGGTCAAGAAAGAAGTAGATCCAAGTGGTTAAAAGATGAGTATTGACATGGCATTTAAATTCCTGGAGGTTGTAGCCATCAGGAAAGCAAGAATATGGAAGTGAGTTCCACAGGCGGGAAGTGCAAGAAAAGAAGCTGCTGGAGTAGAATTGTCGGATGCATTTGGTTGATCTAACTGTGAATGGGGTTGCCAGTATTCTCAGCAATTTTAGCCATGGATACTATGTGTAAGTTCCATCTGTGATCTGGATTGAGTTTATGCCCCAAGAGGGCTCAAGGAATTCCCTGATAGAACGCTAATTCATCACAATAGGTTAAAATTTAGGATCTGTTTGATGATGGCATATAACCAGTTTGGTTTTTAAGGCATTGAATGACCTGTGTGTGGGAATTTTTTTCTTTTTTTTTCTTTTTCTCCCCCAACTGCTGAACAGTTGGAGCTAGGTTAAAAGAGAGATCAGCTGCCATGCTCTGGCTATCTAGACTTTTGGAGGTGTACCCATATACCATTGTATTTCAGAATAGATATTCATAGATATAGTCATTGTTTCTTTAAAAAAAAAAAAATTCACAAAGCAATTTTATATATATATATATATATATATATATATATATGTTACTCATCTCAGATTTTTTTTTTTCTTTGGGCTACATACTTTGACCAATGTTCAAGTGCTTAGCTCGTTCTTCTTGTTATTACCATTTTTTCCTTCTGCGTATGTAATCGGTTTTTCAAAACGAGTATAGCGATAAGTTTACATTTGTGTGTATGTATGTATATATATATATATATAGTTACATCCACCAACTCTTTCTTTTCTTTTTCTTTTTTTTTTTGTCTTTCCTTTCTAAGCGGAAAACATTGCATATTTCCAATTTGTATGATGATACAGCATCAAATTTGCAACATTGATCTCGACTATTCTGTCATTTAATTATTACTAGCTGGTCATTCATTATTGATTGCTGTCCCTCAGAACAATTTCTCGCCCACACTCACCCTCTTTCGCTCGTATATCACTTTCTTAAATCTTCTACTCCATGACTCTCAGGAATTAATCATAATAGAAATAATAATCATAATGACTGTGTGTTCTTAAACATTGTTGGGTGTCTTGGCAAATTAATAATACAATAAAACAAACTAATCAAAGGAAAAAAAATTTACTTCAGATCAATGTAAAAATGGCCGCTATTGTCTAACAGGAAGTAGAAGTCAGAATGACTGAGTCAAAGTGACCTTACTGCCAAACTGGAAACATGAATTTTGACCTTCTACATTATATGCTTTGTATAAATGTTAGCAAGAGAGTTAAAGTTCAGAAATATATTCAGATATTTTAAATATTATCCTAACTGTAGGAGTAGACTGCTTTGTTTTAATATTTGTGCTTCTCAGCATCCGTACAATATCACCAATTATAGTTTTTCTTGCATTCTTTGATTTGTTTTAAAATGTTTTTTAACCTCCCAGTATTTTGTCTGTTCTAATGGGTTCACTTTTTCATTTTCTTCCATCCTGTTCTCTGTTGGTCTATTAGTTGTGATCTTACCATTAAGACTCCTACCTTTTCATTATTTGCCTGGTCACACCTCCAAAGTACTAACAGAAAATTCACAAATTGTACATTATCTATATAAATTGGTCAGTTTGCCAGTAAGTTTTTTTTATTTTATTTTTTTATTTTTTTAATCGTATCCCCCGAGCAAGGCGGTAACGCCACTGATGTGCAGGGGGTTATGTAATAGTGAAAAGATTGGAAAAGAGAAAGCCGGAAACCACGTCCTAAACAGGGAACAAGGGATGAGCCTCTTAACCTGTTCAATAGACGTGGGTGGAGTGTGAACTGGGCAATAGATAGATAGATCTATCTACTCCATTTAAAAAAAAAAACAAGTGAGAAGATTGGAAAAGAGAAAAGCCGGTAACCACATCCTAAACAGGGAACAAGGGAAATATATATATATTTTAAGAAAAAGTATACTTACAGGAATATTTATGTGTGTGTGTTACACAAGCACATACTTGTTTTAAACATTGTTTGTTCAGTTTTTGCAGGAAGTTTAGCAATGTATTGAAACAGCTCTGATTTTTTTTGTATGTAACCTGAAATGGGGAAACATCCCTTTTCCTGGTTTACCAATGACTGATCTCCTGCACACTTATTTCTTAAATAGCTAAGTTTTTAATGTTTTCTTTTACTTTTAACCGTACACATCAATGCAATTTCTATCTCGTTAATACATATATTAACTGTTGCTTGTTTAAATTACAAGTTCTCTATTTTTACCTGGACACGCAGGAGTCTGCCAAATATTGTTTATGGCAGAGACACATCATGAGCCATTTGTTGTTTCTGAAGAAACGTACATACCACGCAACAAAAGTGATGATTGCTGCAAGGAATTTCAGCAGATCTACTATAAAGACATTTGATGTTTTATCAGACTTTTTGTAAGTGTTCTTAAGGTTAATCACAGATTTTTGAGGGGCATACTTGTTGAAGACAGGATCTCCATTCTTCAGTGAAAAATGGGTGTGCCCATCTAGACAGCCATCATTCAAATGACACAAACTGGCTTAATTCTAGGCTGACACTGTGCATCCCCTTCCAAGACCTGAAACATGAGTCATGAAATTAATTTGACCAATCAGAAAAGGTACATGCAGTTTCAACCCACTGTCAATTTCATAGTACCCCTGACACTACATAAACAGCCATCAATTTTACTCCAAACAGAAGACTTATCCAATCTACTACAGTTATTTACCTGCCCTGGCCAATTTTGGCTGGACACTGACTGAAAACACCTTCCCACTGAAGCTTGACACTGATATCTAAAACCAACCACGAAGGTGCCAGAAATCTGGTATTAACAACAACAGTTACTGCCACAACACAATGACAAATTTTACTCTTACTCTCAAATAAAATAAAACACATGTATTTTCCTCACATGATCTTTCTCTACAGTGCTATGCCAACTTCTCTGGGTCAGTACTCAGATGGGTGACTGCTTGGGAATACCAGGTGCTGTAAGTGTAGAGTGACGGCTGTGCGTTGTGGTGCAGTGGATATCGGCTCTGAAAGAGAAATCGGTGAGCCAAGTTTGAATTCCACTTGCATTCACTTAAACACTCGTACCCTAGGGAAAGGTATTGATCCGTCCCTTATCTCCAGTTATGGATTAAATAACAGGGTAGGACTCAGGGACCCTGCCTTTAAAAAAACAAATCCCAATGAATCTTGGTACTCGAAAAGAAAAAATTATTACTAGACACAAAACTTATACAAAAACAACAATAAATTGTTGAAAGAAAAAGGTATTACCAGCAATAAATAAATAAAATTTAGTTGGCAATAAATGACCCGCCGAGGTGTTGATATGCCATAAAAACAAAACAACCAATTAACTTCTCTGTATATGGCAAACTCCTGAGAAAAACTAATGATTTTTGTGTATAACCTGAGGTGAATGTTTAAATATATCCTCCTCTTCATGTTAACAATGGCTCCTTTCTTGTTGTGTATTACTCACCATTCTCTTTTTCTGTTAGAATGAGTTATGGCTCCCTTGATGATGCTTCAACCACCTTGGTAACTATAGTTCCTGCAAAATATTCATTTTGAGACTGACTAATCAAATGTCACTTCAGAATGATAATATTTAAGAATGACTAGTCACTGGCAAAAGGCTAGAAAATTTGACTAAGTTCCCAAAGGAATTATTTCAAAGGCATAATGGCCAACTTAAAATAATATATGAAATTTATTATTTGCTAAAGAACCATTATTTTTCCCTTCTGCCTATTCTAGGAACTCTTATATACAACCTTTTGTTTATAATTTATCACTGTCATATCTTTTATAATTTTCTGATCATATCTTTTTCTTTTCTGCAAATTCATTTAATTTTATTTGATTTTTAGATAATGGTTCACTTTGTTTTTTGTTTTAGACTTTAGTTTTTTTCCAAAATCCATTCGTACATATTTATAAGTATACCATTCATCCATACTTTGAATATTGTTGCCACATATGGTCTGTTACTCCTGCTATATATTTAGAAATTCTTGATAAAATCTAAAGAATCTGCAACATTATTGATCTGGACCGGGCATCTCTGCTTCTTTCCCACCATTGTAACATAGCTTCCCTATGCTTTCCTGCAAGTATTTTTATGGTAAGTGTTCTGATTAACTTTCCACTATGGTATCTACACTTTATAAATTCAAGCGAAAAACTATATTGGCAGCAAGATCTCATTTTACAGTTGAAATGGCCAGATGTATCTCTGATAGTTTCTTCTATTGTACTTCACGGTTGTGAAATTCTATTTTGGCTTCTTGATTCCCAGTCAACTTTGATCTTCAAAGATTTAAACAAAGTTTCAGTTGATATTTTCAGTCTTAATTCTTATTCTTTTATTGTCCTTTCTCATCAATAGTTTTTCTCATAATTTCTAACACTCTAGCAGCCTAGTAGTTTTCTTGTCTTGCTTGGGGGGGAAATGGTTAAAGAAAAATGTTTTAATTATTTTAATGAACAAAAATGACTTTGAATTCTGACCTTTTAATCATTACATTTTTTTCATGAGGTAGGATGTGTGGTATGGTTTAATGGATAATGACTTTCATTAGATTAACTTGTGTACAAATATTCTTGGGAAAGGCAGGAATTTCAGCCAGTCAACCACAGAAAGATCTGGCATTTTACCAGGGGGAATCTTCTGCCTAGTAGGTCATGAATCAAGAGACATGATTCCCCAAGCATGTATCCTATATGGCACTTAATTTGACTTAACAACTGCACCACAACACACATATGGTAATCAGCTTAGAACAAGAAATCAGGGAGTCGAGTTCAAATTCCAGTTGAATTCCTTGCATTCACTTGTGCACAAATATCATTGAGAAAGGTATTAATTCATTTCTCCCCTCCAGCTATGGGTGAAATAACAAGACAGATTGGGTTCTAAAGCCTTGGCTGGCAACCAGTCTACTGCAGAAAGCAATGGCAGCCTACTGCGGGATAATCTTTTGCCCGGTGAGTCATGTCTCTTTTGAGACATGATTGCCCAAAGTGTGTATCACGTATGGCACTTGACTGACTGACTGTCAAAGTCCTGTAATATGGAGAGAGAAGAAAGTATTAAGATTTCAGCTTTTTATCCCACGTCACACCTGTATTCTAAGTTTGGTCTTGCGTATATTAATTCTTGACCAAAAGTGCTTTCCTTGTGGCTCTAAAGGGATTGAAACAGGCTAGATCTGGCAAACCTGGATGCATTGGGTTGTCAGATACTTGGTCTGTTGAGTTTTCAACCTTGGTTACATCTGCCTGACTGTCCACTTCCTTTGGTTTGGCCATTGAAATCATGTAGATCTTTGCCTACTTTGATGTTGGTGGCTGATCTCTTTCAGTTTGTCCTTCCTCTTTAACCTTACCACCATGGTTGGCCCTACAGGTGTTAGAACTCCAGACAGGACCCCTGTTAGTATTACTAGGACATGTAAGCCCTCTATATTTTATACTGGATTTCAGTGAACATTTTATCAAATAACTGACAATAATAAGAAAAGAATAAAAATAATAAAAGTATGAAATTATCGTTAAATATATAAAAACATTTTTATTATTATTTTTGCTGAAAATAAGTATTTGAGATAAGTTATACAATTCTCATGCAAGACAAAAAAGTGTTACAATTCGAAACATTTTTCGTATGAATTAAAAAATGTCTTTGTTCATAAAAAATGTAACATTACTACAATTAGTAAATAAAAGGATAACAGAATAAAATTCTTAGCAAATATTAAAAATTTTTGAATGATAAAGAAATCAATGATACTGAACCAAGTCAATGAACATAACATTAGGACTAGAAATGCATTTCCTACAATCTATTTATTAACAGGATTAAGATTAGATATGAAGGCACCCATGCTGTTAAAAATGACAGCAAACATTTATATCAATATACTGTCTAAAATGATGGCAACATATATTTTGATAGAACTATTATTGAGTACTTTACATTAAGACCCATGGAAAAGAAATTCAAACCCCCTGAGTATGATAGAGAAATATGTGTCACAAAATCAGTCAAGTTTCGATTCCAGCTGGAAGCAAGTGGATGTCTAGCCACACTGATGAGCTGTGATACAGCAAAACAGGATTGTATGTGGATGACTAATATATCTAAATTTATTTATAAATGGAACTTTGTGTGTGTCCAATTTTCTTGAAAATTTACACAGTTGTATTATAAGCATATGTGAGTGTTCTTAGCCAGGTTTTGTGTCGAGGTACCCCCAATAAACATCGATACTCAAAAAAATCGGGTTATAGAAGGAGTGGTCCGATTTTAATCAAATTTGATACACTCATAGACAAAGACATAAGAAATGATATTCAGAAGTTTCAAGGTTGCAGTTCTTACAATAGTGCAGAAAATTGATAATATATATCTATACATATAAAAGGCAAGATGTTTGTGTGTGTGTCTGTTTATCTACCTGTATGTCTGTATTTTTTCAGCCCATTTATTTTAGTTTTTGCTTCGGGTTTGACTCTAAGTAGGTATAATTGTAGTTCTTAGTCTCAGGCATGATACCATTTACTCAGAGGACTTATTTAGCCTTCAAAATTCAGTTTACGACGAAAAAAACTTATTTGATATCGATACCAAGAAATCAAAATTTGACTTACATCCATTCATTTTTCTTTCAGTCTACAGTTTTGCTTTAACTGGAAACAACTATTGCTTTTTAGTCTTTTGTGCCAATGTTTAAAGAGTCTGAGCTCCAAGACCATGGATTATTTTTAAAGCTTTCATTACACTCGAGCAACACCGGGATATATTGCTAGTATATATATTGTCTATTTGGGCAACAATCTCTTTTATACAGGTTTCATTGAAAATGACAGACAAGATCCTATCATTAAGTTTTTTATATAATTTTTCATGTGTTCGTATAATTTTTTCCTTTTTAGAACTAAATCGTATAAGAAAGCTTTTGTACTTCAAGTACTTTCAGCTATATTTTTAGCCATTATCAAGAATTTTGTTTTACTTATAACTACATTATGAGGAAAAAGTTAAATATTGTAATAAAGTAAATAGTTTGGAAAGCCATTGTTGATAAACATTTATTTCGCAAGGGAGTGAAAGAGAATGAAAAAGTGCTCAAAAGTACGAAATCTTTGGTTAATTTTTAAATAGAGTTCTGAAAAAAAAAATTTATACAAACACGTGAAAAATTATATAAAAAAAACTAAATGATAATTCCTTGTCTGCTATGTTCAATGAAATCTGCGTATGTATATATATATATATATATATATATATATATATATATCTTACTCGATGACACAATTATGGAAAAAAAAGGCACTTTTAAAGAGCAAACATGCAGCAGGAGCTTTCATACCTTGTAGTAAATTTTAATAATATATCTTTGTCCCTATTCACTTTTGTTCACAATCGTCATTTTCACCTGTTTAACCTGTGGCCAGTTAGATTTCTGACATGTATCCTTGTAACCAAATTTTTTTATTTTTTCATTTTAATATTGTGTGGCTTACTCTTTCGACCACTACCTCATCTTCATTGTTCTACTAATGACATTTCACCCATTCTACCCTCCAGCCTTCTTCAGATGTCTCTTGTACTCGGTTACCTTCTCAGAATTTTGAATTGAACTCATTATGTAAATCCTTGGAGGTAAAGTTCTAATTCCACTTTTTATGCTCAGGGTGTATCTTTATTAATTCACTTTAGTGTTCTTTGTTTCTTCATACAAACTAGACTATATGACTTTTCTGCACTGTGAGTCAAAGGTCAGAAGTGACTTTTATTTTTAGTAGTTTCTTATATCAGCATTTATTTGATCCTTTTGAAAGATTCTGGTTTTGCAAATAAACATTTGAAATATTAACAAATTGAGCATTTTTTTTTCTTGTCATACCTGGTTATGTCCCTTTTTGATTATTTTAAAGGTCCCTTTTTGAGCAGAAAATTTTAATACTTTTTTTTTATCTTTGGTAAATTTATAAAATCTTATTTGTCGTCTTTTATATTCTGTTTTTAACCCAGCAAATGTTATCTTGAATATTTGAGTTGAAATGAATCTCTCTTAAAGTTTTTGAGTTTGAAAATAGGAATGCAGCCAGGTTTTATTTTCTCTTCCCCTCCCCAAATCTCTGATTGGTTGTTTTTTGAATTTCTGGTAAGACTAGGTGCAACAGAAGTCTTCATACTGAAGATAAGATTCGTTTCATGATATCTGCTTTTCTTTGCTAAAAGCAAAGAACTAACCAAACAAAAAATCTTTCAACTTATATTGGCCTTTAAACTTCTGAAATATTGGCCATGTTTATTTTTGCTGATAGGAAGCAGAAACATCCATGACCGTTTTTGCAACCTGACAAAAATCTTTGAAGAAAAAAATCACAATCATTACTTTTTTTATGATCATATTGATAGCTAAATATTTTTCCCTCCCCATTAATTCTCTTGAGGTTGTGATATTGAAGATTGCCTTGGACAATTTTTTTTCATTTTGGGGTTCTCATAAGAAATTTATTTTTCAGTGACAATATTGCAGACAAAAATGTTTCTCTATATCTAGTAATAAGTATTTAAACCCAAAGTTCACTGTGAACCAATGAGTCTGTAGATAGTGTTTTAAAGATATTCTTGGTGATATTGTTACCAGAAACAAAAGGCATAAAACCAACTGTAGCAAGGGTATACAGTTTTCTATTTTTATTTGAGAGTGATGAGTAAGTCTATTGATATTCAGTGTCACAACTCTTTGAAATTTACTTTCTAATAAATTGTACACTTGAGGATAATTGTGAAACAGATTCTTAAATTTTCTGATGAGAAAGTAGTTGAACTTTCCATACAAATTGAGTTTCATGATTTTTTTCATTGATTAATTGATTAGTTTTTTTATGGCTTATAAACCCTTAGCAGGTTATTTAAAGCCTGAAAATATTTTAGATTGTAAGATTTATTTTTAATTTTAATTTTATTTTTAGTGTCTTTGTTTTATTTTTGTGTCTTGTTAGTTTTTTTTTTTTTGTATTTGTTGTTAAATAAAACAATGGTTTAGTTATTTTTACTAATTAATCCATAGCTAGGAGGGGAAGAGCTGAATTCATATCTTTCCTAAAGGTATTTGTGCATAAGTGAATATAAAGAACTCGACTGAAATTTGAACTTGGCTCACTAATTTAACAATTATCCTTTCAGTGCCTGAAGAGCCATCCATTTAAGTAATGACCAGACTTGATGCTGCTTAACTTTAGTGATCATGTAGGAACCAGTGTTTCAATTTGATGTTTCTATAAGCTGTGAATTTTCTTAGATATGGTGATGATATTAGATGTTTCCTTATAATGAAGCATTAGGCATTCATGAACCAAGCAGTACTTCTTTTGATTGTACCTTATCTTTCTCTTAATGTTTTTTTTTCTCAGGAAAATGGGTTTCAAGTTTAGTAGCATTTATCACTCTTTCTAGCATTGATAGTTTCCTTCCTAACCTTTTATTTGAAGTTGTGTGAAATGTCGCCATCTCTATTATATCATTATTATCTCTTTGAGTTACATGTGCCATCCGTTTTAGTTGTTTCTGATACTGAAATTCTACATTCTGTGATTTCTGTTATTTTGGACTGTTCTTTGTTTATGGTTCTTGTATGGTGTCCTCTTATTAGGAATGGACACTTCCTCTTAAGTACTTACCTGCGTGACTTCTAAAAGCAGTAAACGTAGAAGGTAACGAGAACAGTTAATGACAGCTACTAGTCAGGCAATAAGCAGCGTAATAATACCTTCAGACTTATTTATTTCTATATCACTTATTATTAACACTTCTTTTGAATATCTTGTTTCTTGTTATACTAATACACTGTTTCGAACCTATCTTTATATTCCATGTCTTACTTCTGACCAAACCGGTCACTACAACTTTGTGACAAAGTTTCTCCACAACAGTTCTGTAGCATCAGTCCACAAGGTTTGATGAAGTATGGTCCTCACCAAGACCCTGGTAATGGCCAAACTTCATATAGGACACACCTATATCACCCCCTCATACTTCCTGAAGAGAGAAGTACTAATCTGCATACCATGCCAAGAACCCTTTACAGTACACCATATACTGACAAACTGCATAGACCTGAACAGATCTGACTAAAACATTACCAAGAAAATAATCTAAGGGATATTTTAAACAAGGTTGACCCTAAAAATATTATCAGATTCCTAAGAGATGAAACTATACAACAAGATAGTTAAAAAGTTCCTCTGAATCAGAAGTAACATTTAATTTCTACCCATCATACTACAACTAATGTTTCGGCATTAAATGACCCATAAAGAGTTGATTTGCCATAAAACAAACCAATCAATCACCAAGACCCACAAACTTCTTTAACCATTGATCTGAAAAAGTAGTTAAACAATTCAAATTAAAACAATTGACTTAATGAGAACCCCAAGCACGTACCACCTTTGCCTTGAGATAGTTTCCCTTGAAACTGTTCCTTGAACTTCTGTTTGGGTTTGCAGTTGATTCAACTTGCAGACCTCAATGACTCAGCATGTCTAATGTCTGCATTTCCACCCAACATTTTCCAGTTTACTGACTTTTAGGAAGCCGTAAACAATTATCGAAACCTTAAATATGGATAGGTTACATTTTGTGGGAATATAATTCAACTGATTTTTTGTTTTTATTATTAGGAAAGTACCAGTTGATCTTGTTGAGAAAAAAAAACAAAAAAACACGAGATTTTTTTTTTTTTAACAAGTTTTTGTTTGAACAATAAATTTCTTTTTAAGTTTTGAGCACAAATAAAGTGTTTTGGGGATTTAAATATTTCCCAAGAACCAGATATGTGAGTGTATATTTATATATACATGTCTAAGATATCTGTGCGTATATATTCATGTAATAATAAATACTAATTGAATAAATCATTACTTGTTAGTTGGAGAAAAGTCTCTTATATGAAAGCAATAAAAACTAATTTGGTTATTTCTATAATCAGAAGAAATACAGTCCCTTGAGTGTGACAGCTTTTGTTCCTTTAAGACATCACTCAATTGCTAATGTAATTTCAGACTCTTAGAAGATCCTCTGCTTAAATACTGTGAATGTTTTATTCTCCTGTTGGGCCTAAGTTGAACCAAAATATCTACAGTTCATTTGAATACAAAAATTGCATCATCAGGTTCAGTCTTCATGTGTATATGTAAGTTTTTGCTTTGTTTTTTAAATCTTCATCAGTTTTTGAAATGGCTCTTTCTCTCATCATACAAATGTATACATATAACTGTTCGCTCCAAGAAATGCTCCCCCTTTCAAATTTTCCATGTCCTTCATGGGACCAATGTGCCTGTGAAGAGAAATGTACAGAAAACATTTTTACAAGTGTTCATTTTTATAAATATTTTCAAGTGTCTTAGAGGATTTTTCATTTTTTTTTTTTTTTTTTTTTTAAATTTTAAATTCAACATTTGGTACATGAGTTCTTTCCTTCGGTGCTATGCATGATTCATGCTTGGGTGATCATGTCTATTTTGATTCATGATTGATTTGACAGAAGCATTCCTTCAGTAGAGTTGCGAAGCCTGTCTATTCTGCTAAAACTCCCACCCTATTAGTGGGGCTTCAGAATACATCAACTGCACTTCTGCAGAGGGTAAAAGTTCCCCAAGGGAGCCACCCATGTTGCTTGTGGATGGGATCCTGGTGGTTGAAAGTTTTAGGAGTTGGGATATATATATATATATATATATATATATATATATATATACACTCCTAAACTCTAACACACCCATTGGGTCTCTAATTGAGCTAGACAGGGAGTTGTAGTGGCTCAATCCAATCAACTGGCTGGTTATGTCAACCCCTATGTCAGACTAATATATAATATATCAAGCATTAAACTGACTTAGTAAGCAGTGGTTGTATGGTTAATCATACTCCTGACATTGCTGTTTCAAACTTTGAGCATAACAGGCATGTACCCTGGAGGAATGAGGCAAATGAGATCCCCTCCCCATAATCATCTTTCCTGTATAGGTCTCTAAGGTAGGCAGGGAGCATGGTTGATTAATAAAATTTGTGAGTCCAAAAACAAGTGACTGCAGATTGATATAGACACATAAACTTAATAGCGGACAAACTAATCACAAAATTTTCACCTTTTGTAATAGAAAAATTTCAGTATTTCAGATAAATCTAAAAGCAGTTAAAAAAATTAAAAACATTGTTACTAATATAAGTAAAAGGAAAACCTAAGGATGACCAGGTTTCATGATATAAAGGTAAGCGTCTACTCATACCAATTTGTAAATTCCTTTAAAGGAATGGTAAGTAGCACTGAACTCTTACAGTGTACATTGGAGGAAATTAAGAACAATAATTCTATCAAGAAACTAAACATTAGACACAAAAAGAATCATATCAATACTTTAAATACACCAGAACCACCACTCAAAATAAAAATTGGGTATACAGTTTCCAGAGTAGAAACAAACCCATTAAGATGCTTGAACTGCCAGAGATATGGACATGGTAAGAACCACAGTGATCACATACCCAAATAAAACTGCACTTTAGTGTACCCACTGCAACCAATTTTTCTCCCTCAGTCACATCTTGATGAAATTCAAAAAAGCATAAAAAGATACATCATAATTATTCAGTCAGTTGAGTGCCATACGTGATACACACTTGGGAGATCATGTCTCGAAATAGACATGACTGACTGGGCAGAAGATTATCTCACAGTAGCTTGTCATTGCTTTCTACGGTAGACTGGTTGCCAGCCAAGGCCATAGAACCCAATCTGTCCTATTATTTAACCTATAACTGGAGGGAAGAGATGGATTAATACATTTCCCAGGGGTACTTGTGCGTAAGTGAATTCAACTGGAATTCGAACTTTGCTACCCCGATTATTATTATTTTTTTTTTTTTAAGTTGATATCCACTGCACCATAATTATTACCAAGCAAACAATCTTAACATGCTCTTCAAAAATGGACTTAGAGATGTATCTTTAGAAAATAGCTTGAACTTTGAACCCTACAACATATGTTTTGAAATGCTCCCAAATTATACAATTTGTGATATTTTGAAAGCAATTTTAAGAAAAACTTCACAACCACTTGAAACATTTTGGGGTTAAAAAAAAATCGTTTCTGCATTAAATGACTCGTAGGGTTTGATATGCTGGTAAAATAATCAATCTGCTACAGCCTAGAGTTGCATCATTTTTCCTCAAGAGTTTTTCTTTGAATAAGTAAATGTAATAATTCAAACTCTGCTTTTTCAGACTGAGCCATTATCCATCACATTAATCACATATTTAAGCATACAGTATTCCTAAGTGTTTCTCCATGTAGGTACTGAACCAGCTCAACTTTGCTTAACTTTCATGATCAGATAAAAACTCACAATAACCAGATACAAGAATAAAATGCGTTTTAGTGTTATTTTTTTTTATTATTGGCTTGAAACAAAATTTTATTGTTTCACACGTGGCTTAATTTTATGAGATGTATATTCAAAAAAGAGATATTTTAACATCTTTTTATATTATTCATGTGTCAACTGAATTTTAAATGTTTTACATTAGAAGGGAAAATGAGGAAAAATTAAATACATTTTTGTCGTCTGATGCTTTTTCTTATTTCTATACAAACAGCAGAAATGATGAGTAACTTTTACAGAAATGTTGCCATAGCTGAAAGTACTATTCATAAGTGAGTCACTTAGTTCAGTAATGAAAGTTTTGATCTGGAAGATCCAGAATGTTTTGGAAAGCCTATATTCATGTGGGATGTGCGTTGTGGTGCAGTGGATATCGGCTCGGAACGAGAAATCGGAGAACCGAGTTCGAATTCCAGTTGAATTCCTTGCATTCACTTACGCGCAAATACCCTTGGGAAAGGTATTAATCTGTCTATTCCCTCCAGTTATGGATTAAATAATAGGACAGATTGGGTTCTATAGCCTTGGTCAGCAACCAGTCTACCGCAGAAAGCAATGGCAACCTACTGCGGGATAATCTTCTGCCCAGTCAGTCATGTCTCTTTCGAGACATGATCGCCCAAGCGTGTATCGCGCATGGCACTTAACTGACTGATATTCATGTGAGGTTCTACTACATGCATTGTACTCACCTGATGTTACTTCAAATTGATCCTTACCTTGATCGTACAAAATTCTCTTCATTAGAAGTACTTCCATTTGTTGGAAGCCTGTAAAAACCATAGATGAATTCATCATCAATGAGGATGGAATCCTGGAACGGCCTCAAAGATAGTGAAAGTGGAACAAAATGGCACTTGTGGATGAAGATATCTTGCATGCAAATATCTAAATATGGTCTTTTTAGAAAATAATTAAAAGATGCTATGGGCTTTCATTCTGTCTACGGCTATATCGTGTTGAATACACCGGTTCCCATCTGATCACCAAAGTTAAACAACATCGAGCCTGGTCAGTACTTAAATGGGTGACCATTTGGGAATACCAGGTGCTATAAACGTAAAGACCAAGAATGGTCCACCGTTCATCCCGGTTTGGGTGTTGGGTGCAGGACTAACAACCCTGCCCTGTAAAAAACAGTTTGTTACAGAAACAGCAACAAAAAGTTACTGCCCTATGCAACATCTGGGTGTGATGGATAAATGATGATGGGCTTTCATTCTCACCTAATATTTATTCTTATTTCTTTTTATTGTGTTGGCAATCATCTACCTTTTTGTTTTTTAAAGATAATGGTAGTGCCTTGGTATATTAGAATCAGTCTCATTGAAAACAATGACATCAGCAATTTGATTATTGAATGACAATCTTATCTGCTGTATATGCAGACATAACTATTGTTTAGAGCTTGCAGTTTATTTTACCATCATTTCCTCTGTTCCATTTGATAGTAATACTTGTTCTTGCTTTTGTTGAGGCCCTCTCAAACAGCCTGTCCCCCAACTGCTGTGAGAATGAGCAAGTTGTGCCCAGTTATCAGGACCAATCTTTGAATTTCAAGTCCTACTTGAAGACTTTTTTAAAAGTGTATGGTGTCCTCATGGCCCCACTCACCATGAATAAAATCATTTTGTATGTAACCATCCTTCATTTGATGGATGATTGCAGTTATCATTAGCAGAAATTAAGTATCCCTTCTTTTACAACATTTAAGTATATTTGGCCCAAATGAGATATACTTAAGTGAGAAATATATTATTGCTTGTAACAATCTTGTTTCAATGTTTAGAAAAATGTTAAGTTGCATCTTGCCAAATTCGTAGTCATCACAAACTTTAAAGAGAACATTTTGTTCTCAGTAAATCTGGAAATTTTGGTTTTGTTATTCATATTTGGACCAATATCATGTGATGCAAGACAAAATTTAATATTGTTGGAAAGCATATTTGAAATAATGAAGTTTTGGCACCACTAAAATTGACAAGTTCATTTGTAACAAAAAATAAAGAAAAATTTCAATGAATCTTTGTAGATTAGCATTTATTAGACCTTCTTCAAACCGTATTTATCAGAATCCAAAGAAAAAATTATTATTTATCAGTTTGGAAAGGGAATACTGATCATAATATCAGTGTAGTACCAAATTAATCTTTAATTTTGCAAATGTAATACCTTGAAAATCTGCTTACATTATTACTCTCTGCTTATTTCTTAATGATTTTCTTAATTTATATAAGTTTTTGTTCTTTAAGTAAAAATGGATAAATCAGCCGATTCCTTATTTCCAGTCTTGGTAGAGTTCTAAAGCCTCTCCAAATTCTTGTTATCCACACTCCAACTTCTCTCTCTCTCTCTCTTCCTCCCTCTCTCTCTTCCTCTCTCTCTCTTCCTCTCTCTCTCTCTTGAGGGAAGGATGTGGCAAGTTTCTCACTATTCTATCACTACCAACATGGAGATAAAATGAAACATAAAATTGTATATATCTGTTTCTATATTTATTTGAAACAAACACTGGCTCGCATATGATCACCAAAATTAGTCAACACTAAGCCTAAATGGTCGACTGCTTGGAATACCAGGTGCTGTAAGCTTGGATGTGTTGGAATCAATAATTGATTTGGAATTGCTATTTGGAGAGCAAAGTTCCAATTCCAGGTAGGTTTGTTAGATTCACTTACAAGCAAATACTTTTGGGGAAAAAGTATGAATCTAGCTCTTCTACCTCCAGCCAGGAGTTAATTTTTAAGACTTGTATCAATAAACCATTGTCATAAAAATTACTATCTAAAAATATTTTTTGGCTTGAAATAACCTGGAAATGGCTAAGCCACAGAAGATGAATGACTGAATCAAACAAACTTGACATTTGTAAACAAACTGTTTATTTCCAATATCTCTATAAAATGTCAGGAATCAATTTTTACTCATTATCAATAACGCCACTAAGATGCAAGGATTTACTGGGGGTGGATGAGAATGAGAAGACTTAGTAAGAAAGAATGACAATAAAAGAACAGGAGTCAGGAAGATAGAAACTGACCATTGGAATTGTATTTAAATCTTTGAAGATTGTATGTGGCAGGGAATAAAAACCAAGAGTTCCACAGGCAAGAAAAGGAACTATTAGAATAGAACTTGCACCCATTCTAAAATTTGGTATTTTTTGATTCTTACAAATCACAGCTTTAGGAAGACCTAAAAAATGCTAATGTAGAAAAATTATTTCCCAAAAAGTATTTCCTTATTTTTTAATCATTGGACCAATTTATTTATTTATATTGTGCAAAATTTTGCTTAATTTTCTTTCAGTCCATTCAATGATTGAATCTTTTTTTCTGATGATATGTTACATTGTTGAAAAGTTTGTTCAGTGTTTTAATTTTAATTTTGTTTATTAACAAGGAGTTCTTTTGTAATTGTTAATTTTATTTTCAAAGGCATCACCTTCTTTATAAATTAAAAATTTAATCATCACAAATATTTTCTAAGTGTGCATATGTTTTTCTCTCCTCCTACTGTTTGATATGATCATTGAAACAGACAAATGTTCTTCAGATAATCATTCCTTCATTCTGAGATTATCTTTAAACTTTTCTTGAATTTCTTCTTTTGGTATCAAAAATGATAAACCAGTCTTGTGAACAAAACAATAACAGTTTTATGTGCTATTTGTACATGTCGATATCCAGTTGCCCAAAGATCAAGTCAAAACTTGGAAATGACACCTTGTTCATCTGAGCGATCTGCCAGACCAATTGAGATTTTCAACTTTTCTGATTTGTATATTGCGTCATGGTATTCCATGCATATAGTTTTATAGAATGGTACTGAGGGTATCATGGACTGAGCATGTGAGCAATGATGAGGTGTTGGAGGGGATGCAAATAAGAAAACTTAGCATCAGGAAGAGACAGATGAGGTTCCTGGAAGACACATTCAGGAAGAAGGGCCTGGAGAATTTAATACTCATAGGACGGAAGAGGGAAAGAGACAAGGAAAAGCAGTATGACAGTTGACGGGCCTGAGCAAATGGATGTCAGTGGAGTGGTTTGGGAGAGATACCAAGAGGAAAAATATTGAGCGATATGAGACAGAGCAAGTGGAATTCCCTGATTGGCCAATGTCCTGAAGGGACATGGCACACAAAGAAGAATATTGCATCCATGGTATTCCGTACATTCCCACTCCCCAGCAGGGTTTTTTTTTCATCCTTTGTCAATAGGAAAATGAGAATTGATATGATTGGAAGAGCTGAGGCTACTTGTTAAGAAATTTTTTTTTTCTTGACTTTTTTATTTTATTTTTTTTTATATAATGAAGCCGTAGGGAGATAGTTACTATTTATTGAATTGGCCATGTCATACATAAATGAACTCCCTACAACTTAAGGGTTTAAGGGTATCAAGAGTTCACTGAAATGTTTGTAGTAGTCCTTGCAAGAGTGAGTTTATGTGTACATAGACAGGAACATATGCATGTATGTATGAGTGTTTATAGTTGGGTAGGATTGTCTTTGAAGTTATTGCTCAGGGTAAATGGTGAAAAAGGAGGTGAGAAAGATAGACAATGATAGTGATTGCTTGACATTAGTCAAGGGTACATGTTAATTATACTTGTCATCTTATCTCTCTGGCGACGGTTGTCTTGTCCCGTCTTTTATATCATTTGTAGATCATTTGGGAATTCACTCCCAGATGGGATTCTGCCCTTTTTGTTTTGTGATGTTTCCTAGTTTTCTATAGGCTGAAAAACATTTTCCATCAAAGTGTGAAATTTCGAGTTTTTTATGTGCTAAGCAAAGTTTGTAAATTCCAGAAAATTTGTTTATTTCTAACAAAATCAATGAGTCGGTGCTTAGCATTTGAATTTTTAAATCTGGAACTTGTTTGGTTCACTACAATAACATTACAGATTTCATAGTTTCATATCTAAAGTTTTTAAAATGTCTTTGTCTTGAAATGAGAAACTTTAATTGCTATTTTTTTTTTTTCACTTGTTGGTTTGTGTAAAGTAAATTGCTAAGTAAGTTGGTTCATTGTATCATGCTGGACAATTTTTCTCCCTCAAATTTGCAATTTTATAAGTATGCCATTCATCTGTCTTTTTATATATCTGGAACTTCTTGAGAGAATCCAAACAATCTACAATGTTATTAATTCTGACCTGATATTTAGACTTCAATCATTCCCCACCCCCATCATAATATGACTTCATTATGCCTTTTCTATAAATATTTTCTTGGCAATTTGTGCTGATGATCCGTTCTAATTGGTATCTTATGAATTTAAATCATAAGACTAGATTGGCAGTTAGCAATTTCAACTATGAAATCAAGAAACCTAAGAGCAGGCATGAGTTTAATTTTAATGGTCTCTTTTGTATTTTTCACCTATACAACTGGCTTCTTTTTTGGTTAACTGAAATTTTCAAAAATTTACATGCAACATCAAATGTTTTATTCTCCCTTTGAATTCTTCTTTTATTGTCCTTTTGTATAATTTCATGTTTTCTGTGTCCTTTACACTTGAGCTTTGTCCCTTTTACAAATCTATGCTCTCTTCTTGTGTGTTCAGTCTTTCAGACTAGTGTTCTCTTTTAAATGCGAAGTAAAGAAAGCTTAACTTTTAAAGACCTCCAGATTCAATATATCCCTTGTAGAAGGCCAAAAACTATATCTGCCAAAATGTTGTGTTAAAAACAAAGATTGGAGCAGTAGTTTATAATTGCATGGGTTAAATAAATAAAATACTCCACAAACAGCTCAACAAATCTTGAGATAAAAACAAAAAAAAAGCATTTTAAATCTAATGAAAAAGCTGCTTTTTAGTTTTTAAGTGTTTCATTCATTTTTTACAGTTCATCAACCCTTTGCAGATTATTTAAATCCAGAATTTTATTTTAGACTGTAAGACTTTCTTTTTTGACTGTGCAATAATAATTATTTTAGTGATACAAATCAATTAACTCAAAGTTGGTGGGGAGGATTCTTACCCTTCCCTAAGGGCATTTACATGTCAGTTAATATAATGAACTCAACTAAAAATAGAACTTGACTCTTTGCTTAACAATTCCAAGCCATTTTCCTTTATACCGCCCAAGTGGTCACCCATCTAGGTACTGACCAGGCTTGATATTGCTTAACTTTAGTGACCAAGCAAGAATTGGTATTTCAATGTGTACAGCAACTTATTGAGGACCCTAGATGTTATTCCAGGATTTGTCATCAGAGGCCACAATTTGGACAAGGTACGTTGATGATAGTGCTGATAGCAGGCATGGAAAGGAAACTGCAAGACTTCCTATGGAAGGTAGCTGAAGAGAGTGACGAAAGGATTACAAATAAACTGGAAGAAAACCGAATGCATGGTCATCAGCAAAAACAGGCAGCCCAAAATGCCAGATACAGGTAGGGGATACTAAAATCAAACAGGTACAAAAATTTAAATACCTAGAAAGTGTTCTAACAGAAGATGGAATGTGTGACACAGATCCAAAGGTGAATTGGCATAGCGAAGGATGTGTTCCAGAAGCTGAGTCAAGTATTAAGAGACAGGAAAATTTCACTAGCAACAAAGAGAGTAGTGGATTGATATATGATGTCAGTTCTTCAATATGAATGTGAATGCTGGACAATATCATCGAAGATGAAAGAAAAACAAGCAATTGAAATGTGGTTCTACAGAAGGATGCTGTGGATATCATGAACCGAGCATGTTAGCAACAATGAGGTTTTGGAAAGGGAAAGAAAATTAATATTGAGCAACAGGAAGAAACAACTAAAGATTTTTGAACATGCAATGAGGAAGGAGGGCTTCAAGAACCTGATACTAACAGGCCA
The DNA here is from genome assembly GCA_037127315.1 of Ascarosepion bandense. Taxonomy (NCBI): domain Eukaryota; kingdom Metazoa; phylum Mollusca; class Cephalopoda; order Sepiida; family Sepiidae; genus Ascarosepion; species Ascarosepion bandense. The sequence continues at coordinate 3,784,520 of JBBBDQ010001734.1, forward strand.
GATAGAGGGAAAAACAGACAGAAGAAAGCAGTGCATAAGATATTTGAAGGACCTGAGCAGGTGGATGACAGAATGAGGGTTGCATGGTGTTATAGGAGAAAGCGTGCTGAGAGCCACCACGGATAGGAAGACGTGGAAGTTTGACTGCCTATGCCCTGAAAGGACAAGGCATATAGAAGATGAAACAGTGATAATCTGGATTCTGATTAACAGAATGCCAAACAGAATTATAGCAGAAATAGAACAAAGAATGATGGTGGATGTTTTTGTGTTACCATCCTTATAAACTTTCTGAAGATGGCTCATGTGAGCCAAAAGCTTAGAACCAACTTAATAAAAATTATCCAAATGTTGGAGAATTTTTGTCCATATTTTCAACTGAAATTAGTGCCAAAATACGTTTAGAACAACTCATGATTAAACATAATAGACATTCATTGTCTCTTATATTTAACAGTATATATATATATATATATATATATATATATATATATATATATATATATATACAAGATGCCCATAAAACCCATTTGCAATTTATAACTTTATTTGTATTTGTGATAGAAATAATCTATAAAAAATGTTGTAAAGTGTAATATATATATATATGATTCCCGGTATTGGTGACAGCAATACCAATGTAGATGGAGGCCTAAAAAGGATTTGATAAGGTACTGCACAAAGATGTATTTGAGCTGCTAGGAAAGCTCAGTCAATTTGGAAAAGTTGTTAAAATAATCCACAACTAAGACTGAGAGCAAAACACCTGCAAAAAGATAGGTAACACATTGTCAATACACAGAACTAGAAAGAGGCTTAAGGATATGTTTTCTCATTATTCAGCCCCTACAGTGAGGCTCCTTAGAGAGCTGGATACCCTCCAAAGATATGTTATCACTGGCTGTGATCTTAACAATATATGACAGCTGAGATTTCTGGGATATGTAATAAGGAAGGACTTGGAGAATCTGATACTCACAGGACAGATAGAGGGAGAGAGAGAGACAAGAAAATCAGCATGAGACATACTTGATGGGCTTGAGCAAGGGGATGGTGGAGCAGAGTTTGGGAGAGATACCAAGAGGAAGAATGTTAAGAGCAACAAGGGATAGTGGAATCCATGATCGCCTACATCCTAAAATGACATCGCACATAAAGATAACACTGTGATGGTTGACACACAAGAAAATCAAGGACCTCTTAGAAAAGGTAGTGAAGGAAAGTGAGAAGAAAGGACTGTCAACTCTAAGAAGACGTACTGAATAGTCGTAAGCAAAAGAAAAAGCCCGAGACAGGCATTACAAATTAAAGATGTCAACTTAAAACAAGTACGGCATTTAAATATTTGGGTCGTGTTTGAACAGGACGAAAAATTAATTCTCTTATATGGCAATGAATGCTTAATAATCTCTTCACACATGAAGAGAAAACTGGAGGTAGCAGAAATGTGGTTCTTCAGAAGGATACTGAGAACATCATTGATGGAATGTGTAAGAATTGAATCATCAGGAAAAAAGAAACAAAAAAGACACTTACATTCAGAATTGGAAAGAAACTTCTTGGATACATATCAAGGAAGGAGATCTTGGAGAATGTGGCACTCACATGACATATTAAAGAAACCCTGTTCCAGTACACATTCCTGTGTGAATGTATGCTGGAACAGGGACTGGGAGGCTTGGCAAATGTGGCCAAGGGTTAGGTCATGGAAAGCCATAATTGCTCAGATCATTATAGAAGGCAGCATAAGATGTTTTTTGTTTGTATGTTTTTTGTTTGTATGTTTTTTGTTTGTATGTTTTTTGTTTGTATGTTTTTTGTTTGTATGTTTTTTGTTTGTATGTTTTTTGTTTGTATGTTTTTTGTTTGTATGTTTTTTGTTTGTATGTTTTTTGTTTGTATGTTTTTTGTTTGTATGTTTTTTGTTTGTATGTTTTTTGTTTATGTTTGTATGTTTGTGTGTATGTATGTTTATGTTTGTATGTATGTTGTTTGTTTGTTTCCTGAGGTGTTTAATTTGTAAGATTAAGTCATGTAATTTTTGTATTGAGAACCAGTTGTCATGACAAATGGATCATTTTCACTAATTATCATATGTAGCAATTAAAAATTAAACTTGAAGTGCCCTGATTTTATCCTGATTTTTTGCATGTTAGTGGCACCATACACAGTGGATTGAAGGAAAAATGTTCTCCATGAGGCTACACACAGTAAGAATGACTCAGGGAAAAAAATTTTTACTGAAGAGACTTGTGGCAAAAATATAGAAATGTTGATTTAGAGACAGATTCTGAGGATATCCTGGATGGAGTGAATAAAGCAAGGAGGGGGTCCAAAGGAAAATGCAAACAAAAAGAACTTAGAGAGATAGCTAAAACATCTTGGACTCAATGAGGGAAGTGGGCTTGGAGAATATGACACTCACATCAGAGCTAACTGATAAATAGCAACAAGTAAAAACAAATGTAAGTAATAGTAAATATATAACTGAATATGTCCTTTTTTTTTTTTTTTTTTTCCAAGAATAAAATTGATCAGCGGAAATTGTTTGACACAACGTAATAGAATCTTAATTTTGATATTTACCTGTCTGTAAATTAAGAAACAAAAAAAAAATCATTAGTAACAAAATCAAAGTACTAAACTGTTAGATAATATCAATCCTCCTATATGGCAGTATATTCAATGTATGTGAGAATCCACTCACAGATGAAGACTTGAAGCAACAGAAATGTGATTCTACAGAAGGATGTTGAGGATACCATGGACCAAACATCTATGCAAGTATAAAGTTTTGGAGAAAATGAAAAAAGAGAAAGACACTTGTACTTAACATCAGAAATGGTTGAAATGGCTAGGATTTATAATGAAGAAGGAGGGCTTCTAAAATTTGTTACACATAGGACGGATTGAATGCAGGTAGGAAATAATGTATAACCTACCTAGCAAGCTTGAGTAAGCGAATGGCAGAACCATGTTTGAGAAATGACAAAATTTACTCAAAGATACAAAGGGTAGGAAATTGTGGAGAGCCATGATTAAGTTATTAGTTCTTCTTTTTCTGTTTTAATTAATAACTAATTAAGCAATTGTTGGTAGTTAACTTCCACAATTATTTAGAGAATGTTTTTTAGCAGTGGTAGTGATTTTCATAAAAACAAATCTCTGAAAATTAAAAAATTAAGGAAGAGAAAAAGAAAAAATTGACCGCCACTTTGTTTGCACAGTGTCTGAAATTCCTGTCTGTGTGTTCAGCTGCATATAAAGAAGTTTGCTCCTCACACACTCTTGTTACTTTTTAAATTATATTTCCTTTTTGATCATGTCTTCCATTTCATCAGACGACAGGGTCCTAATAATAAAGTCCCCTGTTTACATGTTGAAAGAACAGATACTCACACAACTGCTGCCACACTGAGACAATTTGATACCCACAAGCTAACCCCCCCACTCCCAAACACAATCTTCTGGACTGGTTCTCACTTGTCTTCAGTGAAATGTTTTATTATATCGCCAAGAACTTGCTTTTTTACTGGTAAATGTTTGTTCTACAAGTTGAGTGTTCATATCACCACGAGTTTCCAATATTGGCTTCGCGTATTTGTCCTTTTTATTAGAGTTTGTAATTTGGTACACATTTACAGCATGGAGGGGTTTGGGGATTGCACAGCAAGCTCCTTCTTCTAATATTTAGTTTTTCTTTTTGTGAATGTCTGCAATTCCTGATGCCAAACATTTGGTTGTCTTTGTCACAGCAGCGGCAGAGCAGCAAATATTGAAAGAATAACATGCTCGTTCAAAGTCTACAATGATGTTGGCTTTTCCTGATGATGCTAATGTTGTGGTACATGGTTAAAAACGAAGCAAATAGCATTTAGAATACTAATACAAATTGTCCATTACATTTTGTCATAAGTCCTGAAGAAGAGGAAGAAAAGGGGCTAAAATAACAAAATTTCTACTTAAAATTGATCTATGTCCAGATATAGCCAGGCTCAGGGTTTTAGAATTAAACTTTGGATAAATCCTCTTAGTTGACAAATCCAGGATGAAGAGATGGAGTCCAACTTAAATGACAAAGTTTTTTGTTAGATGGAGGAGGGGTCAGTTTTGGTTTAACGTCCTACATGTTGTTCTCTATTAAGAATTCAACTCTCTTTCCCTCTTTCATTTTCCATCTAAAGTTTACCCAATACAAAGTTTGAGTTACTGATAGTTACTGGATGGGGTATGTAAGAGCAAGTAGACAGGATTATAACAAGGAGTGATATTTTTTTTTTTTTTTTTACTTTACGAGATAAAGATAGCAATGTTTATGAAAACCTCTCTTGTGAATCTGGGAAAGGATGGAAGCTATTTGAATAGATTTTCTTCCTTACAATTGTCATCCTGGGCATGACTGTAAACTGGTTGTGAGGAGCATGAAACCACTTCTTAATTGCTGTTGTTCCCAGGTCCACCCTGACCGAGGGTGGTAGCACCTGTTAGGGTCACAGCTATGGGTAAACAGTTAGGCCCCCAAACCTGGGTCAAAATGTTATGAAAGTATTTTCCAACAAAAACTTTTTTGAATGGAAAATGTTACCAACAAAAATTTTTTGAATGAAAAATAACTGATTTAAAATAAAAATACATTTTTGGCCTTAAATGAGCCTTTAGATGTTGATAGGCAGTTAAACAGGAATAAACAAACAAATCTTTACAATTGAAATACAGAAGTGTGGGTGATTTAATTCCACTAACACAGTCAGTTTAAGTGCCATACGTCATATGCACTTGGGCAATCATGACTTGAAAGAAACCTGACTGACTGGGCAGAAGATTTTCCTGCAGTCAGTTGCCATTTTTTGCAGTAGACTGGTTGACAACCAAATCTATAGAACTTAATCTGTCCTGTTATTTTAACACATAGCTGGAGGGAGAAGCGACTTATTAAAACCTTTTGCAAGGGTATTTGTGCGTAAGTGAATGCAGCGAATTCAACTGAAATTCAAACACGCTCTATTATTTCTCATTCCAAGCTGATATCCATTGCATCACAACACACGTCTGTGGACACAGAATGCTTGTAAAGTTCTGAATTGGTGGAATTAAAGCATAGGGAGGGCTTATCTAAACATTTTCTATGAAAAACAATAGGGCAGTGATAGTCTCGTAACATTACACCTGTGAGTGAGTGGGGAGGCTATAGATGGGGGAAACGAGTCACCCTCCCTTGCCAGACCACTTTCATTATTTTGAACTCTGTCAAGGCTGGAAAGTTAGAATTGATCAGCTCCAGTTCACAGCAATAGTAGGCCATTTCAAATTTAGTTTAACTTTTGTAAAACAAAACCCTGGCCAAGAGTCCAGTACTTCCTGGAGTGGAAGAAGCCGAATATTTTCCCAGTATCTTCAGCAATGGATTGTATGTATCAATTTTACTTATGGTTTGGAGTGAACTGAGTCCCAACAAACATTCAAGACATTGAGCCTCATTAAGATTGCAAATGTTCATTGTGATGAGAGAAATATAAGGATTCCATTGATGGTGATGAAATGGTAATAGTTTGGTTGTAGAGGTATTGAAAGTTAACCAATTTTTCCCTTTTGAACTGTCAGAGCTCAAGCAATACAGATCAACTGTAAATATTGGAACATCTTTATTATAGCTATCTTAGATAGCAACAGACAGTAATCAACTGTTGTTGAACTTGAAACAGCTCAAATTCGCCCAGCAAATTGGTAGGCAGTTTATATAACAGCCTAGTAGATTCCACTCTGCTATCTAGGCAAGTTCATTCTGTAGGTTCTGATTGGCTGATGATTTTGGTGTGGATATTATGCTCAATAACTATCAGTACAATATCCACCCTATGGTTTGAGGAGAGAGGAACATGTATTGAGTTTCAACCCTGTTTATTTTTGTCTGCCAACTGGACGCTAGTTGGAAACATTCTTGTGAAGATGAGTTTCATACTCTTAATTGTTCATTTATTTTAGGTGTTTCCGGAAACTCTGGTATTTGCATTTACTAATGATCTGAGAATGAGAAGGAAGAAGGGAAGAATGAGAAGTAAGTTTATAGCTTGAAGTAATTAATTAATTATCACTTGCTTTTAAAAATGAAGACAAGTATCCAGACTAAGAGTGACTTGCCCAAAAGACATTAGCATTGAAACAAGGGGATGAAGATTACAACAAATCTCAATGGTTGAGCTAATGGATGAAGAGAGCCATGCTTGACAGACATGTCTCGGAAGGTACCCTTCAATCTCGTAAGTTAGTATGAATCCGTTACAGTTTCATGAATGGGTTCTGCATGTTGTGTACCAAAGAGGAAGGTTATGAAATCAAGTTGAGGTCCACCTTTTTAAACAAATTCAGGTTGTCAGCATATTGTTCTATTCTGATTTTCTTTCACCTGCAGGTAACACTTACAAAGTCAAATGGCAAGAAAAAATGGATGATGGGAACAGGTTTTGATGAAGCTGGGAGCTTCTGATCCGGAACCATCCGCAGCATTGGCGATGAATTTAGTCTTCATAAATTAAGTGACTTGTAAAGAAATGAAGTTTGTGGTTACAGGATAAAAAGTTAAGAATTGGCATGTAGCTGAATGATGAGTGTATTATTTGTTCTGACCATGAGACTTGGGTTTCAAATCAAACTGTGGACAGTTATAAACTTGACTTCTTGCTGATGCCATCCTGGACAAATGAATGGAACCATGGAGAAGTACCTCAAAAGTATTAATAACACTAATCCCCTAGAGGACAATACATTGTTCTTCCTTGGACTCATTCTCTCAAATGACCTTCACAGTTGCATCTACTTCTAGGAAGTTTGGGTCACTGTGTCGGGCCAAAAGTTTAACTTGTCAGAATCCATTTTGCACATTTATAAATCTACCATTCGTCTGTGCATTGAATTCTGTTGCCGTATCTGATCACATGCTTCTGCTATTCATCTTGACATTCTTGACAAAATCCAAAAGAAGAATCTGCATTATAATCACAGCTCACCTTCAGTCACTTTCTCACCAATGTGATGTGGCTTTCCTCTGTCTATTCTATAAGTATTTCCATGGTAACTGCTCGGCTTTTTTTTTTTTTTTTTTTTCTGGTACCCCAATCACATGTACTTACTTGTGTTACTAGATTGGCATCATGATTCCACTATTTTATCATTAAAATAGTTGGATATAATCAGCTCTTCTAATCTAGTAGTTTCTTTTCTCGTACTTCCCATTTGTGAAACTCCCTTACATTATCTTCAACAATGTGGCCAATTGTGCAAATATCACCACAAAAAACATCCGTGGATTGAAATGTTTAAGTCATATCAGCTGTGGGGCATGTTGCAGATTGAGACCATGTTATTGCTTAAGAATGTTGACTTTCTTGCCAATATCCTTTTTCTCGCATAAATTTATAATTCCTTTACAAGATATGGTAATTTAGAATTATCCAATACTTTTTTTTTATATGGAAACTTTTGGCATTCATTTATCAAATAATTACTGTTGCTCTAAGTTGAAATTCATAAAATTGTTCTTTAAAATAGTTTTTCAGGAAAATAGATTTCTCAAATTCACTAGCTGTTATTTCTCTTTCTAGTATTGACAGGGCTTCCAAACTTTATTTGAATTAGTGTGAAAAGTCAAAATCTTGATATCATTTTTTTCTTCAAATTGCATGTGTTATCCATTTTAGTTGTTGTACTTGTTGGAAGTCTTCAAGTAATGTGATGTTCCTGTTATTTGTTACAGTTCTTTGTAATTCAGTAGTACAAGTCCATGAAGTATTCATTCATTCATTGTCTTTAAAATCATTTAATCTTGCAGACAAAAATATATATATTTATAATCATAGACAGGTATAAACGTATTTGAATCCATTTTGAATATTTTAAGGCAAAGTGAGTTTTTCAATTTGTTTTACTTAATAAATTTACTTGCATAGATTCTGGTTAACCAAGACATCTGCATATTTCAGTCAGGTCTTTTTAAAAAAAAAAACACACGAACAAAATATGTAGCAAATATCTTTTGTATATTTAATTCATAAGCTGTTTATTTGGACAAATGGAAACAAACCGTAGCAAGAACCCACAGATTGCCATTCATCATCTTTACTTGATACTGACACTGTTTCAATGGATATCCAAAGATTACAGTAATATTGATAAATTTTTCTAAAATCAGTGAATTGTCTTTTTCAATGTTAATATAATATCTGACTATAGCACAGCTATTTCATTCACTATTTAATCATCAGATGATAATATACACCTGATGATTGCATAGCGCACAAAATTCTGAGTTGTGCTATGAATGTAGGATAAGATATTTACTAATATACTTAATAGCTCTGTTTTATTACATTGAACACTGTTGTATTAACACCAGAAAAATATATGTGCATGCATACATGTGTGTATACCCATATGTATATTTGATATCCATACACTATGTATGTGTGTATATATATATATATATATATATATATATATATACACACACACACAGGGTGTTGCAACAAAATCCAACACTTGACAAAAAGAAAACGAAATAGGCAATAAAAACAAATGTTTTATATGCAGAGACTCGTCAGTTTATTTAGCAACATTTACATACTACATTATTTTTCAATGTAGCTGCCGCTGGTGATGACCATCTCAAGGTAGGTGCAAAATGAGTCACACACTTTGGCAACCATGCCCTTGTCCGAAGCGGCGAACGCCTCCATGATGACAACTTTCAGAGTCAACTGTGCCTTGGCCTCGCTCACACCCCAGAAGAAGTCGAATGTGGAGGGCGGCCACAAGTCTGACGACCAGTGGTAAGGAACATTGCTAAGCAGCCACGCCTGGTTTGTCTTGGTCTTGAGTGCAGGAGCGGAGTTCTGCTGGAAGACATAGGAGTGTCCAGTGGCAATCTCTTCTACCTAGGGCTTCACCACACTCTCAGCACCTCCTGGTAGATCTCACTGGTGATTCTAAGGCCCTTTTTGAAAGAAAAACAGACATGACCTCTCCCTTGCTGGAGATGGTGCCAAGGACCATGATGGAGGAGGAAAACTTCATATACTTCCCAACAGGAACCTCCTTGATGTCTTTGCAGGTCCACCTGTTATTCTGCCTGTTGTCTTTTGGATCACCTATGAAAGAAAGCAGTCTTATCTGGTTCATTATTCTTGTGTAATAAATATATACATACACACACACATACATACATACATACATAGGTATACTAGGTATAGCTTTGCTGTGCCTCAGGGCCAAGTGTGTGTGTGTGTATATATATATATATAGCCAGGTATGTTCTCTCTTATCCCAAATTCAAAGGAATATTTTTTTCTGCAGATGTCATGTGCACACTTGATCTCATGTTGCAAGTTAAAAATGACCTGACCTGACCCATGTCTTTTAATTAAGTTCCATTACACTGCACCAGGCTAAAGAGGTCAGACTGAAAGTTATTTTGAGAAAGCTTTGCCACTTAAGACCATCCAAGAGAAGAAATTGGATGAATTTGACACTAGATGCTTATATAAAATGTGCATCAAATGAAATGACCATGTGTCAAATGCAGAGGTTATAGACGGATCCCAACAGCTCTGTGTGTCAGCTAACATTTGCAGAAAATGCATCTGCTGGTTGGGGGAATATCTTAAGGCTCCTTACAACAAAACCTATAAATCAAGTCATTAAATTAGTATCAACAGGCTAGAGAAAGAAAGCTCGTGATAGACAGTGAAGAGTGTTCTATAACTGGTCAATAGAAGGGAGAACAAAATCAATAGACTGGTTAAGGGTTGTACATGGTTGATCTTGTAGACTGACTCATGTTTGGTTTGGTTTCTTTAACAGCATATCAACACCTCATGGGTCATATAATACTAAAATTTGATTTTTCTTATGAGCTTTTTTTTTTTTCCCAAAAATGTGTTGCTGGCAATCTTTTCTGATATTTCATATTTTGACTCCAATTTAGTGTTTTGCTATTTGCCAATAGCTGGGACACTAACCAGTGCCACCATCTTGGGTTAGGTTGGATCTGGGAACAGTAATTAAGAGATGGTGTCATGCTCCTCAAAAACTCTATCAGTTTTATCATTGTACCCAGGATGGACTGCCTCATGTATTACATGGTGCAAGAGCAGTCATGTCTGAGGCTTGGCCTAGCTTAGATTATGTAGATGTGTTAGAGCTGCAACTAATCAGATGTGCCTCTGTTGTCACTTGACATTTCTTTCCCAGAATCCCCAAAGAGTAACAACTGCTGTAATTGTCTACCCTATGTATGCAGGATGTATCAAAAATACTTTTGCAAACTTTGAAGATGTGTTTCTCACACTAAAAGGACAAAAGTCAATATAAACATGTCAGCAAATCCTTCATTTTTTTCAAGTTCTACAATAAAGTGTTGAAAGGTTTTGCAGACCCCGTGACACACTGATGAAGCATCTCTGGATTATTAATGTGTGCTACATAAACCAATAGGCTTACGGCCATATCACGTTGAATACACCGGTTCTCACTCTATCACCGAAGTTAAGCAACGTTGAGCCTTGTCAGTACTTAGATGGGTGACCACTTGGGAATACCAGGTGCTGTAAGTATTTAGTGATGGATGTGCTTTGTGGTGAAGTGGATATCAGCTCGGAAAGAGAAATTGGTCAGCTGAGTTCGAATTCAAGTTGAATACCTTGCATTCATTTAAGCACTGGTACCCTTGGGAAAGGTATTAATCCATCCCTTCCCTCCATTTATGGATTAAATAACAAGGGTAGGACTTGGGAACCCTGCCTTTAAAAACAAATCCCAATGAATCTTGATACTCGAAAAGAAAAAAGTATTACTAGACAAAAAACTTATATAAAAACAACAATAAATTGTTGAAAGAAAAAGGTATTACCAGCAATAAATAAATAAAATTTAGTTGACAATAAATGATTTGCTGAGGTTGATATGCCATAAAAAATAACAACCAACCAACCAACCAACATAAACAACTTGTTTTAGGTGGTCACACAGATAAAAAAAAACAAAAAAAAAACAAATGATTGAGGTCAGGGGAAGGTGCAGGTGATGGAACTGATCTTCCCTTACCTATGTATTTTTCCATAGATATCAGCCAGTGCATCACAAAAAATGTGACAAAAATGCAAATATATGAACAATCTGTCATCATATTAGCAGAGGTACATCCTCTAGCAGGTCTGGAAGTGTGTTTGAAATAGCCACTGTAGATGTCTCCTGTAAAATGTGCTTGGAGAACATATGAACCTAGCAGACAGTCACTTACAATTTCAGCCTGCACATTAAATGTAAACTGATGCTGGTGTCTAGCCTGTATTGTACTATGAGATTCTGTTCCACCCACATATGTTGGTTGTGTAAATTTGTTATTCCATCTCATCCAAATGTTACTTCATTCATAAACAAGACTGAAAAGACAAACAATGAATTGGCAATTTGTGCAATAAGCCATTGGCAAAAGTTCTCTTATAGTGAGTGATCAGAGGTCAAAAAACCCTGCACATATTGCAAAGGATACAGGTATAGGAGCTGTTTTTGAAGTACCCTCCATGTGGTACTGTGAGATATATGACATGCTTGAGCCATGTTTGATGGTACCTGGATCATCTGACAGTCAGTAGAATGTGTTCTCTATGGTCAAACATTTTTTTAATCATTTCACCCCAAGCAAGGCATTCCACTGCCACTATTGCACAGGGGGTTACATAGGGAAAACTGATGAGAAAGAGTGGTTTGATATAGCAAATGTTAGGAGGGTGACAGGTAAGAATACTGAGGATGAGGTTTGGGCAGATGGGAAGAGTGTTTGATAGAATGTGTGCGAGTTAGTGTGTTAGGAGGTGTCTTTTGACCTTACATTTAAATTCCTGGAAATTGTAGATGTCGGGGAAGCAAGAATGTGGAAGGGAATTCCACAGGCGGGAAGTGCAAGAAAAGAAGCTGTTGGAGTAGAAATTGCAGTTACATTTTATCGGTTTCACTGTAAAAGGGTGGGACATAGTTGCTAAGCTAGTATCTCATGCAAATTCGTACCTAGCAGGCACCAGTGATCTAAGTTTATCAAAGCAGAAGCTGTGAAAGTATTTATAGAAGAGGCACAGGGAAGCCACATCATGCCAGTGAGTGAGTGACTGTAGCTGGTCTGCCAAGTCTGTATCAATCTTTTCAGATTCTCCATTGTATTTTGTCAAGAACCCCAAGAAGAATAGCAGGGGCACCCGACCAGATGTGGCAGCAGTATTCAATACATGAGCAGATGGTACATTTATATATGTGTGTAGGATAAATTCAGACTGGGAAAAACTTCCAGGCTTTGCACAGAGAACCGACTTTCATAGCAGCAAGCAGATTTGTGATGCCACGGACCTTTTCTCATCAAAGTGATAATAGCAGCAATATTATACAGCTGGGAAGTCTGATGTCCATTACCAATCATTTGGCTGTATGAAAAATCATATCTGCCTGCACATGATATGAATATCCTGCCTTTGTTGGATGGCACATTTCTCGGTCAACTAACCACTACACATATTAAATGTTGAAGACAGATAAGCCATAAGTTTACATGAATAACAAATGTAACGTAGTCTACATGGCAACACAGTGACATCTATCATAATCTTTAAGCTTAACTAAAAAATGAAGGATTTGCAGAAATGTCTATATACCGTTTTGTCCTTGTTTTAGTGCAAGGAACTCAACCTAAAATTTGTAAAGGTAATTTTGATCCACCTTGTATATTTTTATATTTTTTCTCATCCTCCAAACAAGGTGATAAAATCACTAACACAGAAGAGTGAATGAAATTTAGAAAGGACAATAAAAGAACAGGATTCAGGGAGACCGAAGATAACCACTGATATTTCATTAAAATTTTTAAAGATCATAGTTGTCAGGAAAGCAAGAAGCCAGGCGGAACCATAGGTGAGAAGTGCAAGAGAATAAAGAATTAGAACCTTTGTAGTAATTCTTGTTACTTTTGAACAGAGTTGACAATCTAGTAGGTCTGCTGTTTTAAATTCAGGAAGTAAATCTACTGCAGAGTAAAGCTCGTCAGAATAATAACCATGAAAATAAGAAAAAGTTAGTGAGTGATTGAAGCCTATATGCCAGATCAGGACTGATAACATTACAGATTTTGTCAAGAATCTCAAGATACATAGCAGAAGCTCAAGGCCAGATGTGGGAATTCAGTATTCAATGCAAAGACAAATGGTTATAGGATACAAATCCTATATAATCCATCAAACAACTTGTGACAAGGTGAACTCTTCAATGTATAAGAGTTTGCTCCCTTGTATTAGTTATCATGGTTTGTATCCAATATGGCTAAATAAACAAAGTAAATCTCAACTTGTGTCTTTATTAAATAATTTATGCTCAACCCACTATAAAACATCACACAACTAAAACAGACAAAATAAAACTCACACCCATAAAATTGGATCCAAACAGCTAAAAGCGCTTTTTCTTTCTTTTTTTTTTTTTTTTTTTTTTTCACAAGTCAGTGTGAAAAATCATATTCTGAATCCTGATTGGTTAAAAAATCAAGAAATTCAAAATACATCAGTGAAACGGTTTCTTTCACAGATATTGTTCTGGGAGCCTCCATGAGAATTCAATATTTCAAGATGTCCCTTGATCAGTCACACATAGTCTGATATGGTAGTGGTTAGCTGATGATCCTGTGGCAATGTAACAAAAGAAAATTCAAGAAGCTGACCAGGGCACATCACAGTTTCATTCGCCCTCACTTTCAACGTCCTCTTCTTCATTTTCACACCATGCCGCTAAAGAGGACAGCCCAACAACCAAATGGACACCGTTTAAGTACCACTCCTTTATTTGTTTTGCCTTCTCTTTCTCTCAACCTGTGGAGAACTACTTAAAAAAAAAAAAAAAAAAAAGGAAGGAACAAAGCCTTTACAATCTGCTACTGCACAAACATGAACTCTAAACTTCTGCGGATATTTCAAATTTATCTTTTCACAAATATATTATTGTGTTCAGTTAACAAAATTTCACATATATTTTTTTTAACTTTATTCTGTAAATAAATCTTTGCTTTAATATACACAGAAAATACATATTTCAACCTTCTGATATGTAAATTGTGGGGACTTCAGGCGTGTTTGACACAAGGCCAATTAACCAATCATGACCAAGGCCTCTACATGGTTGATAAATGTGAAAAGATATATTCAAGTAAGAAAAATAGTATGGCACAATAAAGTGAAACTGTATTACTATTCCAAAATCTGAAAATTTCTGAATTCCAAAAAATATCAAAACCAAGCATTTCAAATAAGATAGTAAGTTCTACGAAATTTTAAGTATCAAAAATAATTCAAATAAATCCTGACATAAATGTGGGGTGCCTCACGTGTAGGCATAGACAAATTGTTTTATTACCTTAGCCTTACCTTTTAGAACACCATACACATCAAAGAATAGCCTTGATCCGGCCTCTTAGGAGGTATAGTCTGTGGAATGGATCCTCTGAAACAAGTCATTGTACCATTCTGAAGTGAAAGGGAAATATTGTACCAAGTAATAAAGGCAGTTCTAATAATTGTTCTTTAGAAGTGCTATGGAAAATATTGGAATAGAGATTATTATAGTGGTCAGAAGTTAATGCAAGTGTGACTGATAGAACAGTGCTATTAAATTTTATATATTTCTGCATATTGTACATACTGAAAGGTGGCGGGTTGGCTTGATTGTCATCGATTGGGATGAGAAGTGATTTTGTGTAAGAAATGAACTGTAAGGAATTAATAACACTAGATTATTGTAATTGTGATTGAAAACTTGTCTACATTTGTCAGACTGTTGCTCTTATTGGTTACCAGGGGGGGGGGCAGATAGACAAAAGCATAAAATCTTCTGCTTCTGTGAGTTCTACATTTTGATTTCTTTATTTATTTTTTTTTAATCTAAAATATTTCTCTCCCCTCCATATCACAATGAGTTTAATCCCAACCCTTTTTCTTCCTCTGCAAGCAATATTTTTTTGTATTTATTTTTCATTTATTTTAGGGCAAAGAAAGCATTAAAGTGACCTTCTGTAAAAGTTGGCAGGAGATAAATTATAATAAACTTTTTTGGTATTGTTGGTGGGTAAGTGGATAAGTCATTTTAAATGATAGATATTTGGTATGTCTAATGTTATTTACATTTGTTGTAAACCAATTTTGTCAGCTGATTGGTCCAACCGAGGAACGACAAAGATCAAAGCTAGGCGAAATCAAGTAAAATCATGAAAATGTGAAAATATTTAATGAAATCAAAAAACTAAAATCACTAGCTGAGTAAAACTCAATCAAATCAGTTGCAAAAAACAAAAAATGAAATATTAAAATGAATTGGCAATTAGATTGACTGGACCTTTTTTTTTCACTTTTGATTGTAGTTGAGATTTTAATATAAAAATACATAAGATTTTTAAATGATATATTCAAAAGGGTTTCGTTGAACGAGGCACTGAGTTGACTTTAAGTAGATGGGGTAGAAAGCTTTGATGTATTAACATAGGGAGGGACTGGATGGCTTAAAAAATAATCAACTTTCATGATACTATTGTTAGTTTATGACAGTAGACAAAATCTGAACCATAGTTATATTTTTTAACTAGAAATCTTGACAAAATTCAAAGTATCTGCATCGTTATTGCTCTTGACTTGGCATCTCAGCTTTAATCACTTTCTCACCAATATAACATAGCTTCCTTATACCATTTATATAAATATATTAATCGCAGTTTTTTCTGATGAGCCGTTCTCTTTGGTATCTTGATTTGAAGAATTTAAGCATAGTACTGCATTGGCAGCTCAGACTCATCTTGTTACTGTTGAAATTGCTAGAAGTAATCATCTGTTAAATGCTAGCAGTTAGACTTCTCACTTCTAGAACTTGAAGTTTTTTTGCTTTCCAGTTGGTTACATCAAAAATTTAAATGTAATATTGAGCATTATCTTCTATTTCCTTGAGTAACCCTTTGTGTCTTAGTGGCTTTATTACCATGTTTGGGTTGATATGATGAAGAAAAAAAAATCAAAACAGAAAAGATAATGTACAGTTTTTTTAACCAGAAAGTATATTAGGGAGATTATCTTGAGGATATTTGTGTTGATGTATATTTTTATATAAGTAGATGCTGAATTTAAAGGGTTATAGAATTGGGGTATTTTGTAGATTGATGCATGTTCTCATGTAAATTATTAAGCATATCAGAATTTCAGGTTTCTACTATAGACCACTTAGTCTTATGGTGAATTTAGTGCAACAAAGTTCCTAATGTCTCCTGGCAATGTCTTTTTCCTTTTTTGTTCGGGAGTTAAGGTAGGTAAATATAAGCATCATATTAATAGTAATGCTTAAGTCAGCCCTGTGCAGAACTGGAACAACCAAAGGAATGTTTGTACTTTATCACTGGGAGGTTTAAACCTGGTTATGGCATGTCTGTGTGGGTTTTTATTTATTTATTTATTTATTTTTGCTCTAAAAGTTAAGTTAGACTAAATAGGTATATGCATCATTACAATGATTGAACTCAAGTCAACCTTGCACAGAGTTGGAACAACCAAAAAATATTTGATTAACTTTATAGGCAGAGGTTTTAGGGAGACGTGTGAAAGTGCCATACATTGGAAAGAAAAAAGAGAATTCACTTATCCAGGGTTGGGGACCTAATATTCACCAGTGGAAACCTAATTACCATATGGTTCTATATCTTAGAGAGAGTGAAGCAAGAAATGTTTGCTTTCTTTTTTCTTTTATAGACTTCAACAGGACCGCCTAAAGATGTTTGATGAAACCAAGTGAGGTAATCATATTTACAGTACCTTTACTCTTAGCATTATGGAAAAAAGTTTCTTTTTCTATTTTTTTAAATTTTTTTCTATTATTCATTATTTGCTTATCAATATATTTCATTTTTCCTGCAATCTGCAGGCAGTTAATATTGAATTTGTTCATAAAAATGCATTAAAATGATGCAGTGCAGCCAACATTCTATTATTATTATTATCATTATTATAGATAAAAAGTCAAGCACCAAGCTATATATGTATGATGAATAAACTAAAAATCTTTTTAAAGAAAATGTCTTTCTGAAACTGGACTATACTATGGCAGTGTCTCATTGACTGTCAAGCGTAAATATAGGTACAAGATTTAAACATGTTTATGCAAGCAGTTGCCTGTATGTATATATGTATATAGGCTTTTCGATAAATCGTCCATCGTAATTTTTATGTGTAGCAGCTGATGGGTGTTTCATGTCACACCCACACACAAAGATGAGCATAAATTCTTACATCCTGAATCAAACAAATTCAGATAAATATTTATCTCCTGGGACAAATTGTTTAAATTCTCTTTCTCTGCACATATCTCTCTATGAACTTCTCTGTCTGTCTCTCTCTCTCTTTCTGTCTGTGTACATCATCCTTTCTGTGCACCTCTCTCTCTCTTTGTTTGTCTACACCTTTAAATTCTGGTTAACTTGGCATCAGATATTTTTTCTCACTTGGCTACAAACTTATTGATGTTCCAGTATATTATTTATAATCAGGAAATATTAATGTGCTTTTAAATTAAAAGAAAAAAATTTCTACATTTTCTGTTTTTATTTCACATTGAATGATTTTCAAAAGTGCTCAACGGATATGATTGTTTTAATTTTGTCTTTGTTAGTTTCAAGCTTCATTGATTTGGTTGGAAATCTTTTATTTGCTCCCTTGTTTGAATAGCTGTACTTATCCATGTGTCCATGAGACCAATGACTACGAAACTTTCATTTTTCTCTTTCCTTTTTTACATAGATGACTTCAGAAACACTGCAGACATCAGGAAAGGTTCTGATTTTTAGTCCAATGTGAATGTATTATCTCGGTGACGGAACTAAATTGCCAAGTTAAATCTTTTTTTTCTTCATCGAAAAAAAAAAAAAGAATGGTAAATTAGGTGAATGAATTATGAATGCTGAAAAATGGCTTTCTGATATTTCTTTTATTCAAACAAATTATCAATTAGTGAATGTTTGACTTTATTTTTTTTGTCATGCATGTAGTTCTTTCCTAGATCTTATGATTTATCAACTGAGTATCAGATTACATTGGAAAAGGTTTTTCAAGTCTTGATTTCAATATCTAGTCAGTTCTAATCAACTGGTTGGCAATCTTGTTTGAGATGATTAGATAAAATTTCTAGCCTTCTTCATTTTTATTTTTTATTTTATTTTATTTTTTAAATTTTATTTTATTTTTATTTTTTTGGTAGTGTTGTGTGTTAAGTGACTAAAATAGACTGTAGTTCTTTGTCTATTACTTGTCATGGTTGATTCAGCTGATAACAAAATTTGAACTAATATTTTTCAAGCATTGATTTCAGTGCATGATTGGAATTGGGAGCCTCAGAAAATGCTTGCTTTGCAGTTTTTCAACTTTCATCTGACAAAATAATTGACTTCTCAGCTTAGAATAAGAAATGGCTGAAACGTCACTTTATCTGAGTAAAGATAAATTTCAGAAATTTATTTCCTCATATACTGATATTTTAGCCATGAGTATATCAAAATAGGCTTACAGCCATATCACATTGAAACAGGTTCCCATATGATCACCAAAGTTAAGCAGCATTGAATCTGGTCAGTACTTGCATGGGTTACTGCTTGAGAGTATCAGGTGCTGTAAACTTGGAAGTATGCGTGTTATAATGGATAATTGCAAGAAATTGTTCATAATAGAGCCAAGTTACAATTCCTGTTTGTTATATTCAGTTATGTGCAAATACCCTTGGGTAAGGTATGAATTCATTCTTTCTCCCCAAGCTATGGGTTAATTAGTAAGACTTTTATAACTAGACGATTATTTATGTTTAAGTTAAATCTAAAATGTTTTCTGGTTTGAAATAACTGAAAAAGGGTTAATAAGCCATAAAAGATAAATGAATGAACGAATCAATCAATCAATCAAAGGATGTAAAACAAACAAAATAAAAAAGACAATAAATGTTGGAATAAAGCCTAATATTCTATCGCTTGAGAAGTTTGTTTCTTGGTACTTCAAATATACTGAGGATGTATGACTTAGACAACATCTATAATTCAGGATGTGTGGTTAAAAAAAAAATTGTCAACAATGATGATTTGTTCATATCTTTCTGAGGTCATCAGGAACAAATGTACTCAGGCCCACGTCAATTCTGGGTGAGTTTGGAGTTGTATATAAGTGCACCTTATATCGTAAGAAATATAATTTGGCTGAGAAATTGTAGTTTGCACTCTGGAAATAATCAAATATTACAGAATTGTCAATCTTGGAATGAACAATGTGATATCAGATTGGGAGAAATTTCTATAAATCCATTGATATTTTTTCCCCACTTGCTTTTTATAGACCAGATAGATGAGATTCTTCCTAGCAAGAGTATTTTATCAGAAGAGGGTTAGGATTTAGTTTTGAACTTAAAAATGGAGAGCCATAATTATCCATGTTTTGAAGAGATATGGCATATAGAAGAATAAACAACTTGTTTTTGGTTTTGGTTTTTGTTTTTGGTTTTGTTTTTTGTTTTTGGTTTTGTTTTTTGTTTTTGTTTTGTTTTTTGTTTTTGTTTTGTTTTTTGTTTTTGTTTTGTCTTTTGTCTTTGTTTTGTCTTTGTTTTGTTTTTTGTTTTTGTTTTGTTTTTGTTTTGTTTTTTGTTGTTTTTTTTGTTTTCAATCTATAAAGCTAACATTCTCTAAAAATAAAAACTAGTCAAATTGATTTGTGAATAAATAAAATCTTCCTCTTCTGTTTCCTTTATTATTCTTTTTCTTTTCTATTTCCTTTTTTTCTCCATTTTTTTTCATTTGTTTTATCATTTTTGTTTGTTTCTTTTTTTTCTTTGTTTTTTTCCCCCTTTTTCCATCTGTTGTCTTCATTCTTTTCGTTTTCTCTAGTCTTTATTTCTTTTTCATTTTTTTTTTTGTGTGTGTTTTTCATTTGTTGCCATTCTTTTTTTTGTTTGCTGAGTTTTTTCTTTTTCATTCGTTGTCTTTTTCTTTCTCCTTTTAAGTCCCTTCTGGAACTTTGCAAACAAATTACCATATAAGAGTAATGTCACCTCATAAAAACAAAAAGCACCAATTGAAAAGATTGGGACTACTTAAAACTGTTAGATTAGTCAAGGATTTCATTTATCTTGTGTTTTGATTAGTTGTTTTGTACTTTTGCTTTTATTTATTGTTTTATTCAACCCATGTCCCTTCATAACACATGTTGACATCTCTGTACTTGTAAGCCACTCTCAGTATAAATGTGGTCTTTATTTGATTAAGAGGAATACAATCAATCTTTGCAGTCATATCTTCTGTTCCCTTCATTCTTGAAGGTTTGCAAACACTCTGAGAGAAATGGTAGCAGCAGCAACAGCCATTTGTTTTTTAGAGGAACTTGTCGGATTTTTTTTACTGTCTCTTATTTAAGGCTGTAAACAGTATTTTTCCTTTTATTTCTCCTCCCCTCCTACATATCTTCCTTTACCTGCCACCCAAACCTTATCGGCCTGCCACTGAATGTTTTATTAGTCTTGCTCCATTTGTTTTATAGTCTGATTTTATTTTATTTTATTTTGTACTTTTATTCATTTTCCTTCTTTTTTTTCCCTCTTGTTTTCTTCATTAGAATCTCCTTAATTTCTGCTCTTCTTTTCACTTTTGTCCATTCTGGTTCCTTTTACATCCGATTTTCTTAATCTTAATTCTTTGTCTTTTTTTATCCGCATGGTCATTTCTTTTTAGAAGAATAAAACATTTTTATATTTATTGTTATAATCTGTATTTATCTTATTTTTCATTCACCTTTTTTATCGTTTTCCATTCCTTTTTCTCCTTTGCCACCTATATTTAGTACTTTTTCTTCTATGCCGTCTTTCCTTGTCTTTTTCTCCTTTGCCGTCTTTCCTTGTCTTTTTCTCCTTTGCCGTCTTTCCTTGTCCCCTTTTAGCGTTTGCCATCTTTCCTTGTCCCCTTTTAGCGTTTGCCGTCTTTCTGTGTCCCCTTTTAGCGTTTTCCGCTTTCCTTGTCCCCTTTTAGCGTTTTCCGCTTTCCTTGTCCCCTTTTAGCGTTTTCCGCTTTCCTTGTCCCCTTTTAGCGTTTTCCGCTTTCCTTGTCCCCTTTTAGCGTTTTCCGCTTTCCTTGTCCCCTTTTAGCGTTTTCCGCTTTCCTTGTCCCCTTTTAGCGTTTTCCGCTTTCCTTGTCCCCTTTTAGCGTTTTCCGCTTTCCTTGTCCCCTTTTAGCGTTTTCCGTCTTTCCTTGTCCCCTTTTAGCGTTTTCCGTCTTTCCTTGTCCCCTTTTAGCGTTTTCCGTCTTTCTTTGTCCCCTTTTTTTTTTTTTGCGTTTGCTGTTTTATCGTTTTTCGTACACCGTCTTGATTTTTTTTTTAATTTTCTTTTTTTGTGTGCCATCTTTTTTCTTATTTTTTATTCTTTCTATTCCTCTGTCACTTTTATCTTTCTCCTCTTTATCATACCCTCATGTTTTTCCCTCTTCCTCATTTCACCAACATCTTCTTTCACTTCTTAGCAACATGAATTATGGTCAGCTTTTCAAGACGCCTTTTCTCAAGAGATGCACTTTGTTGTGCTATTTAATCATCATAATTTCCTTGATGTATTTATGCTATTCAGATGTGGTATAAACAGTAAAGAGGATTAGAATATTTTGCAAGTAGATGAAAAAGGAGGAAAAAATAAGTTAGGAATATTTTAGCTAAGATTGTTAAGGCAGCATACGTGATGTCCAGAGGAATGGACATTTTCATTTCAACTCTTGAACCGTCAGTTGTTAGCAGAGGACTCTAAAGAAATATGATTGATTTCTATTTGGTGTGTGTGTGTGTGTGTGCAAATGTAATTGAATGGTGTTGTGAATGTTTACATATACTTGCAGACATATAAACAGTGTGGACAAAGACCAACACTGCATGCTGACTCTCAGTTGCATATCTTAAGTGACCATTACATTGTCCGCACTCTGCCATCTCTTCATGTGGAAACACTGATTCCCTATGATCATTGAAATTAAGCAACGCCATGCCTGGTCAGTACCTGGAAGGGTGATAGCTTCTAAATACCAGGTACTTTAAGGGATAATGGCTCAGAATTGTGAATCAGTTACAATTCTAGTTGGGATCATTATATTCACTTATCTGACGATGCCCCTTGGGAAAGGTATGAATCCATCTTTTATCACTAAATCATTCCCAAAAGAAAAAAGTTCTTAGAATCTAAAAGTATTCTCTGGCTTGTGTGTGTGTGTGTGTGTGTTGGGGGAGGTGGTGTGTTTAAGCCTAATTGGAGTAGATAGACTAAACTATCGCTTGATTCACACTCCACCCTCGTCTATTGAACAGGTGAAGAGGCTCATCCCTTGTTCCCTGTTTAGGATGTGGTTTCCGGTTTTCTCTTTTCCAATCTTTTCACTCTTATATAGCCCCTTGCACATCAGTGGCATTACCGCCTTGCTCGGGGTGATATGATTAAAAAAAAATTGAAAAGTCAGGATTTGAAATTATGATTTTTTTTCTTTCAAGATGACCAAGTAGATTCTTATCACTTGGAAGGCTGAGGCAGCACAATCTTCATTCCATCTGCTCCTTGATTCTATGCCATACTTAGTGAATATCACTAAAACCTTGATAGAAAAAATCTTTAGAAATATTATGCCATCTCAATGATGGTTTAGCAAGGAGAGAAGTGGATTCATGCTAGTTTATGCTAGTTTTCATAATGAAAATAAGTTCAGATCAATATTTTCTTATATTTTAAGTTTTACTTGTAACCTCTGAAAGAGGAAAGAAAACTAGTCTTATCAGAAGAAAGTGTACCTGTGTTTTATGGATTATGCAGAAGCACTTGACAGAGTACGTCAGAAGTGTTATCAATATACTGATAACAAAAATAAGTCTTGTGAATAGGAGTTTCCTTTCTAATTGATGACTCGCAACATATACTACAGCATGATCCAAATTGCCAAGGGACAGGGGGGGTGATGCTCAACAAGAGCAAGAAGAAGAGATAAGGGACAACAGTAAAAAAAAGTTGATCAGATTTATTAGAGAAACAAGTAGAGAATTTTATTATATTATAGCATTTTGGTGATTGTGTCCTTTTCATGCATCTGTTAATCTAATTCTAATGGAAATTTGAACACTATTTAATCTATTAGGTAGAATGTTCTCATTCTCACAAACATCTTGGTTTTATTGTTGACACATATCTATGCAAATTCTTAATCAAGAATATTTTTCTAAATATATATAGATAAAAAAACCACAAAAATTAATGTTTAGTCAGAATTCTTTTTCTTTAAACTACCTCTACTGATAACGCTCAGGAGTTCTGTCAAGTGTCCATGTGTGCAGTCACCATTCCTTTACAGTTACTCTCAGTTCCATTTTAAACCCGGAATGATTTTTTCTCTGTTTCTTCTGTCGTCTCTCTCTCTTCTGTCGTCTTTTTTTTCAGTCATGCATTTACCAACTCTTGTGTCACTTGTCTCATGTCTTGGCTGTCACTTATGTCTCTCACAGTTGCTTGTCTGTCACTTATGTCTCTCACAGTTGCTTGTCTGTCACTTATGTCTCTCACAGTTGCTTGTCTGTCACTTATGTCTCTCACAGTTGCTTGTCTGTCACTTATGTCTCTCACAGTTGCTTGTCTGTCACTTATGTCTCTCACAGTTGCTTGTCTGTCACTTATGTCTCTCACAGTTGCTTGTCTGTCACTTATGTCACTCACAGTTGCTTGTCTGTCACTTATGTCACTCACAGTTGCTTGTCTGTCACTTATGTCTCTCACAGTTGCTTGTCTGTCACTTATGTCTCTCACAGTTGCTTGTCTGTCACTTATGTCTCTCACAGTTGCTTGTCTGTCACTTATGTCTCTCACAGTTGCTTGTCTGTCACTTATGTCTCTCACAGTTGCTTGTCTGTCACTTATGTCTCTCACAGTTGCTTGTCTGTCAGTCTCTCACGTTTGATTGTGTGTTTTGCCCATCCATGTTGTGTATGTGCGTCTCTCTTTTTGCATGCATGCGTGCATCTCTCTCTCTCTCTCTCTCTATTGCATCGCTCTCTTGCTTGTCTGTCTCTCTCTCACTGTGTTTCTCTTGCCTCTTTTTCTCTCTCAGTGTTGCCTGTATGTTGACCAACTATGCCCCCTTATTTGAAGATCACATGTTTTCTAAGAAAATCATGTTGTCTTTAACTTTTTATACATGTTTAAAAGAAAGGATGCTACCAAAATACATGTATTTTAAAGACTAATTCATTAGCAGCATAGTATGCTGGGGGGGGGGACATTCAAAGATGGATCCATGCCTTTCCCATGGGTACTTTCACATCAATGAATCTAAGGAACTTGACTGAAATTTGAACTTGGCTCTCTTGTTTCTCATACCAAGCAGTGATCCATTCCATTGCTATGTAGACATGTAATATTATGAAAATGAACATAACTATTAAAAAGAAATCTTTCTACAACACCAAGCATGTTGCTATTAACTAAAACTCTTACACAATTGGTTGTTCTAGTTATGACTGTTATAATAGTTACTTTGAAAGGAAAGAGGATGAGTTTTAATGAAGTCAGCCATAACAGTAATAGATTACCTTGAATTTTTTTTAATCATATCACCCCGAGCAAGGCTGTAATGCCACTGATGTGCAGGGGGCTACGTAAGAGTGAAAAGATTGGAAAAGAGAAAACTTGAAACCACATCCTAAACAGGGAACAAGGGATAAGCCTTTTCCTTTTCACTTGTTCAATAGACATGGGTGGAGTGTGAACCGGGTGATAGTTTAGTCTATCTACTCCAATTAATGGTGGAAATACTTGACAAGTACATCCAGCTGCAGGTAAGGTCAACAAAGGACAAAGGTGGTTGACAGATATATAATGTCGACAAAGTATAACAAAAAAAGCAATGGGTCACCGAGTGTGTTTGACAGATACATCCAGATATAATGTCAACAAAGTGAGAACCTGAAATAGCAAAAATGCATGGGAGTCTTAAGACAAGAGTCTAGAATTTTTGGCTGAAGAGACAACTTTTGCTGGCTAATGACTCCTAAGAAGTCTTTTGTATGTTTAGTCTCTCTCTAGCTACCCTCCTGCCCACCAAGCATCAGCGACAAAGAATAAAAAATATACGGTTGTATTTTTATATATACACTAGCAGTATATCCCGACATTGATTGGGTGTAATGAAAGCATTAAAACTAATCCATGGCCCTGGAGCTCAAACTCTTTGTGTGAAGTTTGGTGAGAATCAGATAAAAATTGTGGATTTGTATAAAGGACACACAGACAGATAAATAGACACACACACACACAAAAACATCTTGCCTTATCTATATATATATATATATATATATATTATTGATTTTCTGCACTATTGTAAGAACCTTGAAACTTCTGAATATCGTTTCTTATGTCTTTGTCTATGAGTGAATCAAATTTGATTAAAATCAGACCACTCCTTCTACAACTCGATTTTTTTTTATTATTGATTTTTTATATTTATCGGGGGTACCTCTACACAAAACCTAGCTAAGGACACTCACAGACACTTATTGTACAACTGTGTAAATTTTCAAGAAAATCGGTCAAGCCGTTTCAGAGTCTATCTGTAACGGACAAACACACACAGAGACACAGTTCCATTTATAAATAAGTTTAGATTGATATACACACACACACACACACAAGTGCAGACTCTTTTTCAAAAGTGAGCAACAGAATGATACAGTTGATATTTCTCAGGCATATGATAAGGAAAAGGGGCTTAGAAAATTTGACTCCGAGAACATATTGAGGGTTAGAAGAAAACTGTGTGTAACCTACCTAGAGAGCACAAGTAAACAGATAAAACAGGGATTTGAGATAGCAAAAATAAAAACGTATCCTTTACTAAGCTCTAAGAAGGATTGAAAATTTTAGGGAGTCAAATTTGATACAAGTCTCAGAATGTTAACTAGTTGAGCCATGTCCTGACCATCAGATATAAATCACTACATATGGATTTGAATCACTTGGCAAACCAATTATAGAACATCTGACAAGCAAAATTGTCAAATAAGTGGTTGAAATTTGAAACTGATTATAACCTGATCAAGGTTATTAAATCCCTTAAATTGTCTTCCTCACAAGTGTTCAACAGGGAAACACTGAAAAATTGATAAACAGAAAAAAACTACTTGCTACTGTTCTATTTAGAGTTTAAGCTTCAGGCAAAATGGGCTATAGATGAAGTAATTGGAAAAAGGAGTTAACTCCCTTGTTTTGATTTTTTTTTTTTTTTTTTTTTTTTTTTTTTTTTTTTTACTATTTCTTTATGAACGCTTGATGAGATGATATGTCTTCAAAGTTTATTACCGAGCTTTGTTACCTGTAAAGATTTCTTTTTCTTAATTAATTTTCTTGTTATGATTGCCTATTACTTCTTGCTTTGTGTTTAGAATGAAGAATTTCTATTTTGCAATCTTTCTCATCTAGTCAGTATTTTCAATTTGCAAATCCCAATTCTCCCGAAGGTAGACTTCCACCTTGGTTAAAGATGCTGCCAGGGAGAAATCAAACTCACTGTGAATGATGGATCTTAAAAATATTACACTTTTTCAGTTCAGTGAAACAAATGGTTTCTGAAGCACTTCATATTTATTAAGATTTCTATATCATCCTTTTTATAATTTTATGGTATTATGAGTTTTTTTTTCAATGATTCAATAAAAGACTTTCTGGAATAAGCTAATTATTCCAAATCTATGGTCTCATGTCCTGGAGATGTTTGACAAAACAATATTTGCTAAGATATAGTGTTGAAATATACAAAAACATGACATAACCAAGCGGAAGATTCTGAATCAGATAATGCGATGTGCTGTGTCCATTCAGGATGTTAGCAAACATGACTCTCCACAACTTCCTGTCCCATGTAGCTCTTACTGTCTTTTTGCCATCTCTCTGAAGCCCTGCTTCAATATCCATTCATATGTGCTTACCAGGTAGGTCATGCATTGCGTTTCTCTGTTCTCTCTGTCTTGTGAGGATCTAATTTTCCAAGTCCTCTTTCCTGATATGATCTAGAAGTTTCAACTATATTTTCCTGATGTTAAGTATGTGCCCCTTTTTGTTGTCATTTTTTTATACAACTTAATCATTGCTCACATGTTTAGTTCATGATATTCCCAGCATCCTCCTGTAGAACCACATTTCTGTTGCTTCATGTCTCTTCATTTGAGAGGAGATTGTCCAGTATTCATTGCCATATAGGAGGACTGATATTACATAATTATTCAGTTTTCAAAAAAAAAGTCACTCAATTCACGACTTACTGCCCACTCTAGTTACCCTGTTTCTATCTCTATCTTTTTTTTTTTTTTTTTTTTTCAGAATAGTGATTTTTAAAAACAATGATGGAAACAGTTTCTAGAGTGCGCAGTAAGTGGTTGATTTTTTGAAGGCTCAGTATTACTAAATGTTAAATTATATCCCATGTGACTTATTTGGCCATTTTTTAAATAAACTCAGAAATCTTGTTATTAATGAGATAGTGTTAACACATCACTCAATAAGTCCCAGACCTGACATATAGATGATGCCACTAATAAAAAATCCATATGATCTTTCGGAAGTACTAACCTTTAAGTGGCACATGATAAAATCTGGGACCAGTTGGATTATTAGTTTACAAATTACTTATTTAATTGTAGCTACTGTTGCAAATTTTTAAAACAATGGAAAAATCTGAATTTTGTGTGTTGATAAAGCATTTTCTGATGGTGGTAAAAAATACTGCTTGAGCAAAGCAATGAACCTCACAAGAATGCTCCAGGGAAAGAGATTTGGCTTCAATGAAGACGTGATGTTAGCAACTGAGGTGTATTTTGAGGCCAAAAACAAATCGTTCTACAAAAAGGCATAGAATTGTTAGAGAAGCATTGGAATCAGTGTATCACCCTAGAACACTGTTGATGAATAGTCAAATTTTGCCTAAAAGTTGTTTTATTAGTTGGGCCTGAGATTTTTTGAGTGATGTGTTAATTCATTGAATGTTCAAATGTATCCCACACAATGAGCATTACCAAACAACAAAACCACATCAATTGAATACTTTTAACAGCAGTAACAGCTAAAATAGCACATGTAAGGTATCAGGAGAACTGTCGGTCCTTTTCTGGCACAATTACTCTTAATAAAAGAAAGCACATCTTTTGGAGGAAATGAATAATAAAACTAATTAGGATTTTATTTTCATGTTTTATTTGTTATTCAATAATAGAATTTATATTTGAAATATCCTTTTCCATTGTCAGAGGTGGGGTAATTGTCCAATAACCACATGTTAATAGAAGGGAAAAATAATCATCTCATAGAAATCAAATTCACCCTCGGAACCTTTACCCTTGTCCAGAACAGGAAAATATATCTAACATTGTTACTAAATCTTTTCTAAGCCATCTATACAATATAGTCTTCTTAATGTAACAGAACATCCAAAAATACACCCTCCTCCTCATTCCTAGCTTTTTATTACACTGCCTGCTTACTGACAACTCATATTGTCACCTTCCATTAATATTGTTGTATCACTGAGGTGGCAAGATGTTACCCATAAGATGTGTGCTGAGTATCTAAAACACAATATCCATGCTAAGGGATATTAATACAAATAAGACAAACACCAGAAGACAGAACAATAAATAGTGGAAAAGTGAAGAGGTTAAGTTGTTAGTCACAGAGAACACAGTCTGACACTAATCATCAGTGACACTCCAAAATCCCAAACTGCTATTAGTCTTTTATTTTATAGCTACCTTGGTCTACAGACCATTTCATTCTTGAGAGTGCCAGAGGGATGCTAGCTGCTCCTCAACAAATACTTAATTTAATGTTATTCAGTTAACACTTTTCTATTTCCTTTCTCCAGGTAAGTAAGAAAAGATTGTTTATACTCTTTTTTCTATTCCCTCTTTGCTCTTTTTTCTTTTACTCCTCTTACATTACCTTTAAACAAAAGGTAAGGAAGGAGTCTCCCATTCAAGACTAACAAGGGGGAGTCTCTGGTTGAGGGCTGGCAAGCGGGAGTCTCCCATTAACACAAAGAGAAATAACTCTGGACATGGAACTTATTTTTTTGAAAACCTCTTTTTAAGAGGATTTTATAAATTTCAACTAAAATTATTAACTGTTTAGTCAATGAATGCTGAAAGTTTTCTTTTGAGAAAAGCCTAATTTTATCACTTATTACTTCATTAGGAAACTTTGATTTTGTTGTAGAGATTGTTTTTTAAATTTAAAGCTAATTGTAGTTTTATCAAATGAATGCCTTTCTTTAAAATACATTATTTATAAAATGAAATTAAACTTCAAAAATACTTAATGAAGATAAAGACTTACTATGTCAAAAGTTTCTCACATTTTTTGCCAGAGTAGTTTTTCCTTAAGAAAGCAAATCCCCCACTACCCATTCAGATCTTCTTGAAACCCTATATCTGCTTTTTTTCATATTTGAAGCATAAATGCAATTTCTAAAGAATTATTTTTTTTTGCAGAAGTTAAGGTTAGTTTCACAGAGCTTGAATGTTTGGGGATTTTTTGATGAGGAATGATTCCACAGAGCAAAAGTTGGCACAAACACCGCAGATGTTGGAGAATTAAATGTTGAAGCATTTAGGTGATTTTTTTTTTTTTTGTTTTTGCTGGTATAGTTTTATATCTTTGATTGCTTATGGTCATGTTTTTGAGCTATTTTGGTAAGGAGAGGCCTAGAGAAGTAGTAGCAGTCATCAAATGTGTTGCTTGGTATGAAATGATTTAAAATTTTTTTTTTTTCAATCAAGTAATTTTATTATTTCAAGCATTATTTTAAGCAGATAACCTTGGGTGAATAGATGTTTGTTTGTTTGTTTTTTTGTTTTGTGTTTGTTTGTTTTTTTGTTTTGTGTTTTGTTTTTTGTTTGTTTTGTGTTTTGTTTTTTGTTTGTTTTTTTTGTTTGTTTGTTTTTTTTGTTTTTTGTTTGTTTTTTTTGTTTGTTTGTTTGTTGTTGTTTGTTTGTTGTTGTTTGTTTGTTTGTTTGTTGTTGTTTGTTTGTTTGTTGTTGTTTGTTTGTTGTTGTTTGTTTGTTGTTTTTTGTTTGTTTGTTGTTTTTTGTTTGTTTTTTTTTTTGTTTTCTTATGAGTGTCTTTCTCAAAAGGGTAAAGTGAACCTTGCTGGAATGTGACAGACTCTTTGGTCTGAAGCATATCTGATCAAGTGGTTGTTTCATGTTTGATTTCTTCTAGAGGGCACATTATCCTTTAAATTTTCTGAAGTTCACAGGTTGGTAGACGTAATATATAGTGTTTATAAAATAGGGAATCTATTCAAATAGGGATCACTAAAAGAAAATATTGTTTGAATTAATAGAGAACATTTCATTATTTAAAAGCAAAATTTGTTCAGTCTGAGAAAGTTTGTGAAGAGGTTAAAATATTCTCAGCTGAATTTACAAAATCTAATCACATAAAGAAATATTAGCATTTTTGTAGTGTCATCTTTGTGCTAGGCAAAGAACTTTTCAGCACATCTCATACATATGCAAATCAATGATTCTGAATAAAACAAACAAGTCCTGTAACCCCTTATGGTTGTAGGGCTACCACATGGTGTGCTGATATGGCTGCACTACATGTGGTAGCCTAACTGCAAAACATTCTGAAGGAGCTCATCCCTCTCCAAGGCAAAAATGGATGACTTTTTAAAAACAAAAAAAAAGACTTTGTTATAAACTCTATCAGATAGATTCGGTTGTTGGTTCTTTGTAAAATTCTATGACAGAAATTGTGCATCTGACTCTAACAGAATAAGTGTAAACCAAAGTCCAAGCGGTCAGCTCCCCCCCCCCCAAAAAAAAAATCCACATCATCTTTGTATGATTTGGCAACTAAAATTATGAGAAACTCTCATGAGAAAGCAGTCCCATTTCTATCAGAAGCATGCAGTGAATATTCATAATATTCTTCTTTATATGAAAACATTGAACCAGGAGAGGTCAGTTGCTGTCTGACTGTTTCAATTAGCAATCAAGAATCTTGCAGTGATAGATCTGAGTGGAATAGCCACACCAATCCAGACGTATCTGAAGCTTGTAACTACCAAATAGCTGTGATAATTTTTTTCTCTTTTTTTAACAGCCCATCAAGCCTACCCCTTGGCTGCCAGAAGCAGGTGATAATTTACACATTTAGGGTATCTTTTACACCTGTTTTTTTGCCAAGACCACATTAAGTTTGTTAGCAATAAATCATTGTTTCCGGAATCTAGAAATAACCAAGGCCATAAAGCAAAAAAAAAAAATTCTTCCTGTTTTGTAAGAATTTGATTCTAATTAGCTATGCCAATTTTGAAACTGTGTCAATCAAGTTTGATGTTGTAGTTTGTGCTATTTTCAACTTATATCTTAATATTTGATTTGTTTCAATATCATAATATATGCCATTTGCTAAAAACTCGAGTTTCTACTTTTATGGATTCTACAGCTGATTGGTCCTTGAGTCTGCTCTGATGTCTGCTTGTAAGCCAATTCAACATTGTCCTTCCACTAGATTGGTTGCCAACCAAGTCTATGGAGCTTAGTCTACTCTGATAGTTTTACCCATAGCTTGGAAGAGAAGAAATCCTTTCTTTCCCATGATTCTGTGCATGACGGTAAACTGCATCTGGCAGCAAGGCCTCTGATTTTGAGGTTGCGAGAAGCATGGAACCACCTCTTTTGCTGTTGTTCTCAGGTCCACCCTGACTCAGAGTGGTAGCACCTGTTAGGTTCCCAGCTATGGGCAAATATATAACCTTCCAAACGGGAGTCAAAACACTATGAAAGTATAAAAACAGACTTTTATGAAATATATGCATAAAAATTTTTGAAGGAAAAATATTACCAACAAAACCTTTTTGAATGAAAGATGTTACCAACAAAAATACATTTTTGAAGGAACTAATGCTTCAGCATTAAATGACCCCAAGGGGTTGATATGCTGAAAACCAAACCTTTTTTCCCCAAAAGGCATTATTGGGAAGTGAAAAGTCCCAGCTCAAATTTCCCCTTGATTCACTGATGGTTTTTTTTTTTTTTTTTTTTTTTTTTTTATCATCATTTCACCCCAAGAAAGTCAATAAGATGCAAGGGTTACTGAGTATCAGAGAATAAGAGAAAAAGAAAAAAAGTTTTAAGGAGAGAGAGAGAACAATAAACAAGAAAATGAATAAAGACTGTGACATTGCATTTAAATTTTTGAAAATTAAACATGAATGAGAAGCAAAAGGACAGAAAATAGTCCCAGAAGCAAAACATGCTACGAAAAAACTGTTAGTGTCAAACTTATGATTATAACTAAGCATTTCAACTCAAATTCATAAATTCTAAGTACCAAAAGAAGAAAAATTCTATGTTGTTGGTTATTTACACTCTATCCTCATACTAAATTTTTTTAGTAAACAACTGAGCAATAAAAATACTAATTGCAAAAATGTCCATATTTCTGAAATGAGGTATCATAATTATCTATATTGTTCAGACTGTTGTCCTCTTCCTTGTTGCTATATTCATGTTTCAGATGTTGTATGCTTCAGCCTTCTTCAAGTGATGGGAACTTTGAAATGAACCCTTTATTTTGTTTACTGGGGAGGTATACTCCATTTAACTGTACTATTTTTTTTTTTTTTTTTTTTTTTTTTTTTTTTTTGTTCGCTACTGCTGTAGCCAGGTATTGAACTCTCAACTCTTTGGGTCAAGTCACTGGATCCAACCAACACTTTTATCTACTGGTCTATTAGGTATTAATTTTTTGGACATATAAATCTAATGTCTCGGTAACCATTTTGTTAACAGAGCTCATATTGCAATCTTGATGGTTTTCTCTAGCACTCTGTATTCCTAGTTCCCATATTGTATCCATTTCTATGCTGTCAATCACCTGAAGAAGATTGGAGCATACATCGGCTGAAACGTCATGAATATGGCAACAAGGATGAGGGCAACAGTCTGAATTATGAGAGTAAAAAGGTAGTTGTTGGTGAGTTTGAATGTAAAACCATTAGGTTTTATCAAAGATCAGTGAAATACCCTCTTCTTTCTGAGCTGGAATTGGTTGTTTTGATGACAGTATTAAGAAATTGGGAGACAATATAGGTGAAGAAGAAAAGCAGCAGATTAAGAAATCTATAGAGAAAAAGAAAAAACTTATTGCATGAGAGTCAAAAAATTAAGGGTGGAAATGAAAGACAGGCTTGGTGGATATAAACATATAAACAATGAGAGTTTGAAATCTGACAGGAAATGCAATCCATTAAAACCTTTTTGAAGTGAGAACATTAAAGAAAGAAAAAAGAATACAGTAGAAAATATTTGCTCAATCAATATTTCTCTTTTGATTCTAAAAAATTTAGATATTGATGGGTGTACAAAAATCAAAAGGGATAAGGGAAAGAATGAGAAGATACAGCTAAATGGTGAAAGTATGAAATATCTTTTATTAGCAGTATAGCCCGGTGTTGCTTGGATGTTATGAAAGCTTTCAAACTAATGGTTTTGAAGCTCAGACTCTTTGGATGTTGGCACAAAAGACTAAAATGCAATAGTTGTTTCCAGTTAAAGTGAAACTATAGACTGAAAGAAAAATGAATGAATGTAAGTCAAATTTTGATTTCCTGGTATCAATATCAAATAAGTTTTTTTTGTCATAAACTGAATTTTGAAGGCTAAATAAGTCCTCTGAGTAAATGGTATCATGGCTGAGACTAAGAACTACAATTATACCTAGTTAGTTAAACCCAAAGCAAAAACTAAAATAAAAAGGGCTGAAAAAATACATACAGGCAGATAAACAGACACACAGACAAACATCTTGCCTTTTTTATATATATATATATATATATATATATATATAATCGATCTTCTGCACTATTGTAAGAACTGCAATGTTGAAACTTCTGAATATCGTTTCTTATGTCTTTGTCTGTGAGTGTATCAAATGTTTAAAATCGGACCACTCCTTCTATAACTCGATTTTTTTTCGATTATCGATTTTCAATATTTAACGGGGGTACCTCAACACAAAACCTAGCTAAGAATACTCACAGACGCTCATAGTACAACTATGTAAATTTTCGAGAAAATCGGTTCAGCTGTCTTGGAGTCTATAGGTAACAGAGAAACACACACACACACACACACACAGATAGACAAAGTTCCATTTATTTAAATAAGTTTAGATTTGTCCCAGCTTGAATGACAAAATGGATTAAGCTGACATTTAGCTTGTTATTTTCCTTGACTTAGTTTTTACCTTTATTTTTTTTTTTCCTCCTCTTGACATCTTTCTCCTGTTTGTTGTTCTAGATTATCTGCCTTGCAGCAACAATTATGAGTTTTGTAAATTATTATAATTAGATATATGCAAAAAGAATCCCCAGTAATTAAACTATCATTTACTGTGCTCAAAAAATGAGAGTGGGGAGTATTTGATATTTTTATTACAAAAGAATATAATTTTAAAAAATAAAATGGTGCACAACCATAATACATTGTGTTCTAAATAGTATAGGAGTTGCTGAAAAGTTATTTGCTTAACGAACTTGTCGCAGATCAGTGTTTCAGTGATTAGAATATATTCTTGTCTTTCAATCTGACTTCACAGCAAGCAAAGCAATAAAGCACAAGCGGATACTGAATACAAGAAATGAATACAGATTACGAGAAAGAAAACTATTAAGGAGACAGGACAATAAAAGAAAAAGATTTTAGAAAATAAGTTAACAATTGACATTTCAAATATTTCTTGACACGTCTTAAAAACATTCACCATTATATGTCCATCAATGAATACTGCCTCACACATTTGGCCTTGTGCCACATCTAATCTACACTTAGAAAATCACAATATGAATCCATTAAACTATAAGAAAGTTGTTTAAACAGTAGAAAAGCAGATATCTCAATTTCTATATCATTAACTTCCTTTTTGTTTCTTTAAAAAAAATTCATTTTTTGATGTCCTTTTGTAAATATACCTGAAGATTGTGTCCAGTAGGTTTTTAGAAACATCAAAAATAGATCTAAGTGAAATACATCTGTCCATGTCTCGCTCTCCATTTCCGTCCGTGTCTCGCTCTCCATCTAGGGATATCTCATCTAGTTGAAAATCTCATCTATGAGAAAATAGCCTAGTGGATTAAATGGTTGATTTTTGAATTTGTTGACATATTAATTGTGGGTTCAATTCCTGGCTGAGTAGTGTGTACTTGGACTCAACGGAAACAAGCTAGTATTAACTGAACAGTACTAATAAGAACTAGATGAGATACCCAAGACATGGGCAGTGGGATAACATTCTACCTTAGTAGATTAAATAAAAGGTTCAGTTCAGAATTCTCTGTAGGTTACCCAGATCAATATACACCTGCTGAGGGCCAGAGGGTACAACAATTGAAACACTGTGATAACAACAAATAATATGAGGACTGAATGTAAATTAGTTTAAATATTAACTCCTCATCCCAGAATTTATGTTGGTTACTCTCAGCGTGGTATCCTTTAGGATGATACCCACCAGTTCTCATTAGATCACCAAAATCAAGCAATGTCAAGCCTGGTCAGGAGTGAGCTGAAGGACAGCTTGGCAATACTAGGTACTGTAATTAATCTTCCACAATCCAAAATTTGTTTTGGTTTTAAATAACTCATCAAGGGTTTATAGGCAGTAACAAAACAAATCAATCATCAAATGGTAACTACCAAACTTTAATTTTTCTAAACTCATCAAATACTTTGTTTGAGTCACATATTTGAACTAATTCCAATAAAGAATTCTCTTTTGTGCATTTTTTAAAAAATTTAAATGTTAGTTAACACCATCTTAGGAGTTAGCTAAGTTCAAATTCCAGTTGGGTTTCTTAAATTCAATTACATGCAAACACCCTTGAGAAAGGTATGAATCCACAGCTTCTCCCAATACTATGCTATGTGTTAATTAGTAAGACTTGTAGCATTGTCAAATTTTTTTTTTAAGATAATCTAAAGATATTTTCTGGCTTTAAATAAGCAGCAAGGGGTTGATAAGTTATAGAAAATGAATCCATCAACACTTTTTTATTTTTATTTTATTTTTTTTTTTGTATGAATATTCACAAGAAATTGCATGGCCAGATTCATATTTTGATGAAGTTTTATTGCATTCACTTTTGCACTGATAACTTTTGAAAAGTTATGAATCTTCCCAGATATGAGTTAAATAGGACACTCAGCTCTTCAGCCTTTGTTCACAACCAGTTTAGGAGAGCAACTTCTCTCATAAAAGCCATATATAACCATGCCAAATTACAGCCTATGCAGCTAATGAAAGGATTGTAGAGTCTATAATGATGATTTGATCCAGACTGTAGTCAGCCTTGATTGATAGCACCATTTTCATAGGTTCGTTGTTTTATTGTTTTTTTATGATAAAAATCTTATTAGTCAACATAAATGAATGCTAGGTTTTCATCTGATTTCTTCGTATTTTTAAAATTTCTAACAATTCTGGATGATGCATAAAACTTAACCAAGATAAGGATATTAGTCCTGAGAAACACCTTCATTTTGTCAACAAGTTATCTCTGATTAACTCCTGCAAT
This sequence comes from Ascarosepion bandense, assembly GCA_037127315.1. Classification (NCBI taxonomy): domain Eukaryota; kingdom Metazoa; phylum Mollusca; class Cephalopoda; order Sepiida; family Sepiidae; genus Ascarosepion; species Ascarosepion bandense. The sequence continues at coordinate 3,821,241 of JBBBDQ010001734.1, forward strand.
TTACTGCAGGGTAGGAAGTGATGTTTGCCTTGGGATAAGGGAATAAAACGATTGGATGAATGGAGCAATTCTAATATTCAAAATGGCTGCTAGCCTCATGGGTCAGGATTAATATTTATAATGCTCTTAAAATAAATGGCAGAATTGTAATTAATGAGTTCTGCCTTTGGCTTAGCCTCAGGCAGTATGTTGGTCTGCTGAGAAAGTGAGTTTTGTGTCCAGCTGTTATCAGAAAACTTACTGACTCTATTAACAACATTTCCCCAACGTTGTTATTTGTAACCCCGAGACCTAGCTCCCCCTGGCGGTCATTATTTTAAAGAATTGGGTTTGCAAGTTTGTAGAAAGAAAGCTAAAATGAGGAAAAGTTAACTGTCCCTCACTTAACGTAATTTTTATTTGAATCCATTAGAAACTTTTGGTGCATTATGTGAAATTTCTTTGGAAAGGCTAATCACTATGAATCTGGCAAAATATTGTTTTATCAAATATCTTTGTTAATATTATGCATAAAAAGTAATTACCACCTTATGGCCAAATCAAGTTGAAACACCATTTTCTCATATGATTACCAAAGTTAAGCAAGATCAACCCTAGTCAGTACCTTGATCATGTGACCGGTTGAGAATATCAGATGTTGTAAGCTTGGATATGTGGATGGTGTAATAATGTCATAGAATTGTTAATCTGAGAGCCAAGTTCCAATTTCAGTTGGGTTTGTTATATTCATTTACATGCAAACCCTCTTGAGAAATTCACCATTTCTCTCAAATGGTGTTAATTAACAAAACTTGAATCACTAAATCATTACCTAAAAAAAAAATAAAATTCTTACAATTTAAATTTTTTCTGGCTTTAAATAACTCACAAATTAAGATGTAGAAAATAAATGGATGAATCAATAGAAAATTGTATTTAAATAAAGTTTCCTGTTATGACTATTATTTCATACTAGCAGTATAGCCTGGCGTTGCTCAGGTGTAATGAAAGCTTTAAAACTAATCCATGGTCCTGGAGCTCAGACTCTTTGGATGTTGTCACGAAAGACTAAAAAGCAATAGTTGTTTCCAGTTAAAGCAAAACCGTAGACTGAAAGAAAAATGAATGTTAGTCAAATTTTGATTTCCTGGTATCAATATCAAATAACTTTTTTCGTCATAAACTGAATTTTGAAGGCTAAATAAGTCCTCTGAGTAAATGATATCATGGCTGAGACTAAGAACTATAATTATACCTACTTAGTCAAACCCGAAGCAAAAACTAAAAGGGCTGAAAAAATACATACAGGCAGATAAACAGACACACACACAAACAGCTTGCCATTTTTGTGTGTGTGTGTGTATATAATTATTGATTTTCTGCACTATTGTAAGAACTGCAACCTTGAAACTTCTGAATATCGTTTGTTATGTCTTTGTCTATGAGTGTATCAAATCCGATTAAAATCTGACCACTCCTTCTATAACCAAACTTTTTTCAATTATCGATATTTATCGGGGGTACCTCGACACAAAGCTTAGCTATGAACACTCGCAGACGCTCATAGTACAACTGTGTAAATTTTCAAGAAAATCAGTTCAGCCATTTCAGAATCTATAGGTAACACACACAAAGTTCCATTTATAAATAAGTTTAGATTAGATTAGATAGCAGCTTTTTTTTTTTTAATACTGTATGATCATATAAGTGGTGAATTATCCATGCTGTTGTTACAATTAACCTTTGAACCTTGATCAAATAAAATGGCAGAAAACAGCAATAGGAAGCTAAGGAAATTCACTATATAAATATCACTCACTATACAAATTTAGCAGAACTTATAAATATGACAATGAAAAAAAAAGACACTATTTAAATTGATTACTTCATTCATAAAAAAATATTCTTGGTCAAAATAATTTTTTTTTTTAAATTTTGCTCCAAGCAAAACCATTAAGAAAGGGCTTACTTAGTGTGACATAATAAGAGAAATATTAAGGAGTACAAACAATAACAGTGTAATCGAGGGAACTGTAGATAACCATTGACATTGTATTTATATTTTTAAGAATCAAAGTTAGCTGGATAGAAAGAAGCTGGAAGAGGATTTCACAAGTGAGAGAAGAAACTATTAGAATAGAACTTATAGATGCAGCTTGTCAATTCAGCTGGAAATTGATGATGCATTTAAATTCTAAGCACCAGAGAGGAAAATTCATCAGAACAATTAACATGAAAGTATTTCTAGAAAAGGCAAAGGGAAAGTACATTACAGGAACGAGAAAATGACTGAACTTAGTAATATTCAAAGATGAATGAATGGTAAAAACACGAATAATAGATTCTGGAGAGAAAAATTGTTTAGCACCAGAGTTAACCGACTTTCTCCTTTTTTTTATTTTTTTACACTAATGTTCACCCAATATCTGGCCCAAGGGCTACTCAAGGTAGAAGGTTACTGTGTGGAGTTGTATCAGTGTTAAAAAAAGTGAAATAACAGAAAAGATGAGTAATTCCAGACGTGAAGAGGTTAAGATTTAATTAGCGAATAGTATTTCAGAGTTTAGGTAGAAGCATTAAGAGTGCAGATTTGAAGTAGACTTTAAAAGGAATTGAAAACCCAGTCCTAAGCAGAAAACAAGGGATAAACCTCTACTCCTGTTCAAAAGACCAGGTAGGGGTGTTAACTGGGTGACAGGCAACCATATCTGTCAGCAGACATAGCAATTGATTCAATATAATCTTTCCACTTTGTCAACAACATTCATTAGATCTCTCTCAAGCTACAACAGTTGTCAGAATTGACACTTATTGATATTGTTCATCACTTTGGAAGTAAGAGTCCTGTTTCTAACAGTGTCAAAATGATTCCTGACTTTTTCAAGATACATCTGTACTTTGTTCTGGCAAATGTTAAGTTTGAAACTCTGTTTTGATATGTTGCAGGTATTATCCTTTTCTTGACTAACACCATAAACCACGTTAAAATAAAGACGTATGTTCAGGGAGCATAAGAATAACAGTTGATGCTATTATCAACCATTCCCATTAATCTCAGTCGGTCATCTAACTGCCATACGTGATACATGCTTGGGCGATCATGTCTCGAAAGAGACACGACTGACTGGGCAGAAGATTATACCGCAGTAGGTTGCCTTTGCTTTCTGCGGTAGACTGGTTGCCAGCCAAGGCTATAGAACCCAATCTGTTGTTATTTAACCCATAACTGAAGGGAAGTGATAGATTAGTACCTTTCCCCAAGGGTATTTGTGCATAAGTGAATGCAAGGAATTCAACTGAAATTCGAACTCGACTTCCCAATTTGAATCTCAGTAATCATAAAAAGCAAATTTGGTGAGGGGGGTGGGGAATATGCAAAACTGGATGCAAACAATAAATAAGACTGAACCATTTAGTATAATGTACATAGAAAACAATTTATAATAAAGAAATGTATATATGTAGTTGATATATAAAAACTAATGATGACAAATTTACAAAGTGCTGAATCCTTCAGATTGCTGACTCCTAAAGTACTAGAGATTCATCTTTCATGTCCACTGCCTGTAATTTTTTTATTAATCGAATAAATTTTAAGTCCTGATTATTAATATGTGAAGGGCTAGTTGTTCCAAGAAGTGATATTAACATTTTTGTTATGAGTTTTGCTTGTCTACAGAGAACACTACAAATATAATGTTTTGGTATTTCATGTGATTATTTGTATATATCAAAATTAGGTTTGATATGCATCTGCTTAATAAAATATCGGTAGTTGCACACTTACCATTACAAATGATCAGTAATCCCATTATATATTTCAAAAGATGCAGCTGACAATGATGCCAAATTTACTAAAGTTTCTGGGATATGTAATGAGAAAGGAAGGCTTGGAGAATCTGATACTCAGGCCAGATAGAGGAAAAGAGAGATGGGGGAAAGCAGTGGGTAACATACTTGATGGGTCTGAGGCAGGTGGATGGCAGTGGAGGGATTGGGTGATGTAACAGGAGAAAGTGCTAAGAACCACCAAGGATAGGGAGATGTGGAAGGCCATGATCGCCTCAGTCCTGAAAGGACATGGCTCATAAAAGAAGCCATAAATTCCAGAGCCAACTGGATTCATTGTCCAAATTAGGTCCAGTACCAAACTCTTCTTCACACAGCACATTAGAAGCAATCACAGAATAACATTTTCCTGGTTTTATAGAAAACGGCAATTTTAATTCTCTCCTAAATTCCTAAAATAGTATTTATTTAATGTTGATATTTTTAATTTCCTTTTATATTTTTACTGTACTTGATTTAAATATTTTCATTATAATAGCCAAATTTTGTTTTTCTGAAAAAGTTAGACAAATATGTTAATATGCATGTAAGAGCTCCAAGACTTTGGCTGTGAACCTGAAGTCCTGCAAAAATGTTTTCAATTAGGCTCTTCAATTTCTAGGGCCAACACTGAGTTCTTCAACCAACAGAACTGATTTTAAGTCTTCCAGATGCAAAAATGGAGACAAATTTGAGTTCCCTTTTTGAAAATTTTACATATATATACAGATAAAGAGAAAACTGAAAGAGGAGGATTAATACTAAATCAAGACATAAAAAATTGTCATTGGTTACTGTCAACTATCTGAAATAATTATTTTCATTAAAGTGAAAAAAAAAACAGCCTTTTGATATATTCAATTTAGTGGTTTATGTAAAAAGTGCAGAAGAAGAAATTTAAGTTTTACTCTATGCTTGAAAATGCAAAGCTCAAGTAATCACACTTATCATGACCTGACTGCCAAAGTTGGTAAGGGTAAAATAGTTAACAAATTTAGACCCTGATCTTGTAACTATGTTTTCCTAAGCTAAGTTTAAATGTGGCACAAGGCCAAAAGTATTGGGCCCCCAGTTAAAATTGAACTCAGTATTGTAAATGATTTAGCAAGATGAGTTTGATACTAACCATTACTCCAAGTTAGTGGTCCTGGGAATGACGGTAAACTGCATCTGGCATCAAGGCCTCTGATTGATAGGTTTTGAGGAGCATGGAACCACCTTAATTGCTATTGTTTCCCAGGTCCAGGAATGGTAGCACCTGTTATAGTCCCAGCTATAGGAAAAGAGTTAACCCCAAAACTGGGGGCAAAACACTATGAAACACTTTTATAGAAGAATATTATAGAAAAATATACATTTTTTGAAAGAAAAATATTACCAACAATGCTTTTCTGAAGGAAAAAATTATTGCCATAACACATTTTTGAAGAAAAAAATTATTACGAGCAATACATTTTTGAATACAAAACTAGAAGACATTTTGTTCTTTTTTATTTTGGAGTAGCTGGATTTTACATGACGCACAGACTCGTTTGCATTTCTGAGGTAAGCCATTTTCACAATTTTCTCCACACTCCCCTCTGATCTCATGTTCACAAACAGGGCAGGGAGTTGGCGACCATCGCCGTTGGGCTCTCCTCCGAGGGGCAACAACACAAGCTTCATCCTCATGCGTGCTCTTGTCTAAATCTTGAAGAGAATGCACAGCAGAACCAATTCCTAAGTAGGACAAGAATATCATGGGTTCCTTAAAGACACTGGAACAAAGTGGCATATCAGGAAGAGCAATACAAATGCAGAAGACTGCATAGCAATGTTTTATTGCTTATGCAAAAGTCTTTGATAAAGTACAGCCCAAAGAAATGCTCAAACTGTTAAGTAACCTTGTCATATATGGGAAGGATATTAGAATAGACCAGAACCTGTACTGGCAGCAAATATTAAGTAAATATGTAAAAATAAAGTGTAAGACAAGGATGTATCTTCACACCAGATATATTCAACCTATACAATGGGGCAATTTTGAGAGAACTACAAGTCCTACCAGGATTCATTATTGGTGGCCACAATTTTAACAAAAATTATGCAGATGAATGGTGTTGATAGCAAACAGAGAAAGGAAACTACAAAAACTCTTAGAGAAGGTAGCAAAAGAAAGCAAGAAAAGACGAAACATCAATTGCAAGAAGATTGAATGTATGGTATTTTTTACACTATATAGTCCAGGCTGTTGGCCTCATCATTGTTGCCATATTTATGGTGTTTCAGCCATTGTACACAAAAGTCTTCTTCAGGTGATTAGAATTTCGAATTGAATCCTTTATTTTGTTCAGTGGGGTAGATAGTTGTAGTTCCGCTCTCAACCTCTGTGTGAACAATCTGGGAAACACAATGTGTGTCCACATTTATATTTTTGTATATGTAACCTTTTTTTACATAACCAGTGAGTCCACTACATAGATATAAGAAATGTGCCCATCTCCAAGTAGTAGACTCTTCTGGAGATACAGTAAAACAAGACAATATAATTTTATGTTAAACTTGACAAATAAAACTTTATATTTATTCAAAGATGAATGTTATATAATTTTTTTTTTTTTACTAGAGTTCACTTAGTACAAGGCTCAAGAGTCACTCATTAAATGAGGTGTATTATATGGATATAATAGGAAAGTTTGAAGTCAAATTTATAGGATAAGAAGGATAGATGTTCAAGGATTTTTTTAACATAAACTAGTAAATGCAAGGCAACAGATTTAATATTTTACAAGTAAAATGTATTTGCAGAAGTAAGTGTTTTCTTTTTTAATAGTGTGTACTAATAATGAAAACATTGTAATTCATAAAGTTATATAAAATTCCTGAGAGCAAGGTAAGTAAGGTTTTTTGTTGTGGGGGAAGGGGGCATCTAAGCTTATATACACATGCAGTTGCATAGATGCAGACCTTCAGAAAATGTCATTTATAGAATATATTTCTTCTTCTATGTGCCCTGTCCTTTCAGGACGTAGGCGATCATGTCTCTCTATCCCTGGTGGCTCTTGTAACACCTTCTCCTGTTACACCATGCAACCCTCGTTCCATCATCCATCTGATTGGGTCCTTCAAATATGTTATCTACTGCTTTCCCCTGTCTCTTTTTCCCTCTATCCAGCCTGTTAGTATCAGATTCTCTAAGTCCTCTTTCCTCATTACATGTCCCAGGAACTTCAGCTGTCTCTTCCTGATTCTCACTATCAATTTCCTTTTTGTTTTCATCATTTCTAGAACCTCATCATTGCTCACATGCTCAATCCATGATATTTGCAGCATCCTTCTGTGGAACCACATTTGAGTTACTTCAAGTTTTTTATTCATCTTTGATGCTTTTGGCAAAAATTGATATCATTTTTGGTTTTAGAACTGTAATAGCAGAAATTTCTGTCATATAATTTTAAATGTTTGAAAAGCAACCAGCCCAAAAGTGCTGAAAAAAAAGAAGAGTAGTTTTTCAGAATTATTCTTAACACATCATGAGACACATGCACAAAATCATGAAATATTCTTTTTTAAATAAACTCAATTATCCTCTATTTGCTTGGGGATTTTTTTTCTTAATAGCTTTTTTATACACACACACACACACACACACACACACACACATATATATATATATATATATATATATATAATTTTTATCTTTCTGCTAAAAAGATGAAGCTAGAAGTGAGCTGCATCCCCATACTCAAAAAGGCCCATTTTATTCAATTTCCCTCCAGCTTCAGTACTAAAAGAAAACATACCCACAGAGATGCTTCTGGCTACTGATCTGAAACGATGAATTGCTTTTTCACTGGCTATTTGCATAAGATACCGACCCCTTGACCACTGGTAGTCCCATGTGGTCAGCCTGGAACATCCAGAAGGCTGGACACTATTCTTATGACCTGAACTAATGTACCAGCAGGATAGCCTTTGGAAACTACTGGAGATTGAAGTCGAAAAACTTAATCTTTTCTTCATTCTATTCACAGTTTGGAAGGAGATAGTTGTGAACAAGATAAAAAAATAATCATTTTGGCCACCACTGACGTTTTCAGAAATGTCTAAATGATTCTGAACAGTAAACTTGTTTCTTTTCATATAAATGTAATCAAACAGATGCACCTGTTGTATTGATGAGGTTTTCAAGGTTTTCTGCATCAATGATTTCTTATGTCCTACTTAACTGATTTTTCAAATTGGATAAATTTATTAAGATTTTCTTAAAGTATGAAAAAATATTATGTTGATCTCTACTTCATGCAATGTGCATCTGTTGATGGTGGGAGAATATTTGGCTAAAAAGAACATCTAAAAAATAAAGATGAGGATTTTTCTAATGAATAATCAGTCAATTAAGTGCCATGTGTGATAGACACTTAGGCAATCATGTCTCAAATGAGACATAACTGACTGGGCAGAAGATTATCCTGCAGTAGGTTGCCACTACTTTCTGTGATAAACTGGTTGCCAAGTCAAAGCTATAGAACCTAATCTGTCCTGTTATTTAACCCATAACTGAACGGAAGAGACGGATTAATACCTTTCCAAAGGGTATTTGTGCATAAGTGAATGCAAGGAATTCAACTGGAATTCAAACTCAGCTTCTTGATTTCTCGTTTTGAGCCGATATCCATGATATCACAACACACATGAATAATACATGTAGTATTATAAAAAAATAATTCTTTCCCTGTCCCTCTACAGTTAAACTGTTTTCAAAACATTGGTTTTCATTTGATCACTGAAGGTAAGCAATGTCAAACCTGGTCGGTACTTAGGTGAGTGATTGCTTGGGAATACCAGTTACTGTAAGAAACCTTTTACAATTCAAAAGCCCTAAGTTCAGCTATAAAAAATCATGAGTGAAAATATTTTTAAAAAGTTAATTTTTATTTTAGTCTTTTCATAATCTGTCAAGTTGCTAAGAACTGATCAATTGCTTACTTATATCTAAAGTTATTAAAGTTTGTTAGGTTGTGATGCAGTGAATATCAGCTTGGAACAAGAAATCGAAGGGTTAAGTTCAAATTTCAGTTGAATTTGTTGCATTTGCTTATGCAAAAATAGCCTTGAGAAAGGTATTAATCCCTCACTTCTCTCTCCAGATATGGGTTAAATATCAAGACAGATTAGGTTCTGTAACCTTGGTTGGCAACCAGTCTACTGCAGAAAAATCTTCTGCTAGTCGATCATATCAGTCATGTCTTTCAAGACATGATCACCCACACATGTATCCCATATGGCACTTAACTGACTGAATGACAAACAGCGGCAATAATCTCAGCCAGTACAATATTTTAATGACTCTCTCTTTTCCCTTTGATTATTGGAGAGGTAATACACAGTTCCCTTCACTCCAATGAAGACAAGGCATTTAAGTACTTCAGATACACACACTGAAGATTGTATTGAACTGTTCATAACTTGAACTTGGATTCTTTCTTTATCTTTCTGTAACATGTTAATACATTTATTAATTATTGTTCATTCGTATTCCAACTTTGTGCCTTTTTTTTGCTTACCTTGACCATATGAGTCTACCAAATATTGTTTATGGGACAAATGCATGAACAAGCATAAAAAGGTTAATATTTTCTATTCCCTCAACAAGTTGACAATGTTTATTGAATTTCATAATTCCTTACATGTCAGAGCTTAGACAAGAATGATTGCCTTATTAACTGCTTAAATATTCTATCATTTTATAAAATGCCTCTTACATATACCAAACAGATTTTCAGATTGCACTGCCTATTTCATGTGTCTTGGTTTTGTATAGAAAACTTATTCTTTTAACCAATTCCCAAAGAAAAAAAAGTCACAGGGTGTCAAGTCAGGATTCCTGGCTGGCCACTCATACATAAAATAGGGAGTTACTTTTCAATCCAGATTTTGTGTGTGTGTGTGTGTATGTATGTATGTATGTATATATATATATATATATATATATATAGAGAGAGAGAGAGAGGTCAACAACTGCAACAGTTTTCCATATTTAAACACAATCTTCAAACTGTGTGTATACACATATACTACCAGCCTTGTATGAGATGGGAAGAGTAAGAATTCCCATTTTTTTTACAATCCACATCTGCAGACATTAAATATGGGAGATAAAGTATTTTTGAAAGTGTTTTTCTCCATGTTAAAGTGTGTTGAACTTATTTTTAACAACAAGAAAAAAAACTTGTAAATAAGAAATTAAAACCAAGATTAAACTGAGAAGACATATGCAACTTTTTTTTTATTATTGTTGATAAAATGATAAATTTGCAGGAGGTGTGTAAAATTTGAAATGAAATGGATGAAAAATGTGGACGTGTATGTTAATAGAAATCAGTATACAGGCACACGTGTTCAGTTGCATTTATATAGATATGCACACACACACACACTGCTATAAATATAAACAAAAAAATATTCGAAATCATTTCTCTACTGAGTTATGTAACAAATACATTTGTGTATAAGCTGATTCATATATTGTGCATCCCCTGAATTTCTTTGTGAAAAATCTAGGACTTTTTTATATAGCTTGTGTATGATTTAATCCCAGTTAACCTACCATAGTAAAATATCTCAGTACTGTGTGTTATACTGGATATATTTCACAACAAATGTTTTCCTTCTTTTTTGTACAATCTGCCCCAAAATGTTGAGAAAAATCACTTATCATAAAATATCTGTTATAAATATAAAGATTTAAATCCCGTAATTTTGTTTGTATTCATCCCTCAAAAAAAAATTACCTGTGTATCATGTGACACCCAACCCCAATTTTTGCATAAAAAACTGGTCATAAAAATTTTGCTATCGTCAAGTATTTACAGTAATTATCTATCTATCTATCTATCTATATATATATATATATATATATATATATATATATATATATATATAATTTTTATTTATTTATCTTTACTGTTTACAACAGAAAAAAATTATTTCTATTATTCTGTGTTTGAATGGATATAAGCCTTTTAAAACTTCAATTATTGGCTCCTCTGAATATAGTTTTGTATAAAATATAAAACTATCATCTGGAATTTAAGCTTTCTTACTTTTTTTTCTCTTTATTTTTTTTGAAAACCAAAACTTTTTTTGAAAGTTTAAAGGACAAGAGCAGGGTGTTATTATTTTAAATAAGATAAAACCGTATCTTAATTTTTTTTCCTTTGAACCATCTGAATATTTTTCACTTTTGCTTGTCAACAAAAGAGTTTTGAATAGATTTCTTACTGGTTTTTGGTGCTTTAAGATCTGAAAATATTAATTTTTTTTATTTATTTATTATTTATTTTTCCAGAGGTCTGGAAGTTTCATCAGTTCTCTACATGGTTGTATGCAAAAGATATCCTTGTGACTCTGATGAATATTTAATGAGGTAACATGTTGTGAGAGAAGTGGGGTTGGCAGGCTTTGACATGGTAGCAACAGCAGGAAGAATTTTTTTGTGAATGGACTGCAGCCTGGTTAGGGACACATTCTTTAGGGAATGAACATAAGCCATTTCTAAGACTGATGTTTACATACAAGCTCAATAGTTCTCAAGAGTTTGTAAAGAAGAAACTTTAAAAAACAAAGAAAAACATTCTAACTGCTGACTTCAAATCTCTTAAATTATAACTGATCTTGATTTGGTATTTCCCATCTTCTATAACTCAAGTTTTATCCAACTAATAGCAAAAAAAGAAAAAATTATAATTCTTGTATGAAAACATATATATTAATTGTTGAGTCATTTAAGGATTAATTTAAATTTTATTTTTCAATTTAATTCAAGCATATAATTATTCAGTCAGTTAAGTGCCATACATGAAACACACTTGGGCGATCATGTCTCGAAAGAGACATGACTGACTAGGCAGAAGATTATCCCGTAGTAGGTTGCCATTGCTTTCTGCGGTAGACTGGTTGCCAGCCAAGGCTATGGGACCCAATCTGTCCTGTTATTTAACCCATAACTGGAAGGAACAAGTGGATTAATACCTTTCCCAATGGTATTTGCGCATAAGTGAATGCAATGATTCACCCAATAATGCCATGAAGATGCAAGGCAAGAGTAGAAGAGAATGAGAAGACATTAGTGAAGAGAAAGAACAATAAAAGAACAGGTTTTCAGAAAGGCAAAAGATGATGACTGATGTTGCCATTAAAGTTTTGAAGATTATAAGAAGCAGGAAAGTAAAAACTTAGTTGTCCAGTAAAATGGTGAGACCTAACTACCAATCTAGAATGTGGTCAAAAAATGCCAAAGATGAGAGTTCATTAAAACAACTGCCATGAAAATATTTATAGAAAAGGGATAAGAGAACCATTCTTAGATTTTTGGACTGGTGCTACAGAATAAAAGAAAAACTTTACTAAATAACAGAAACTGCATCACTTGAGAACTATCGACATCAGCAACAACTAAAATCGATAGCACATCATAAATTATACATTCTATTGGGAACAAACATAAGCCATTTGTAAGAGTGATGTTTATGTACAAACTCAATAGCTCTCCATGGTTGAGTTTGTAAAGAAACTTTAAGAAAACAATTTCAATTGCTGACTGCAAATCTTTTACATCATGACTGATCTTGATTTGGTGTTTCTTTTCTCTCACAACTCAAATTTTGTATAAGTTAGAGAAAAAAAGAATGGATAATGTGTAATTTTTTCTTTAATCTTATAAGGAAAGATTTTCAAAACTCTGCAGTGATTAATTTACATTCTTTTAATCAATTCACCTCAAGCAAGGTGATAATGACACAAAGGGTGACTTGGAGTGGAAGAGAATGGGAAGACTTCAGTTAGGGACAATAAAAGAGCAGGTATTCAAGAAGATCAAAAATGGCAATTGAAATTGCACTTAAATATTTGAAAATTGTAGGTAGCAAGAAAGCAAGAGTTCTACAGGTAAGAAATATGAGAAAAGAAACTATCAAAATAAAACATTCGCTTTCATGTAGCTAATTCAAACCTACAACTTGATTTAAATTGTTCTACTTTATAGATTTTTATCTCCATTTTGTAATTTACCTTTTGGACTCTTCCTTTTGTTGACAACCATGCATTTTATTACTATTGATGTTTAGTCTTCCTGTAAATGTTCCTGTAGTTTCTCTTCTATGTCTGGTATTAACATCATGTCAGCTGTATATCCAATGATGTTATCTTTCTCTCTCTCTCTCTCTCTTATATATATATATATATATATATATATATATAATATACTATTTTAGTTGTCACTGCCATTGGAAGTCTTCAAGTGTTGTGGTTTTCATTATCTGGTGATGTTCTTTGCGATTTTGTAATTCCAATCTATACAATCTGATGAAATGTTGTTGTTTTTAAAACCTAGAGAATTCATTTGTCTGAATTTATTTTTAATCATTCATCTGAAAAACTTGTTTTACATTGATGATAATTGATAGTAAATACTAACGTTATCAGTTTCCAATTTGGTATCTATGTTGATGGCACGACTACTTACTTGTGTCTTAATAGTACATGCGTAAAGTTCCACAAAGTAAAACTGTCAGCTGTTCTCAAGAATGACCTCAATGATTTGTATTTTTTAATACCTCCAAAACGAAACTGAGATTCTTTAATTTTCATAGAAAACCATTTTTCTCCTCTGTCAGCATAGCTGATGCTAACCTCCAAGAGAGCAACTCTCTATTTCTCAGGCTCACATTTTCCGCTGACACTTAAGGGATTATATTCAATCAATTTTCAAAACCCTTTTTTCTCATTATGTACCCGAGAAATTTCAACTCTTTTTTTCCTGATATTAGGTAGAAGTGTTCTTTTTGTTTCCATTTTGTCTAAAATTTCATTGCTCTCATGTTCAGTGCATGATATTCTGAGCATCCTCCTGTAGAACCACATTTCTGTTATTTCAACCTCTTCTTCATGTGTAATGAGATTGCCCAACATTCTCCTCTATAAGAATTCTGGTAATGATTAGATTTGGTCTTTATTCATCTATTCATAAATATTTATTTGTTGGTCATCACCTTTTTGGATTAGTCCGTTTGTTCAGTTTATTTAATTTGTAGAGATATTTATTAATCTCTTTCTCTTTTTAAGATTGAATCTTTAAAATCACCTGATTCTACCTTATTTTCTTGTCTCTTCTTGTCTAGTATAAGAATGTTACTGGGATATTTAGAATCTAATTCATTATAATTGTAAGTTTGCTATAATTGGTGATCCTTACTCGTAGAGGATCTTCTTACAACACACAGAGAGAAATTGTCTTTTATAATTTTTTTTTATTTTATTTCTTAAAACAATAGTTGAAATTCTCTTCATATAATACCAACTTTCTGATATTTCTAAACTTTCTCTCATCTGGATTTTTTTTTTTTAGTAATTACCATTACCAGGATGTGCGTTGTGGTGCAGTGGATATCGGCTTGGAATGAGAAATCAGGGAGACGAGTTCAAATTCCAGTTGAATTCATTGCATTCACTTCCGCACAAATACCCTTGGGAAAGGTATTAATCTGTCTTTTCCTTCCAGTTATGGGTTAAATAACAGGACAGATTGGATTCTATAGCCTTGGCTGGCAACCAGTCTATTGCAGAAAGCAATGTCAACCTACTGCGAGATAATCTTCTGCCCAGTCAGTCATGTCTCGAAAGAGACATGATCACCCAAGCGTGTTTCACGTATGGCACTTAACTGACTGAATTACCATTACAACTATAATTTTAAAAAACTCTTCATTAAATAGTTTGGCTTTATGATTTTTACATATTTCATTTCTTTTTTTTTTTTTGTTGGAATATTCTTTTAAATAAACACTTTAATTTCCAATATTCTTTATTCTGAATTCAAATTAATATTTGACAAATAATGAACATGTGAGGGATGCTCTGAAAGTATAGTTAATTTCACTGATATGTGATACAGAAGTTTTTAGTTACAAAACTCTCAGGCTTACGGCCTTTCATGAAGTTAAGCAATGTTGAGCCTGGTCAATACTTAGATGAGTGACTGCTTGGGAATACCAGGTGCTGTAAGTGTATAGTGACGGATGTGTGTTGTGGTGCAGTGGATACCGGCTTGGAAAGAAAAATCGGTGAGCTGAGTTTGAATTCCAGTTGAATACCCTGCATTCACTTAAGCACTGGTACCCTTGGAATCCATTCCCTTCCCGGCCCTTAAAAACAAATCCCAATGAATCTTGATACTCGAAAAGAAGAAAGTATTACTAGACACAAAACTTATATAAAGCAACAATAAATTGTTGAAAGAAAAAGGTATTACCAGCAATAAATAAAATTGAGTTGGCAATAAATGACCAGCCGAGGTTGATATGTCAACCAACCAACAAAACTCTCCAACATTGACTTTATCGTTGGCTATACATTTTACACAATGAGAAACAAGTGGTACTATTTTATAGTTTAACAGCTGTTCAGGGCCACTTCAAATATCTCTTGGTATGCACATTACAGCTATCACTGTTAGAACACAAAGCACATTGCTTAACTGTTGCTGGTTACCATGAACATTCAGTAAATGTCTGAATATCATCAATGCTTTCTTTTTCATTCCCAAGTGCTGATAATATTAGCTGTTTTCATAGATGTAACATTCAGCTTTCATTGGCCAGACAGTACTACTTTCAACTGAAATTTAGAAACTTTCTCTTAAAACAAATATTCAGGAAAATGTTTATCAAGTCCAGTAGCTGTTGACATTCTTTCAAGTTTTGATGAGGGTTTCCTTCCTAACCTTTTAGTTCAAGTAGGATGTAAACATCTTGATTCTCTCTCTCTTTTTTTTGAGTTATATCTGTAATCCGTTTTAGTAGTTGCTGCTGTTGAACATTTTCAGGTGGTGTGCTTTCAGTTTTTTGGTACAGTTCTTTGTTAGTGATTGCATAGCACCAGTCTACAAGGCTTGATGAAAAATGGTCCTCACAAGTAGTTAGGCATCTCACATCTTAGAATCTTCTCTCTGACAAACAATATGGCATCCATTTTTATCCGATTTACTGCTGATATGCCAACCAGCATCATTGAATATAGATACCAGGCTCTTGATAAGAACAGCATAGCTAGAGCTGTTGTTCTTGGTATGTCAAAAGCATTAGACAAGGTTTGGTATATTGGCCTTATGTTCAAGCATTAAAGCTATGGTATTTCTGAACAATTGTTTGATTTAATCTAATCCTTCCTATCAAATCATGAAGGTTGTTTTGAATGGGCAATCTTTCAGATCCTTTCATAGAAATGCAGGCATCTCTCAAGGTCCTGCATTTACTTCTGATCTATATCAATGACCTTCCTGATGTAATCAATTCTCAATTTTTACATCTATGCAGATGACACCACTGTTTACGTTCATCTCTGTAAGAAGTCTGCCAAGGCTGACAAAGTAATCCTTGCAACAGCTGCCCTTCAAAAGAACTCCCAATCTGTGACTGAAAAGGGTAGAAAATGGCCAGTAAATTTTAATGAAAATGAAGCTGCTCTCCTTTCAACCACCATAGAGAATCATTCCTCCCTACCATTAGAATAAAAAATGACACTAGTCTTCTAGAGAGCAATGCACTTCACCTCCTTGGCCTCACTCACTCAAATGACCTCAAATAGAATGACTGCATTGAATCCATAGCTGCATCTACTGCTAGGAAGGTTGGTTCACTGTGTTGTACCAGGAAGTTTTTCTCATCAGAATATATTTTGCACATTTATAAAGTTAACATTTGTTTGTGCATTGAATACTATTGCCATATCTGCTCAGGGACTCTTGCTATTCATCTTGATATTCTTGACAAAATCCAAAGGAGGATCTGCAATATAATCAATATTGACTTGGCAGCCCACCTTCAGTCACTTTCTCACCAATGTGATGTGGCTTTCCTCTGTCTTTTCTAAAAGTATTTTCATGGCAAATGCTCTGATAAACGTTTTTTCTTTGCTACCCACAAACATATACATTTACTCATTCTACTAGATTGGTTTTTGCCTTTTTACCACAGAAATAGTTAAATGTAACCAACTCTTCTACTCTAACAGTTTCTTTTCTCACACTTCCATCTTGTTTCATTCCCTTCTGTTTACTTGCTTCCCTAATAGCTACAATCTCCGAAAGTTTAAATGCAATTTCAATTGCCATCTTCTATCTCCTTGAATAGCATCCATCTTTAATCTTTTCTTCAATCTCTCAGGTCTACTCTGATCCGGAGTGGCAAATAGTTTATCCTCAAACTGGGGTCAAAACACTATGAAAGTATAAATATAGACTTTTATAGAAATATCTATATATATATATATATATATATATATATATATATATATATATAAGAAAAATATTAACAATAATACATTTGGGCTGTTGATTGCTCATCCCTCCTGCCACATTTAAGAGGAATAAGCACTGCCATTGTAGAAGTCAGTGCTGTTCTAGCCCAGATCTTTTTTACCTTGCCAACAATTACAAGGAAATTACAAGGAAGAAAAAGATTTTGGATTTATAGATGATATATAGATATGAACAGTCTTTTAGAGATATAATTGATCCTGACTTGGCTGCATGCCTTCACTCACTTTCTTACCAACATGATGTGGCTTCTCTCTGTTTTTTCTACAAACTGTTCTGACAAGCTTTTTTTCCCTCATACCCCTATCATATGTATTTACTCATGCTATGAGAATAGTATCAAAGTCCCACCCAGTTACTGTAGAAATAGTTAAATGTAACCATCTCTTCTACTCAAACAGTTTCTTTTCTTACACTTCCCATTTGTGTAACTCACTTGCTTCCCTGATAGCCACAATCTCCTTGAAATGCAGCATCAACTGGCATCTTTTATCTACTTGATTTCCATCCATCTTTTATCTTTTCTTTGTTATCCCCTGACCCTTTTTTATTCTCTCACTGTGACCTCCTGCACATTAGTGGCATTTCACCCTTGCTTGGGATGAAATGATTTAAAAAAAAAAAAAATATTGTCAGTGCGGATTGTGCAGCTCAAGCACAGATATGGCAGTAATATTCTGTTGTTGGTTTAATGAAGCATGGAAGGTGTTACATGATTTTGGTCCGATAGAATTAGCTGTTCACTTTTCTAGCATCTTTATCAATGGTTCGTATATATTTTTTGTTTGGTTGATTTTTTTTTTTTTTTCTATGGCTTATCAACTTCATTCAGGTAATTTAAAATCTGGATATATTTTTAGATTGTAAGAATCTCTTGCTTTCTCTAAGTTTTTTTTTAAGATAATAATGATTTAGTAATATTTAGTAATAATGATTTAGTAATAAGTCATAATAATTAACCTATAGCTGTGGGGGGAAAAAAGGTGTATATAAGTAAATATAACAGTCAGTTAAGTGCCATACGTGATACACGCTAGGGCGATCATGTCTCAAAAGAGATATGACTGACTGGGCAGAAGGTTATCCCGCAGTAGGTTGCCATTGCTTTCTGTGGTAGACTGGTTGCCGACCAAGGCTATAGAACCCAATTTGTCCTGTTATTTGTCTCATATCTAGAGGAAGAAGTGATGTATTATATTATTAAGTAATAATTAGTGGGGGATCCGTTTATTACTTTATAACAATATAAAACTGATCCCCCACTTTATGCCCAGTAGGAGTCTGTCATGTCTCCAGCTATTATATTCAGTCAGTCAGTTAAGTGCCATATGTGAAACACGCTTGGGCGATCATGTCTCGAAAGAGACATGACTGACTGGGCAGAAGGTTATCCCGCAGTAGGTTGCCATTGCTTTCTGCAGTAGACTGGTTGCCGACCAAGGCTATGGAACCCGGTCTGTCCTGATAAATATAACAAACCCGATGAAAATTGGAATTCAGCTCTCTGATTAAAAACTCTTAGCCATTATCAGCTACCATTTGGACATCCAAGCTTATAGCATTTAGTATTCCCAAATGGTCATTCATTTAGGTACTGGGCTCAATGTTAATTGTATGGAGGCCAACATAATATGGCTGTAAGCAAAGGTCGCATCTAAGAGTTTCACTTAACATCTAGGGTGAGCTTGAGATCGAATAAATGATCTAAAAATGGAGTCTCGTTGAAACATGAATTGTTCTTCATGGCACCATGAACTTGTTGATACTTTTTATATGGCTGATTCTTAACTAGAGGGACTTCTTCTCACATTGGTAGTCAAACACAAAAACTTAACACTCTGTTCTGGAATTCTCTTGGACAGAAAGAATTATAAGAAACGTATAAAGCAATGTATGAAAACCACCCTGAGACACTAAACAACTGTAGAATGCTGGAGAACGTATCTACCGATATTTGTTAAAAACTGTCAAAGAAATGCATAAAAACAGAGGATACTTTTTTCTTTAAATCAGGCCCTTGAATACTGTTCCTTCAACCTAAAGTGTATATTTTTTGTATTTTGCCGAAGTTGCCTCTTATGTTTTGAGGTATGTTCTTCAGTAAATATTTAAAGGCTCCTGGAACATTTGTTTTGCAAACTGACCAAGTAAAAATATAATAAAAAAACATGCAATTTAGACAAACAATGCATATATTAACAAAAACAAATTGAGCTAATGTGTACACAATTGAAGGAAAAAAAAGTGATTACAAACTTGGCTATTAAGAATGTGCTTGTCTCTGTGTGTGATATACATATGTGTATATGAGTTGAATGCACTGGGTAACCAAACATGCCCCAGTAGGCGTGCCTTACGTACATGTTATTACATCTTTGAACAAGAAGAAAAGTTAAAGAAAAAAGTAATGTTTGTCTTTTTGTAGACTTAAACAGTGCCACCTAACTGGCATGTTTTTTTTTTTTTTTTTTTCTTTCTCAAAGCTACACATGGGTTACCAAGAGTACAAATTAATTACAGTCCAATCACTCTCACTGGTATTTCACCTTTCAAGAATGACAATTGTTTGAGACATCATAATTTTGCATAATTTGTGAATCCCTAATATGAATCCCTCAATGACTTAGTTTTCATTCTGACACCATGGCAACTACTCTGATAGGCATTTTCTTTTCTCTGCTACCCACAAAGACATACATTTACTTGTTCTACTAGGTTGGTATGAAGGTTTTTGCCCTTTTACCATAGAAATAGGTAAATGTAACCTCCTCTTCTACTTTAATAGTTTTTTTTCTTACACTTCACATTTGTGTAACTCACTTCCATTTGCTTGCTTTAAAGAAAACAATAGAGTTCCCCATTTATGACCATCAAAGCATCATGAGGAGTATAATTTCAATATCAGTTATTGTTGCTGGATAGCCTTTCTCAGTTTTCCCAGAACTGATTGCAAATACTTTGTTTCAATGATTCTAAATTCCCTGATAGAAAAATAAACAAAGCCGACCAGCTTTAAATATTTCCTTTCTTTTTTGCTTTCCTCTTCATAAGATGTTTTCATTGGATATATTTTTCTGCATTTTAGAAAAAAAAGCCCAATTTTTAAAAAAAAATTCATCTTCTAATCTCTTTAATTAGTCATTTCATTTTCTTTGTGCATAGTATATGATTGTAGTCTCTCTCTCTCTCTCTCTCTCTCTCTCTCTTCATGATTGTCGTCTCTCTCTGCATGACTCTCTCACTCTCTCTCTGCAAGGCTCTTTCTCTTTCTGTGAATCTCTCTTTCTTTCTCTCTTTCTGTGAATCTCTCTTTCTTTCTCTCTTTCTGTGAATCTCTCTTTCTTTCTCTCTTTCTGTGAATCTCTCTTTCTTTCTCTCTTTCTCTGAATCTCTCTCTCTTTCTCTGAATCTCTCTCTCTTTCTCTCTTTCTGTGAATCTCTCTCTCTTTCTCTCTTTCTGTGAATCTCTCTCTCTTTCTCTCTTTCTGTGAATCTCTCTCTCTTTCTCTCTTTCTGTGAATCTCTCTCTCTTTCTCTCTTTCTGTGAATCTCTCTCTCTTTCTCTCTTTCTGTGAATCTCTCTCTCTTTCTGTGAATCTCTCTCTCTTTCTGTGAATCTCTCTCTCTTTCTGTGAATCTCTCTTTCTCTCTTTCTGTGAATCTCTCTCTCTCTTTCTCTCTTTCTGTGAATCTCTCTCTCTTTCTCTCTTTCTGTGAATCTCTCTCTCTTTCTCTCTTTCTGTGAATCGCTCTCTCTCTCTTTCTCTCTTTCTGTGAATCGCTCTCTCTCTCTTTCTCTCTTTCTGTGAATCGCTCTCTCTCTCTTTCTCTCTTTCTGTGAATCGCTCTCTCTCTCTTTCTCTCTTTCTGTGAATTGCTCTCTCTCTCTTTCTGTGAATCGCTCTCTCTCTCTCTTTCTGTGAATCGCTCTCTCTCTCTTTCTGTGAATCTCGCTCTCTCTCTCTTTCTGTGAATCTCTCTCTCTCTCTCTCTCTCTCTCTCTCTGCACTTATTTCCTACCCCTTCTTTTACTGTCTTAACCATTCTCAGCCACTAATAATTCAATCTACTTTCAAGCCAATGATTTCTTCAGATTACTGATTTCGAACTACCCACTCAAGCACTTTTCTGGTTTTAATTCCATCTCATACTAAAGACCCTCTTCAAATCCTCATAATCTAATTCTCCACAAACCTTTGTTTCCATTTCTTCATGCAAAAAAAAAAAAAGATTCTCCATTTATAACTTACAATTGCCTAAACCAATTAGAAAAGAAATAATAATTATCATTAACGTTACACTCCTCCATTGTGTTGGATTTCTGATGTTTTAATCTGTATTAGCCATAAGCCAGGCTAAAACTGTAATGTCTGCTATTTGAAGAAAAGCAGACAAGAAAATCTCGGTACAAATCCCATTTGTTACAAAAATATCATTACACTTTACGAAGCAGTAATTATTTTTCTTTGACTTTTAGAGAAATTGGATTTAAATGATAATTTTTAAACATTTAATTTTTTTATTAACAAAGAATTTTTTCTTTCTTTTTCTATTCCAGCTGAGGTTTTATATAATCTTTATTCATAAAATATCATGTGATCTATAAGCTTTAATGAATTTTTTTTGCCATTCTTTGCCGTCAAAGACTTTGGGAATACTAACAGTGGCTTCTTATAGATCACATATTTTATTAAATAAAGAATATTTGAGACAATATAAAAAGACAAATATGTGGAATGTTAACATCCTGATTATGTCATTTTTTTCTCTTCGAGTTAAATGTTGACAACCCACACTACTTCAAATAAAAGGTTAGGGCGGAAACCGCCATCAATACTGGAAAGAACGATAACAGCTACTGAACTTGAGAAATCTGTTTACCTGAAAAATAGTTTTAAGAGAAATTTCTTGATAAATTTCAAATGAAAATAGTATTAGCTGCTTTGGTTAGTGAATGTGAAATGTTTCCTTATATGGAAACAGTAAATATTACCATTACCATACTTTTTATTTTTATGACTAACACAACTCACTTTTGTCCTCTCACCTCATAAAAATAACTTAAAAATAGCTGTCTTTTCAACTATGAGCTGTCTCTTCAAGGATGTTGGTGATCATGACTCTTCACAATTTTCTGTCCTTTGTCTCTTAATACATTTTATCTTTGTTATCATTCCTAGACTTTGCTCTGCTATCCATTTAATGTTTTCCTATACTCTCTCGTGTGAGTATGAAATTTTCCAAGCCTTCATTCCTCATTGTATGCCCTAGAAATTTAAGCTAACTCTTTTTCATGGTAAGTATAAGTGTTCAGTTTGTTTCCGTTTTCTCTAAAACTTTGTCACTTACATTTGGTCCATAGAATTCTCAGCATCCTTCTGTAGAACCACATTTTTCTTGCTTCGAGTCTTTTCATCTATGAGGAAATTGTTTGGTATTCACTGTTACGTAGGAGGTCTGACATGTGAGTTCAGTACTCTTTTCTTTGTTTCTAACAAAATGTTTGTTCTCCTTACTTTGCTTAGCTTTGGGAAAACACCTTTTTGCTATTTCATTAGCCCTTCAGCTTTCAGTGCCACACTTTGTCCTTCATTAAAACATTTCCCAGATATTTAAAATGTTGTCTCCAATTTGTCATTTTTAGACCCCAAATCACAGAAGTACAACTGGTACCATAGAGTAATTATAATTTTACTTAAGAAAATTGCATAATTTATTCTCTACTATAAAACACAATGTGACTTTGTATATTTTACTAGTAATGAAATCTAATTTGCCCTAATTAGTAATATGATCATCCATTGTTAACAGAAATGAAAAAAAAAATTGCTTTTAATTTTTTGTTTTCTTATCCGATAACTTCAATAATTTTCATCTTTAATTTATACAGAATTTTTTCTACTTCAGTGCTTGAATGTACTGGCCTTGTTTCAACTGGTGATCATGCCAGATTATTTTCTCTCTTTCTCTGGAACTGTAATTATGGTCTGCTCATGGGTTAAATAACAGGACAGATTGGGTTCTATAGCCTTGGCTGGCAACCAGTCTACTGCAGAAAGCAATGGCAACCTACTTTGGGATAATCTTCTGCCCAGTCAGTCATGTCTCTTTCGAGACATGATCACCCAAGCGTGTTTCACATATCGCACTTAACTGATATAGTTGCAGTATAAACCACAGATTAGAGCAGACTTATTTGGTTACTGTTAACTTTTATTAAAAGAAAAAAAAAAAAAAGGTATTAATGTAATTATGTTTGGAGACAAATATCTTCAACTATCCTTAACTCTCTCTCCCTTATTTCTATTACTGTTTGTCATATTTACCAGATATATTAGTTTCAAGTTTCCATGTTAAAAACAATTTTATGATGAATAATGTTTAGAATTATGATCATAGATTACTGACACAATTAGCTTTTGTACTTTGTTTGCTTCTTGGCCTTTGCCTTTTGTTTGCCTCTTGGCCTTTGCCTTTTGTTTGCCTCTTGGCCTTTGCCTTTTGTTTGCCTCTTGGCCTTTGCCTTTTGTTTGCCTCTTGGCCTTTGCCTTTTGTTTGCCTCTTGGCCTTTGCCTTTTGTTTGCCTCTTGGCCTTTGCCTTTTGTTTGCCTCTTGGCCTTTGCCTTTTGTTTGCCTTTGCCTTTTTGCTGGCTTCTTGGCTTTTTGCTTGTTTTTTTTTGTTTTTGTTTTTGTTTTTTTTAACCCTCTTGCCTGCCTCATGGCCTTTTGCTTGCCTTTTAAATTTTTTCTTTTGCAATTGATATATTAAGTAAAAAATAATTAAAACATTGACCAAAAATGTGGTAACTTTGTTTTTCCATTGTCCCAACAATAATTACATATTTCTTATATAAGTTTACTGTTTTTGAATGTATTTATTTTAATCTATATTTTTTTTTAAAAACTTTATTTCCCCATCACTTTATGAAATATTTATTTTTTAAGAGACCAATAAGGAATTTATATTTATATCTTCTTTGTCTGAAAGTAAAAATTGATTATCCTACCAAATTTATTTAAAGTTACATCAATAGGATAATTATTTCCTGAAGGTGTTACCTGAGGAGACTTAAATTTTGTAGCTGGCTACCCATTCTGTCAAGAATACTTAGATTTTGAGCTACTCTTTTTGACATGCCAGAGATAGCACAAGAAGTACTCTACCCTGACCAGGGGTTTTTCGTATCTCCTGGGCATTTCTGCCAGCTTGCTTGCCCCCATCCAATTAAAATAAGTCTGAATTTGTAAAATACTTTTTCAAAAAGCAGTTTTTGATCTGCTTTGGCAAAAAGGCATGAAATTAGTTTTTCCCACTTCAGTGGACAGAATAGTCAGGTTGTCAAACAGCCAAAAGGTTATGTAGTTCTAATGTTAGTAAAATAAACTAGCTTTTTTTTGTTGTTTTAATTCGTAATTGTTTTCAAACAATGAATCTCATATTTAATATACGCCTCAGTTTATTAATGGTATATAACACCCTCCCTCTGCAAAAAATTGAAAATTCTCTAAGAGATGATTCAGTCCTTTCTAAAAAGGTTTTTAAATTAACTTTCCGTCTATACACACATATGCATTCATGATTTCTCAGAGACACACACACAAACTCTTTCATTATAAAACCATCGATATACATTTATCTATGTATAGAGCCATGCACATAGCAATGTTTATTTTTTTTAAATCTTTGTTGATATTAATAAAACCATCTTTTCTGATTTGTTGGCTTACAAGGAACAAAAGATATTTGTATGGGAAGTAATTATGGGTGAGTTAAATGAAGTTTAATTGCATAATCATACTCTTAATGTTGTACAATGTTGTACTCTTTTTTTTTTTTTTTTTTTTTTTCAATTATAATGATTTGAATCACAGTATGATCTAATAGGCGCCCATTTTTTTTCTCTCTCTTGTGTTCATCTTGGTGCGGTGCCAGTCACTGACGCTTTTCTTTGTGTCTGTCTTGCCGGCCACTGTTGCCGTTGTCTGTGTCCGTCTTGGCGCAATGCCGGCCACTGTTGCCGTTGTCTGTGTCCGTCTTGGTGCGATGCCAGCCACTGTTGCCGTTGTCTATGCCCGTCTTGGTGCGATGCCGGTCACTGTTGCCGTTGTCTGTGCCCATCTTGGCACGATGCCGGTCACTGTTGCCATTGTCTGTGTCCGTCTTGGCGCGATGCCAGTCACTGTTGCCGTTGTCTGTGCCCGTCTTGGCGTGATGCCGGTCACTGTTGCCGTTGTCTGTGCCCGTCTTGGCGCGATGCCGGTCACTGTTGCCGTTGTCTGTGCCCGTCTTGGCACGATGCCGGTCACTGTTGCCATTGTCTGTGCCCGTCTTGGCGCGATGCTGGTCACTGTTGCCGTTGTCTGTGTTCATCTTGAGGCAACACTTGTCACTATAGCTTTCGTGTCCATCTCAAGGCAATACTGTTAGCTTTTTGCTTCTCTTAGGAATGCCAATTGTCTTTGCTCTTCTGCCTGTCTGGGGATGTTGCTGTTCAATTCATGTTTGTCTTGGGGCAACACCATTGGCTTTTGTGCTTGTTTTGGGGTAATCTATGAGGAACATTTTGCACCTGCAAATCTGTAGAAACTTGAGCTGTCCATTTGATGCAGGGAAATTGAAAATAAATATTTTCAAAATCCCTTTACGTCTTAATGAAACACAATGAAATTTTAAAAGTATCACTCTAGAATTAATTATTAGTACTACCATTTGTATTCTCAAGTGTCAGATTTAATATAATGGTTGCATGTATCTCTGCATGACTCAGATCTTTGAACAACATTTCTAAACAAATCCTGGGGCTGTTTTTGGTACTAAATTATCTATAATGTCTCTTATACATTCCTGCAAATTTCTAATGACACAATCCTTCTTTGATAGACTTGCAGTTTGCTTCTTTTGCTTTGAGATGTTATCTCTGGAAATCAAGATGCACACATTACTTCTATATCCATCCATTCATCAATTAGCAAGCCATACATCAGTCTTTGATAATCTTTAGATAAGAGAAAAGAAGACTTAGAGAATTTGATACCCACTAGACATACTGAAGGAAAGAGGATCAGAAGGGAATCTCAAAGAAAGTAGCGTTGAATCTTTTCTCCATCAAAACTCCCCTGACATCCTAGCTCTCTGTGAGACTAATCTCAACCCCTCAATTCCCTTTTCTGACTTTTCTATCCCTGGTTACCTTCCCCTCTTCAGAAAGGACTCCAATGTCCACATGCATGGGCTTGGTTTTTATGTCAGTGAACACCTTCCTCTAGCCAGGATGATTTCTCTTGAATAATCCACATCATTCTTATATGTGTTTCCGTCTCTCCCTTCTAAGCTCAGTTAGCTATCTCTTCTTTCTCTACCACTCCCCATTATCTTCCGACTGCTTCGTTCTTGACAGCATCTCCAACAATATCGACAAGGCCATTTCCTCCCACCCGTTTGCCCATATATTTGTGTTTGGCAACTTTAATGCCCATCATGCTGAGTGGCTGCATAATTCCGTCACAGATCTTGCTGGTGTACACAAAATTAATTTTTCTATCACTCAGTCCCTTACGCAGGTGGTGGAGTTCCCCACGCATTTCTGTAATAACTCTAACAGACACGATTCACTACTAGATCTGTGCTTTATCTCCACCCCTGACTCTTGCAATGTCAAGCAACTCTGCCCTCTTGGAAACACTGACCATGCGTTAGTTTCCGTCAATATCTCCTTCTGCCTCCACCCCACCCAAAAACCTCAGACCAGCAGAATATCTTACTGCTACGAACCGTGATTTCCTGAGTGACATCCCTTGAAATAAAGTATTTAGCCTTCCTGTTGAATACTGTGTGGTTGAGGTCTCCTCTTGCGTTAAGGCTGGCATCAGTGCTTCAAGCGTCAGACCATAACAGGCGCCTTTTTGCCTCGGCTCGCAATGAATGCAAGAAGGTTTTTGAAGGAAGCTAACCTGATGTTTGCAGCCAGAATGAAGCAAGGCATAGCATTCCATTTGGCTCCAAAGACTACTGGAGGCTCTGTAAAAGCATACTGAACAGGAGTAAGCCCTCAATCTCCCCTCTAATCAATGAATTTGAGGTCCTCACCTCTTCGACAGACAAGGCTGAGTGCTTCACTCACAGATTCTCCACTAACTTGAGACTGAACTTGTCTGGAGTATCTGTACCAGACTTCTCTTGCCAAACCCAGGCCTAACTGAATGACATGTTAATTACTCTCTCAGTGGTCTCCAATAAGGCGAGCAGTGGCAACAGAATACACATCATTGTCTGAAAGAAATGTGCTCCTGATCTCTCCTCTGTTCTCTCTAAACTCTATAACTACTGCCTCTCTGCTTCTTGCTTTCCTGCCTGCTGGACATCCTCCTCCATGGTTCCTATATGTAAAAACATTGGAGAACCCTCTGACTCCAAATTATCACCCTATCAGCCTCCTACCGATCTTTGGCAAAGTGTTAGAAGCCATCATCAACGTCAAGGTGGTACAACACCTCACAGCCTACAGACTCTTCTCAGACAAACAGTATGGCTTTCGCTTCACTAGGTCTACTGCTGATATGCTCATGACCATCACTGAGTGTATAAGCCAGGCTCTCAACAAAAACAGCAAAGCCCGAACTGTTGCCCTTGACATCTCCAAAGTGATTTACAGTCTGGCATGCTGACCTTCTATGCAAGCTTCAGGGCTATGGTGTAATTGGACAATTGTTTGACCTAATCCAGTCCTTCCTTTCAAACCATACAATGAGTATTGAATGGACAAGCCTCCCAATACTATCACATAAATGTGGGTGTTCCTCAAGGCTCTCTTCTAGGTCTCACGCTTTTCCTTATCTATATTAACAATCTCCCTGATGTAATAAGATCCCAAGTGGGTATATATGCTGATGACACTATGGCTTACTCTCGTCTCAATCAAAAATCTACCGAGGCTGACAAAGCAAACCTCACTGCTGAGCTGGAAAAGGACCTCCAATCCGTGGTGGACTGGGGGTAAGAAATGGCTTATTAAATTTAATGCTTTCAAAAGGAAATGTATTCCATACACTGACTATAAACCCCTAATCAAGAACTATATTTTAAAGAAATGGCAAACAACCTGGAACAACTGTCAAAACAACAAATGATTTAAAATCAAACCCATCCTAAAGAAACAACTATCAGAACCCAGTAAATCACACAAAGAAGTGATTATATCCCGTATTCGAATAGGACATACACACATAACCCACTCTTATCTCCTAAAAAATGAAGAACCTCCTGAATGCATTGCATGTCAAGAACCCTATACAGTAAAACATGTTCTACTCAACTGCAGTGATTTTACATATATCCGGCAATCCCTCTATAATGTTAACAACCGGAAAGATCTTTTAGAAAAAATAAACTCTAATACTATTTTTACCTTCCTTAAAAAGATCAAATTATACAACAAAATATAATGTAAAGATCTGAAGATCAAAAATAGATCTGAACCTCACCAGGGAGAAAAATTTAAAAAGTAATACAAATTGAAAGCAATGGAAAAGTTTAAAAAGCAAGACATCTTCCAAAATTCCGTAAAAATAATATAACCTTACCCAAAATCATTTGTTTTGTCCTTAAATGATCCCATTAAATCTCGAAACAAACAAACAAATATTAGTCTTTAAATTTGTAGATTAAATAATCTTTGGAGTGAAGGGTTATAAAAACCAAAAATATTTTTGATACACCTTAATAAGTTGGCAATCAATTTAGGATGCTGTTTGGAAGGAAAAAACTCCGTCTTCATAATGATTAAGTCAATCATTTGACAAGGTTTGACTGTTCTTTTATTTAGCCACAGAGAACTATATGTTTTTCTACTGATTATTCAAATATTATACTGATATATTATCTATTTTACTTGTATGTGCCTGCTAGCCTAATAGTGTTTGTGCTGATTCTGTAAATTTGTCTCTGTTTATGGCTGTTGATCATAAATTCTAATTTTTTTTTTAAAAGGAAATGCATTACTAAGAGGTTATGAGTCAGTCATTGAAATTACAACATGAAACAGTCAAGGGAGATAACTGCTCATAACTTTTTTATTCTACTTCAAATGCCTCTGTTTGTATAATGCATTGCATTTCATCCAATAACTTTTGAATTAAAAATCACTTTTTAAATGCTGAAGACAGGAAATAAAAGGAAAAGATCTTCCTAATGACAGCGAGTTCATAATAATTTGAATAATCTATAATATCTGATTAAATTTCATAGTTTATTCAAAATGTTTCCCAAAAAATGTCTTGATTACTTCTTACAAGGAAAATTAAAATTGACTTTTTGAAAAACTCATTATCAAATTTTGTTAAATCAATGAAGAGACAGATGAAAATAGAGAAGTGTGTTTGATTTGAGGACATGAAGAGATTAAACATGGGTGGGTGTGCATGGGACTGGAGAAGATGCTATGGATTGGAGGGGGGAAAGAAGAGAATAGTGGAAGGCAGAACACAGGCAATGCAAAGGAAGGCATGCGGAAAGTGAATAAAAGATTAAAAAGAAACGAGGTTGAAGAAAAAAAAAGAAAAACAGTCAAAGCATCTAGATGAAGGACAAACTGGAGAAGGAAAAAGAATTGAAAGGAAAAACTGAAAAAAGAAGCGAAGAACAGAAAAATTAGAATGAGAAAGAAAATTGACCAAATGAAAAGAAAAAAAGTGGGAAACAAAGAATAAGAACGAAGCTTTTGAATGAAGGAAAAAAAGATTGAATGAAAAAGGAAATAGCAGTTTGAAAAGCAGATATAAAAGTGAAAGAATGAAGTTTAAAAAATGAAAAGAAATTGAAAAAAAATACATAAAAGCATAATGTATGGAACTAATTATGTTGGTAATGTCACAACACAAAATTCTCGGATTCTCTTTACAGTCATCAGAATTAATAAGAGGTTTATAATTCTGTTTATTTCACAAGTGATCTATTATACAATGCATTACAGGAAAATTTCCTTTTTATCACTTGTCAGAAGATTTTTAACCCTCTAGGGCCATTCATATCATATTTGATACAGTATGAAAACAAGCCTTGAAAGAAATATTTTCCTGAAAAATTTTTTAAGAGAAATATTTTATAAATTTCAAACGAAAGCAGTACTGACTGCTCAGTCAATGAATACCAAATGTTTCCTTATAGGGAAATACTGTATCAAATATGATACGAATGGCCCTAGAGGGTTAAAAAACTGTATGGTACAAAACTTTTCAATTAGCACTTTATCATGAAATGTAAATTGATAATTTGTTTGAATTTCTAGGATGAGAATTTATGATTATTTATATTCAGACTAACATCCTCATCTTTGTTGCATTCTGGGTATGATGATAGAACACATCTGGCAACAAGGCCTCTGATTTAGAGGTTTAGAAGGACATAGAACCACCTCTTAATTGCTGTTGTTCCCAGGTTCCCTCTGACCCTGAGGTGGTAGCACCAGTTAGGGTCCCAGCTATGGGTAAGTAGTTAGCGACTAAATTGGGGTCAAAACACTATAAAAGTATAAAAATAGACTTTCATAGTAAAAATTCTAACAATACTTTTTTTTGGAGAAAAAATATTACCAGCAATACATTTGTGGAAAAAAAGAATGTCTTACCAGTAAGACCTTCTCTATTCCCAGCAATACATTTTTGAAGAAAATTAAAGGAAAAATAATTACCAGCAATATATTTTTTGAAAAAGGTATGATATTCTAGTAATACATTTGACTCTGAACAAAACCCTCTTTGCAAAAATACATAAATGAAACCTGACCTACAAAATGATTTCTTACAAAGAATACATATTCTATTTATCTGAACCTTTCTTAAAAATCTTGTTGGCATTAAGTAGTTCATTGAGGGTTATAAACCAAAAAAACAAATCAACTTTGTTACTATACTGTCTGATTTCTGAGATGAGGAATTATCATTATTTACCCGATTGACATTATTATAACAATAAAAACAAATTTAGTTTGAATGTAAATAATTTAAAAAGAAAATTTATAATTTGAAGAAAATATTATTTTACAGTTAGGCAGAATCTCTGAGCATCACACCCAACTCCAAAGAAACAATTCCTTAAAAAAAATACAATTTAAACATTAGAGCCAATCACAAATATTTCCACTTAAGCAAAAGCATGGCAAAAAGTACTGAGTATACTGACTGCTTAAACAAACCCATGTAAGGCAGTATGCAAACAGTCAAAGAATTCACCAGCAGCCTCAGGTCAAATTATCAGATACAAACCTCAACGTCAGGCCTGTCCTCTACTTCCCTTGCTCACAAAGAGACATTCCACCATTATCCTTTATTCAGGCAATACAGAGAACTTTTATTTTAACTTACCTTGTCTCCTTTTCTTTCTGCCTCACCCTACAGTACATTGTTGTATCTGTTTGTTTTATTGCAACTATACATGGTATATAACAACTGTAATACATTTATCCTGACATCGTAAGTAACTTTGAGTGATCTTTAAAACTAGATCCATTTAATGTAGCTGTTGAGAAATCAGTTTTTACGTACTACTTTACCTATTTTATATATATATATATATATATATATATATATATATATATAAATTTTGTAATGTTTATTTGAAATCAGTATTTTTCCTAAACATTTCAGAGCTATCAAGGTTCTTAATATTGGGCATCTTTTCTCTGTTAACATTTGCAACATCAAGCTCTTTTAAATATTTTCTCTTCTGGTTAGTTCATGTTTATTTATTATGCTTCAAGAATCTCACAAAAATAATTTTAAACATAGTAATGTTTTTTTATCCTCTCCTTGCTCATGTGTTCAGTTTCCTTTTTCTGTAATCCTTTTTGAACATTTTAACAATTTCTAATCTTATTTTTCAATCACTCAATAAGTTAACCCATGACAAACTTTTTAAGTATAAAATCACCTGTATTTTCCATTGGCCACATACACACACATTCTTTCTCACCAGAACTTTTCAACCTGTACAGCAAAGCAATTATGAGAGAAATAAAAGCCTTGCCAGGATTTGTCATTGGCAGTCACAATTTCAACAATATCAGATATGCGGACGACATGGTGCTGATAGCAGACACAGAAAGGAAAACGCAGGACCTCCTACAGAAGGTAGCAAAAAAAAAGTGACAAGGACTGAGCATAAACTTAAAGGAAACTGAATGTATGGTCATCAGCAAAAAAAAAGACCCAAAATACCAACTACAAGTTGGAGAATCTAAAATAAAACAAGTAAAAATTAAAATACCTGGGAAGTGTGGTGACAGAGGATGGAAAGTGTGACATGGAGATCCAACGATGCATTAGCATGACCAAAGACACATTTCAGAAGTTAACCAGAGTACTGAAAGGCAGAAAAATCTCATTAGAAACAAAGAAAAGAGTGCTGGAGTGCTATGGGATATATGTTCTTTTGCATGGATGTGAATGCTGGATAATCTCATCAAAGTTGAAGGAGAGGCTTGAGGCAGCAGAAATGTGGTTTTACTGAAGGATGCTGAGGATTCCATGGATGGAGCACGTGTGCAATGATGAGGTGTTGGAAAGGATGTAAATAAGAAAACTCATACTAAATATCAGGAAGAGACAAATGAGGGCCTGGGATGCATAATGAGAAAGAAGGGCCTAGAGAACTTAATATTCACAGGTCGGATAAAGGGAAGGAAGAGACAGGGAAAAACAGTGTGAGACGTACTTGTTAGGTCTGAGCAAATGGATGGTGGAGCGGGGTTTAGAAGAGATACTAAAAGAAAAAATATTGAGAGCGATAAGAGACAGAGCCAAGTGGAAGTCCATAATCGCTTATATCCTGAAAGGACACTGCACATGAAAAAGTGTGTGTATATATATATATATATATATATATATAACACACACACTAGACTCTCCCATCATTCATCCTTGATATATGAGTGTACAGCAAATCAGTTTTCAGAATCAAACAGCCAGACCAGTCAAATATATAATTTGATTTGATCCTCATGATGGAGGCTTGTGCAGAACCAACCACACTTTTTGGAAGAGCCAAATGCAGAGAACTGATGCTCATAGTGTGCCACAAAGTCACCAAATGCCACCCCACCCACTCAGGTCTTGAATTCAGAGTTATCCTCCTCCTAACCAAATTGCCACCCAAGGCTATAAGAGCTCGTTCAACCTGCTGTTATCCATAGATAGGGAGAGAATAGATTGATTTATACCTTTTCCAAGAATATTTGCATGTATGGATGTAACAAGCTCAACTAGAATTCACCCAGCTCTCTCTCTGATTTCTCAATCTGAGCCACTATCAATTAATTCATTGTGCCTCCATATATATATATATATATATATATATATATATATCGTGGGTATCCACCACTTATCTATAACATGCTAAAATTTCCCTTCTCAGATTCTATATGCCTATGGCTTAGGGATTAGTGACTTCAACTGACACCAAATCGGTCGAGTTTTCGATCCCAGCCAGAAGCAAGTGGATATGTCTAGCCACACTGATGAGCTGTGATACAGCGAAACAGGCTTGTATGTGGATATATATATATATCTCCATATCCACTTGCTTCTGGCCGGGATCGAAAACTCGACCATGTGAAAGGATTTGTTTGAACATTATCTTTGATCGATACTTGTATTTAAGTAGATATTCTGTTTATAATCAAACAGTATAATATATTTATTTCTACCGGACTGATTATTTACAATAAATTTTTGCTATGAAAATTCTGTCATTTTTGTAACAAAAATTTATCATAAATAATCAGTCCAGTAGAAATAAATATATAATACTGTTTGATTATAAACAGAACATCTATTTAAATGCGAGTATCAATCAAAAATAATGTTCAAGCAAATCATTTCAAATTGTCAGCCATTTATAACCAGCTTCAGTAATATTTGTTAATATATATGTATATATACATATATAATTCCAGGTGAAGAGGACTCAAGGTTTTATTATTTTGAGTGCCCCGGCATTTATTATGAACAGTGCTCAATATAATAAATATTATAGAGCTTAATATAATTATATAGTTACGAATTAATTGTACATTGCGACATAGATTAAAAGCAGGTTAACATCTTGACTGTTTAGGAAGGAAAAGGAGAAAAGTAAGGGAATAAGGGAAGGGAAAAAAGGAGAAAAAGTTAGTATGTATTCTTTGGGGGCCAAATTCCAAAATTAATTTTTGCTCTGATTAGTTGAAAGAAACGCACATGTAAATTTTGTATCTTCCTACATATACACACAGCAAGCCAAAGGTTTTCATATTTAAATGTAAATCAACTGTACACCCAACATCACACATTGTCTGATGAAGAGAAGCTATCTTGAAACATGAAAATTTCCATGTTGCAATGTACAATTAATTCATAACTATATAATTATATATATATATATATATGTTTTTTTTTTTTTCATCCAATACCATTTCTTATGACTATAAATCTTACGTGTACTTGAGCAGATATCCCTGTTTTTGACTTTTTCTTAAACAGTGAAATTGATGTCTGCTGGCCAAGAGACCAAGTCTTAAAAAAATATGCCTTAACAATTATCGGGCTTAAAAGGGCACATTACTTGTTGGGACCTTTTTTAAGTATCTATCTATTAACTTTTGTGGTAACTGCTTTTTGTAGTTTAATGGTGAAGTATGCTTGGTTTAAAAATGGTTTCCCAGATAAAAACTGAATGGTGGTTAGATTCCAAATACATTGTCTAAAAATTGGAGTGTTCCCTCAAACATGAGTACCCACCGAATGTAATATTTATAGTCATATATATCTAAGGTAAGCGCTCATCTTCTTTATTAAAGTAAATTTACATATGTAGGGGCAATCAAAAAAAATATTTAAGATGAATGAATATATTGATAAGGGAGGATTTATTTACTTACAACTTGTATGAATCATTTTAATTTAATCAGTTTTATTTTTAAATTAACTTTTCATTTGACATTTTTCCTCCCCATCCCCCAATTGCATTATAATTGAGAATGATGGACATGATACTTTTTTTTATTTATTAGTCAGTTTTAATTTTTCTAATCCAAATTTCTGTCTAAACAGCCAAGAGACAGATTTAACAATTTTAGATTTCAAGAACTTTGTTTTATTTTGAAACAAATGTTTTATATCCCACAAAAAAAAAAGAAATAAACAAACAAAATATTCTTTCGATCACTTTCTTCACAACAAAATAAAAATTAGAAAATAAAATTAAGAAATAATTATAACTTCTTTTTTTAATCATTTCACCCCAAGCAAGGCAATAAAACTCCTTAGACACAAGGGGTTAAATTGTGTTATAGAATGAGACAAAATATTAAGATGAGATTGCATAAAAGAAGAATTTAGACAGTAGATAGTGATTGACGTTTCAATTACATTTAAATTTTTGAAGATCAAAGTTGAGCAGAAGAAAGTTTCCACAAGTGTTAAGTGTGAGAGAAGAAACCATTACTATAGAACTTACGGTTAAATCAATCCATTTCAACTGTAAAATGATGAAGCATTACTGCCAATTTAATATTGCATTTAAATTCATAAAGTTTAGGTTCCATAGAAAATGAACAGGTAACCTACATTATGGCAGTAAGAAAGTAACTGAAGCTGAGATGTCAGATCAGGATCAATAACATTGCAGATTCTAACCTATATTTTATCAAAAATTTCTCTCTCTCTTATATATACGTATATATATATATATATATATATATATATATATATATATATATAATATGTTGAATTTCATCCTTGGAGAATCCCAAGGATGATAAAATTTATATCGGAAACACAATGAACATATTTAAAAAATGCTTTTACAGTCACCTCTCATCCTTCAATGACAAAGAAAAGTAAAATATGACATCTCTTTCCAAATACTTTTTGAAGTTAAAAAAACAAAATTAAAAAAAAAACACCTAAAGTTAAATGGGAACAAGCAAGATCATCTAAATCAATAAAGGAACCATGTCTCCTTTGTCTTCAAGAAAAAATGGAAATCATTAAATACATGAATAGTAACATATTATTAAACCAGAGGCATGAAACCACAGTAAACTGTGAACATGTTAAAGAACTAATCTTACAATCATGCTAAAAACTACACAAGTCTAGGTTAGGACCCCTTACAGATGATAAACCTTTATAATATTAACAGCACTCTTCGATCAAATTTTACCTATTCCGTACCACAAACTGTGATCTAATTTAAAGTTTTACAGAAAAAGTGATTTCCTAAATTTAAAATTAAGGTTAAATGTACATAAATAAATTAATTGAAATTAAATGTTCATTTCAATGTCGAAACAAAATGTACACTTTGTAGTGCATAATAATGTTCTAAACTATATATATATATATATATATATATATATATATATACACACACACACACACACACACACACACACACATCAGAAGCACTAAATCAGATGTAACAAAAACATCCAAAACCTGGTCTACTGCTACATGCTGATAACTATTGCTGAATATGTATACCAGCTCTTGATAATAATTGCTTCCCCTCAGTATTTTCTACAAATATTTCTATGGCAAATACTCTGATGAGCTTCATTTTTCTTCCTAATGCCCCAATCACATGAATTTAAGCATGTTATTAAATTGGCATCTAAGTTCCACCCTTTTACCGTTAAAGTAGCTGTGTAACCACCATTTTTACTCCAACAGTTTCTTTTCTCGCACTTCTCACCTGTGGAATGTCCTTCCATATACTTGCTTCTCTGATAGCAACAATCTTCAAAAATCTAAATGCAACATTAATTGCCATCTTCTATTTTTATGAATTCCGTCCATCTTTTATACTTTTTTTTAATACTAATTGTATCCAGTCTTTTCTCAGGCTGTAATCCTCTATGCACTAGTGGGGATCTTGCCTTGCATAGAGTGAAATGAGCAAAAAAAGTAATTTAAAAAAAAATTTAATAAATGTAATCTCTAAAAATGTAAATGCAATGTCATCTTCTATCTTGAAACCTGCTCATCTTTTATCCTTTCTTCAATACCCCTTGTACCCAGTCTATTCTGTCACTGAAACCTCCTGCTCACTAGTAACGATCCTGCCTTGCTTGGGGTGGAATGATTAAAAGAAAGAAAACAAATGGTTTATCTTTTAAATATTTAAGATAGATTTTATTGAACAAAATCTTTTAAAAGTTAATGGATTTTATTTTTAATTTAATATATTTTTATTATTTCAAATGTTAAGTGACACTTGTATTTGAGAATATGTTTTTTAAAACTTTTCATTTTATCTATCAGCGCACATACCTGAAAAAACTTATAAAAGAAAATGTGCTTTCTGGCAAGATTTGAATCTACATACACCTTTGTGGGTGAAACTACCTTCATCTGCCATGAAGAGCTTCAGGCCAGATTTAATTTATCTTTATCACATTCTCACTCAATTTTTTTTTCTTTTTTTTTTTTTTTTAAATTAAGAGGCATACCTGCTCAGTTTTATATCCAAAATCGCTAAATTCGCTGCTATGAAAGTCAGTTCTCTGTGCAGGGCCTGGAAGTTTTCCCACCTGAATCTATCCTGCACATCTATAAATTTACCATTTTCTGTTTATTGAGTACTGCTGCCACATCTGGTCAGGTGCCCTTGCTATTCTCCTCGGGGTTATTGACAAAATACAACGGAGAATCTGTAATGGGATCAATATCGACTTGGCAGACCAGCTGCAGTCACTCTCGCACCAGCGTGACGTGGCTTCACTGTGCCTCTTCTATAAATATTTTCACGGCTTCTGCTCCAATGAACTTAAATCACTGGTGCCCCTAGGTACGAATTTGCATGATCTACTAGATTAGCAACTAGGTCCCACCCTTTTACAGTGAAGCCGATAAAATGTAACCGCAATTTCTACTCCAACAGCTTCTTTTCTTGCACTTCCCGCCTGTGGAATTCCCTTCCACATACTTGCTTCCCCGACAGCTACAATCTCCAGGAGTTTAAATGTAAGATCAATAGACACCTCCCAACACACTAACTCATTATCCATTCTCTCAAACACCATTCCCATCTACCCAACCCCCATCCTCGCTATCCTTACCCGTCTATCACCCTTCCTTCTGACATTTCCTATATCTAAACACTCTTTCTCATCACTTTCCCCTATGTAACCCCCTGAGCAATAGTGGCAGTGGAATGCCTTGCTTGGGGTGAAATGATTAAAAAAAATAATGTATAGAAAGCAATTTCAGTATTTTTTTTTTTTTTCAGTCATTTCACCCCGGTCAAGGCGTAAATGCCACTGGTGTGCGGGGGGCTACATAACTGAAAGAAAATTAATTAGAGGAGGGAGAAGAGGATTACAAACCAATTAGAAAGAAGCAATAGAAAGATGAAAATGCAGGTGTAATGACAGAGAAATAGAAATTTCAGTATTAGAAATTATAGAAAGCAATTTCAGTATTAATGAATTTCATTTTTTAATCCAGTATATTTTTATTTCAAAAGTCAATCAATACTTATATTTGAGTAGATGCCTTTTAAAAAAAAATTTGATATAGTATTTGTTTTATCTGTTGGCCTGTACACTTGAGAAAATGTGTTCTCCAGCAGGATTCATCCAGTGTGTTAACCAATTGGCTATGAAAAGTTTCAAAACAAAGATGGTCCTGGGTATGACACTAAACTACATCTGGCAGCAAGGCCTCTTATTGGGAGGTTATGAGGAGCCTGGAACCACTTCTAATTGTTTTTGTTCCAAGGTTCACCTTGACCTGGGGTGGTAACACCTGTTAGGGTCCCAAATATGGGCAAATAGTTAACTATGTCAAAACACTCTGAAAGTATAAAAATATACTTTTATAGAAATATATACATAAAAATAGTTTTTTAGAAATATATGCATCTTTGAAGAAAAAGTGTAACCAACAATACAGTTTTGAATGCAAAACTGGAAGTCATCTTCAGTTTCCTAAAAATGTAATAAAAATAATAAAAACATTTTTTCTTTTTACATCAAAACCTGATTAACTTAACCATCTCACTATAATCGAACATTAAAAGAAATATCTTAAAACCCTACCTTTTTCACATTAGATAACCCACAGTGGTGTTGATATGTCGTTAAACAAATTCAAACAAAGGTGGACACAGATTTGAATCCTGACAGAGGTCATAACAACTTTGATAAATTTGCAGGCTGGTAGATGAAATAAACAGTGTTTAAAAACAAAAAACAGATCGTCTGCTTTAATACAAGTATCCGCTAAAAATAATGCTTGAATTAAAAAAAAATATTTAGAAAATGCAAATGATTATTTTAACAGGGGGAAAAAAATTATTAAACAATTTATTATTTATTAATTTTTTAAAGTGTCTGATTACTTTTTAGTGCTTTTCTTCCTTGGGGGTCGGAGTGGGGAAATCAAGAAAATAAAGCAATATGAAAGGAAAGGAAAAAATTAAAATATGTGAAAGGAATGAAAAAAGAATTACTGGGAGGGGATAATATCAGAAAGAAAAACTGAATGAAATACAAAAGAGAAAAGATCTTGACGAGAAAATATGGAGGACTAAAGAAGAAAGAAAAAAACTGTGGGAAGAAGTCCATTTTTGAATTGGGGTGGGGGTCAGTAAGAACTAATCTAATTAAATATCACATCATGTTATTTATACAATGGCTGCAGATTCTTTGTATTTTTGCGTCTTGGTCAGTCATCCTCAGACATGAGAAAATTCTTCAGCTTCTATTGATTAAAAAAAAAAAAAATCTCTCAGATCTTGGATTAAGGATCATGATTTTGTTTGCTTGTCCAATTTATCCTTCTAATTCTCTGACACTTTACCGCAAAGGCAATCTTCTTTAACTGTATAAATGATGACTCATCTTTATGTTCCCAGGACAGTAAAAGCCACTCCCTCCCATTCTGTTTTTTCTTTTCCTTTTTGCTTCACTTCCTTGATTCTTACATAGCGACATAGGCGACCATTTCCACTGTAAGTGTCTACCAATAAATAAAAACAATACACCAAAAAAATAAAAGTTTGTAAACCAAGATGGCTGACAAAGACATTGAAAGCTTGTGGGTCGGGGATGAAGATCTCTGCAAAAATAATATTTCATTATGTTATGCAAATACAGAAAGAAATAAAGAATGAACGAAATTTGTCAATAAAATGGAAATGCATTTAAGATAGCCATGATCATCATCATTACAGAAGCAAACACAGGACATTTCTTGTTACTGTCGATTGCAACAGGAGTATGGAAGACAGGAAAGAGGTTTGACGCAAATCATTCTAATGTTTGTCCAACAAAGACGGCCACCATTTTGCCGAAAGTAGAGGCATTTGTCATGATGGTGACATTGTTTGATGAAGTTCTTTTAAATTGCAACTTTGGCAGTTGTTTGTGTTATCGGACATGTTCTTTTCTTGATCAGTTTTAACATTCACGGAAGGAGAGTGTCAAAATGAACGAATTCAAAGATATTAAGCAAATCAGAGCATTTTGTTAATATTTTGCCTTAATGTACCATTTTGTAGAACAGTAACAGGTTAATTTCCAGGACAATTACAAATGTAGTGGATTAAACTCTTTTGATCATTCCCAGCTTGTGCTGCATTCATGACCTCAAGAACAGCAACAGGGTTCAAAATAATTATGTAATTTTAATACAGGATGTTCAAGGTCAAATCTAAAGTTAGAAAAATATATCCATGTTAAATACCAATACATTTCAGAAGGTAGGCCTTCTTGGTTTGGTTATTCTCACAAAAAATAGCATAATGGTGATTTTCTAAGCGTGGCTTAGATGTAGCACAAGGCTAAAAGTAAGGGACAAACAGTTCGGATCAAATTCATTAATCAGTTGCAATGATTCTAGCAAAACAAGCTTGCTAACAATTACATCACATCGAGGTGCCCACAAAATAGAATAATGTCCAATATTATGAAAACTGTGTTTCACATGAATTGATGGGAAATGCATTTTGGTTCCACATTTTGAGCTTGATGGCTCTTGTTAAAAATTATGTGCAAAGAAATAATATGCTCTCTTACCACATCCCTCACTCTGTTGCACTCTCCCCACATCCCTCTCTCTGTCGCTCTCTCCCCACATTCCTCACATACCTCTCTCCACATCCCTCTCTCTGTCACTCCCTCTCCCCACATCCCTCTTTATGCGTGTGTGTGTGTGTCTCCTCATCACTCTGTGTGTGTGTGTCTCTCACTCTCCTCATCCCTCTGTGTGTGTGTGTCTCTCACTCTCCTCATCCCTCTGTGTGTGTGTCTCTCACTCTCCTCACATCCCTCTGTGTGTGTCTCTCACTCTCCTCATCCCTCTGTGTGTGTGTCTCTCCTCTCCTCATTCCTCTGTGTGTGTGTCTCTCACTCTCTCCATTCCTCTGTGTGTGTGTCTCTCCCTTTCTCTCCTCATTCCCTCTGTGTGTGTGTCTCTCACTCTCTCCTCATTCCTCTGTGTGTGTGTCTCTCCTCTCCTCATCCCTCTGTGTGTGTGTGTGTGTCTCTCACTCTCCTCATCCCTCTGTGTGTGTGTCTCTCGCTCTCCTCATCCCTCTGTGTGTGTGTCTCTCACTCTCCTCATCCCTCTGTGTGTGTGTCTCCTCTCCTCATCCCTCTGTGTGTATGTGTCTCTCACTCACTCATCACTCTGTGTGTGTGTGTCTCCTCATCACTCTGTGTGTGTGTGTCTCCTCATCACTCTGTGTATGTGTGTCTCCTCATCACTCTGTGTGTGTGTGTCTCCTCCATCACTCTGTGTGTGTGTGTCTCTCACTCTCTCCATCCCCCTCCCTTGTGTGTGTGTGTGTCTCTCTCCTCATCCCTCTGTGTGTGTGTGTGTCTCTCTCCCTCCATCCCCTCTGTGTGTGTGTGTGTCTCTCTCCTCATCCCTCTGTGTGTATGTGTGTCTCTCTCCTCATCCCTCTGTGTGTGTGTGTGTCTCTCCTCATCCCTCTGTGTGTGTCTCTCTCTCCTCATCCCTCTGTGTGTGTGTGTGTCTCTCTCTCCTCATCCCTCTGTGTGTGTGTGTGTCTCTCTCTCCTCATCCCTCTGTGTGTGTGTGTGTGTCTCTCTCTCTCCTCATCCCCTCTGTGTGTGTGTGTGTGTGTGTCTCTCTCTCTCTCCTCATCCCTCTGTGTGTGTGTGTGTGTCTCTCTCTCTCCTCATCCCTCTGTGTGTGTGTGTGTGTCTCTCTCTCTCTCATCCCTCTGTGTGTGTGTGTGTGTCTCTCTCCTCATCCCTCTGTGTGTGTGTGTGTGTCTCTCTCCTCATCCCACTCTGTGTGTGTGTGTGTGTCTCTCTCCTCATCCCTCTGTGTGTGTGTGTCTCTCTCCTCATCCCTCTGTGTGTGTGTGTGTGTCTCTCTCCTCATCCCTCTGTGTGTGTGTGTCTCTCTCTCTCCTCATCCCTCTGTGTGTGTGTCTCTCACTCTCCCTCATCCCTCTGTGTGTGTGTGTGTCTCTCTCTCCTCATCCCTCTGTGTGTGTGTGTGTTTCTCTCTCCTCATCCCTCTGTGTGTGTGTGTGTGTGTTTCTCTCTCCTCATCCCTCTGTGTGTGTGTGT
This sequence comes from Ascarosepion bandense, assembly GCA_037127315.1. NCBI lineage: Eukaryota > Metazoa > Mollusca > Cephalopoda > Sepiida > Sepiidae > Ascarosepion > Ascarosepion bandense. The sequence goes on from JBBBDQ010001734.1 coordinate 3,863,982, forward strand.
GTGTGTGTCTCTCTCTCTCCTCATCCCTCTGTGTGTGTGTGTCTCTCTCTCTCCTCATCCCTCTGTGTGTGTGTGTCTCTCTCTCTCTCCATCCCTCTGTGTGTGTGTGTGTTTCTCTCTCTCCTCATCCCTCTGTGTGTGTGTGTGTGTGTGTTTCTCTCCCTCCATCCCTCTGTGTGTGTGTGTCTCTCTCTCTCCCTCCATCCCACTGTGTGTGTGTGTGTCTCTCTCTCTCTTCTCATCCCTCTGTGTGTGTGTGTCTCTTTCTCCTCATCCCTCTGTGTGTGTGTGTCTCTCTCTCCTCATCCCTCTGTGTGTGTGTGTGTGTCTCTCTCTCTCATCCTCTGTGTGTGTGTGTGTGTGTGTCTCTCTCTCCTCATCCCTCTGTGTGTGTGTGTGTCTCTCTCTCTCCATCCCTCTGTGTGTGTGTGTGTCTCTCTCTCCTCATCCCTCTGTGTGTGTGTGTGTCTCTCTCTCCTCATCCCTCTGTGTGTGTGTGTGTCTCTCTCTCCTCATCCCTCTGTGTGTGTGTGTGTGTCTCTCTCTCCTCATCCCTCTGTGTGTGTGTCTCTCTCTCCTCATCCTCTGTGTGTGTGTGTGTCTCTCTCTCCTCATCCCTCTGTGTGTGTGTGTCTCTCTCTCCTCATCCCTCTGTGTGTGTGTGTGTCTCTCTCTCCTCATCCCTCTGTGTGTGTGTGTGTCTCTCTCTCCTCATCCCTCTGTGTGTGTGTGTGTCTCTCTCTCCTCATCCTCTGTGTGTGTGTGTGTCTCTCTCTCCTCATCCCTCTGTGTGTGTGTGTGTGTCTCTCTCTCCTCATCCCTCTGTGTGTGTGTGTGTGTGTGTCTCCTCATCACTCTGTGTGTGTGTGTGTCTCTCACTCTCCCTCATCCCTCTGTGTGTGTGTGTGTGTCTCTCTCCTCATCCCTCTGTGTGTGTGTGTGTGTCTCTCTCCTCATCCCTCTGTGTGTGTGTGTGTGTCTCTCTCCTCATCCCTCTGTGTGTGTGTGTGTGTGTCTCTCTCCTCATCCCTCTGTGTGTGTGTGTGTGTGTCTCTCTCCTCATCCCTCTGTGTGTGTGTGTCTCTCTCTCTCCTCATCCCTCTGTGTGTGTGTGTGTGTCTCTCTCTCCTCATCCCTCTGTGTGTGTGTGTGTGTGTCTCTCTCTCCTCATCCCTCTGTGTGTGTGTGTGTGTCTCTCTCCCTCCTTCCCTCTGTGTGTGTGTGTGTCTCTCTCTCTCCTCATCCCTCTGTGTGTGTGTGTGTGTGTCTCTCTCTCCTCATCCCTCTGTGTGTGTGTGTGTGTCTCTCTCTCTCCTCATCCCTCTGTGTGTGTGTGTGTGTCTCTCTCTCTCTCATCCCTCTGTGTGTGTGTGTCTGTGTCTCTCTCTCTCCTCATCCCTCTGTGTGTGTGTGTGTGTCTCTCTCCTCATCCCTCTGTGTGTGTGTGTGTGTGTCTCTCTCCTCATCCCTCTGTGTGTGTGTGTGTCTCTCTCTCCTCATCCCTCTGTGTGTGTGTGTGTCTCTCTCTCCTCATCCCTCTGTGTGTGTGTCTCTCACTCTCCTCATCCCTCTGTGTGTGTGTGTGTCTCTCTCTCCTCATCCCTCTGTGTGTGTGTGTGTGTGTGTCTCTCTCCTCATCCCTCTGTGTGTGTGTGTGTGTGTCTCTCTCCTCATCCCTCTGTGTGTGTGTGTGTGTGTGTCTCTCTCTCTCCTCATCCCTCTGTGTGTGTGTGTCTCTCTCTCTCCTCATCCCTCTGTGTGTGTGTGTCTCTCTCTCTCCCCTCGTCCCTCTGTGTGTGTGTGTGTTTCTCTCTCCTCATCCCTCTGTGTGTGTGTGTGTGTGTGTTTCTCTCTCTCCTCATCCCTCTGTGTGTGTGTGTGTGTGTCTCTCTCTCTCCTCATCCCACTGTGTGTGTGTGTGTCTCTCTCTCTCTTCTCATCCCTCTGTGTGTGTGTGTGTGTCTCTTTCTCCTCATCCCTCTGTGTGTGTGTGTCTCTCTCTCCCTCCATCCTCTGTGTGTGTGTGTGTGTGTGTCTCTCTCTCCCTCATCCCTCTGTGTGTGTGTGTGTCTCTCTCTCCTCATCCCTCTGTGTGTGTGTGTGTCTCTCTCTCCTCATCCTCTGTGTGTGTGTGTGTCTCTCTCTCCTCATCCCTCTGTGTGTGTGTGTGTCTCTCTCCTCATCCCTCTGTGTGTGTGTGTGTCTCTCTCCACTCATCCCTCTGTGTGTGTGTGTCTCTCTCTCCTCATCCCTCTGTGTGTGTGTGTGTGTCTCTCTCTCCTCATCCCTCTGTGTGTGTGTGTGTGTGTGTGTGTGTGTCTCTCTCTCTCTCCCTCATCCTCTGTGTGTGTGTGTGTGTCTCTCTCTCTCCTCATCCCTCTGTGTGTGTGTGTGTGTCTCTCTCCTCATCCCTCTGTGTGTGTATGTGTGTTTCTCTCTCCTCATCCCTCTGTGTGTGTGTGTGTGTTTCTCTCTCTCTGTCCCTCTGTGTGTGTCTCTCTCCTCATCCCTGTGTGTGTGTGTGTCTCTCTCTTCTATCTCTTTGTGTGTCTCTCTCTCTCTCTTTTCGCTCGCTCTGTGTCTCTCTCTCTCTCTCTCTTTTCGTCGCTCTGTGTGTCTCTCTCTCTCTCTCTTTTCGTCGCTCTGTGTGTGTGTCTCTCTCTTTTCATCGCTCTGTGTGTGTGTCTCTCTCTCTCTCTTTTCATCGCTCTGCGTGTGTGTGTGTCTCTCTCTCTTTTCATCGCTCTGCGTGTGTGTGTCTCTCTCTCTCTCTCTCTCTCTTTTTCATCGCTCTGCGTGTGTGTGTCTCTCTCTCTCTCTCTCTCTCTTTTTTCATCGCTCTGCGTGTGGTCTGTCTCTTTTTATCTGTGTGTGTGTCTCTCTCTTTTTATCGCTGTGTGTATGTCTTTTTATATTCATCACTTTCTCTGTGTGTCTCTCTCTGTTTTCATCGCTCTCTGTGTGCATGTGTGTCTCTTGCTCCTCATCACCCTCTGTGTGCGTGCCTGTGTATCTCTCTCTCTCATTCCTCGTCCCTCCATTTGCATGCGTGTGGGTCTCTCTCTCTCTCTCTCTCTCTTTTCTTTTTTTTTGTGTAGATTCTGTATATAATGGAGGAATTGTGCTTTTTTTTCTTTTTATTCTCTCTCCCAGTTTTGTTTTATCAAGATAATCATATTAAACGTCTTAGATTCAAGTACAGTGTGGTACTCAGATACAAATGATTCACTAACTGAAGAAACATTTTTTTTAAGTAAATTAAATTTTCTTAACTAGTCAAAATTTGAACCCTGAAACACAAGAAGGACTAGACATGTATATAAGTAACTAAAGTGTCCTCAACACAGATTCAGTCTCCATATTGCACTTATTTTGTACCCTAAGTTGTTAGCTTGAAAGTTTTTCATGTTTGATATTGAAAACAATTTTCATAAAAAAAAACATGATCATAAATTCCACATAAGTGAGAAAATCAATTACCACAGAAAGTGGGAAGGAAAAGTTTTTTAAGCATAAAAGTGAAACAAGTTTTAGCCAACTTAGTGCAGAGTGAAATGTCAAAATCAAAAATTTGCACAATATTCAAAAACAATGGTGAACTAAAAAGGGTTCAAATTGTTTGTGTATAAATCAAACTTAGTAAATTACAAAGCAATTTTATTAAAATGATGCTGTTAAATGAATCAATAATTTATGCAACGACTGAAAAAGTTGTTTCATGACCTTTCAGCTAATAATTCCAGTGGATATGATACTACGGTGCCACATTTTGTTGTTTTAATCTAATTTTGTATCATGTAGTCACGTTTGCGGTGGCCATTTTTGATGTGCGTTTATATGGAATCTGAGTAGGTATTTGAATGCTTTGTCCTGACATATGTTTTATTTCAATTACTCTGGAAATTAGCAATTTGGTTAAAGTATGGGAGGTAGAACATAGATTAATCAAAGATTTTTTTCTTTTAACTAGTCAAAATTAAGCAAGTACAAAAATTTAAATACCTAGGAAGTGTTCTAACAGGAGATGGAAAGGGCGGAACAGAGATCTGAAGGTGAATTGGCATGGCAAAGGACGCGTTCCAGAAGCTGAGTAAAGTACTAACACACAGGAAAATTTCACTAGAAACAAAAGAGCGCTGGATTGCTATGTGATGTCAGTTCTTCAATATGGCAGTGAATGCTGGACAATATCATCGAAAATGAGGACAAAACTTGAAGCAGCAGAAATGTGGTTCTACAGAAGGATGTTGTGGATATTGTAGACTGAGCATGCAAGCAACGATGAGGTGTTGGGAAAGAATGGCAACAAAAAGGAAATTAATACTGAGCATCAGGAAGAGACAACTGAAGTTCCTAGGACATGCAATAAGGAAAGAGAGCTTAGAGAACCTGATACTGACTGGCCAGATAGAAGGAAAGAGAGATAGAGGAAGGCAGCGGATAACATATTTGCAGGGCCTGATCAGGTGGATGACGGAACGAGGGTTGCGAGGTGAAACAGGAGAAAACATAAGATAGAGAGACGTGGAGAACCATGATCGCCTTACGTTCTGAAGGGACAAGGCACATAGAAGAAGATGGGAGGTAGAGTGCATACTGGCTCTGGATGAAGAATTGGAAAGCTGAATTTGTTGCATTCATATATGCAAATATCATTTTGAAAGGTAGGAATGTATCACTTCTCCCTCCAGCTATGGGTTAAATAGCAGGAACATATGGGGTTCTATAGCTTTGGTTGGCAACCAGTCTATCACAGTAAATAATGGCAACCTATTACAAGAGTGTATCATGTATGGCACTTAACTGACTGATGGGACTCTAGAAAGGATATGGGTATATATTGAAGGCCCACTGTAAGCAATTTGTGTGCTATGTTACTTCAAGACATAGACGATCATGATTCTCTCCAACGTTCTATTGTCTCTTAGTAAGCTTTGTTTAATTTTTGTTTTTTGCTATTTCTCTTAATCCCTGTTGTGCCAACCATTTACACAGATAGAGGTTATTTACTGCTTTCCTTTATACCTCTTGCTTTCAGTATATCCTGTGAGTATCAAATTCTTAAAGCCTTCTTTCCTCATAATGTGTCCTTGAAATTTTCCTTACTGAAATGAAAACAATAAAAAATTGAATTTTCCTTATAAGACTCTCAACATTTGAGTTTGGTTGAAAACTGAAGTTTCTTTTCTTTTTATTTTATTTTATTTTTTCTTTATGGTTTGGCATATTTTTCTGGTTTCCAGAGAGAATTTAAAAATAAACTGTTTAATGTCTTCTGAGTACTTTCAGCTTTCATTAGTCATCATCAAAGAATTTTATATGTTGATAGGATTTTGTTTCTTAGCATGTATGGCTTCTTTTTTTATTGTTCTTACTTTTCTGTGGATGTTATGTCAGGTTTTCAAAAACTCTAGCCACAACTTCATTATACATCAGTTTAATGACATTGTTTTTCTTGAATTCTATTACTACAAATGATACCACAACAATTAATAGCAATTCAAACACGTACTTTGGTTACAAAATAACTACATTAATCCAGTAATAGTTCAATTAAATAACATATCAGCCAACCAACACAACATTATGTGATATATAATTTTAAACATTTGCTATATTCATGTGGGAGGAATGCATGAGGGATAGGGTGTATAGAAATTATCAGAGTGGATTAAGACTGCATTTTAATAAGTGGTTTAACAGACTGGCAACTGGGTCCCACCCATTCACAGTTAGATCAACCAAATGCAGACGACAATTCTACTTATGCAGCTTCTTTTCTTGCACTTCCCACCTGTGGAACTCTTTTTCATGATCTTGCTATCCTGATGGCTACAGCCTCCAGAAATTTAAATGCAATGTCAATCCTCATCTCTTAACCACTTGACTCTAGTTCTTTCTACACCACCCTGTGTATCATTTCCTTTCCACCTTTGCAACTCTCATCACACCTGTATTCCCATCCTTAACTGGTTTGTCTTTATCTTTACTCTCCTCCTATCTATTTTTTTTTATTTTTATGCAGTCCCCTGTACATCAGTAGCATTACCATCTTGCACAAGGTGATACGATTAAAAAAGAAAACATCTTAAGAGCGTTTGGCCAATTGACAGTCATTGAAGCAAATTCTGAATATAAAAGTATTCTCAGGGGATATTTGAAAATAGGGACCCTTAACCTCCCAGGAGGGGGATTAAGTTACCACTTTTATAGATGGCACTTTGTTCAGTAGTCTGCCAATAACAACCTTTTCATAAATGTGTTGTCATCTTGCAGCTTATTTATTCCAGACTTTCATACCATAGTTTCGTTTTTGTTTTTTTTTTAACCTAGAATCTTTGTAATGTTTTCGAAATGAAACATTTTCATTGTTTTTGCCTCTGTTTTTGTTGTTTTTTTTTTAATTTTTTCAGCTTGGTCAGATTTCCAAATATTTAAAAAAAATTGGTATTAAAATTTAAAGCAAAAAAATAGCAGCAACATTATAAATTTGTACTTCATTGCATCTTCCATAGCCAACATGGTGAAAAGTATCGACCATCAAAGACAAGTTCATGATATATGGGATGTTAATTGTTATTGTTTTTTTTTTTGTTTTTTTTTAACTTCTCCAATTTAAAGATCAGAGTATTTGATGGTTGAAGCTAGTAAGAATAAAATAAAGACAAATTTTAAAAATTTGTAATTTTTTTTTTTTTTTTTAATTGTACAAGGCCCAGGAGCCACTTGAAGTTCAGGGTTATAGAGCAAGAGGCAAAGATTATGTGGATATGTGTGAATAATAACAGTTAGCCCTAGACTCAAGTTGAGATTGTAGTGATTTTCTTAAGTTAGTTCCAGAAAACAGCAGTTCATTTGAAGAAGCTGCTCGTGTAGAAATTGCATCTCACTAATGAATATGAAGGGAAAGAGGATGATTTGCTACAATGTGCATGGCATGGTGGGTCTTAGTTGTGAAAATTAAGGAATGTGGTCTGTCTGAACATCTTACATAGTAATATCAACAGAGCAGTGAGAGGCTTACAAAATTTTGTTCGTAGGAAAGGTATTGTAAAGTGAAAAAAAATTCCATCACCCACTAGGACGCAGAGGCAATTCTGGATTCAACTGAGACTTGCTAACCCTAAACTTGACAGCTCCTGCCCCCATGGACAGCAACAGTCTGATCTGGTTCTTATAAATGCAGGTGAAGTCAGGTACTTGCTAGAGTGATAATTTTTCCAGCATCTTTAGAGATGAATTGTTCTATTTGAGGTTTCGGTTGAGTTTGTCTCAATAAGCACTAAGGGCACAAGGTCTTCCTTCAGAAATTTCATTGTAAAATGAAGTAATTAAAGTTTATTATATATTATTCCTATTTATTTGTTGTCCAATGCCTCTGCTATTGCTGCCTTGATAAAATATTTAAAAAAAAATTAGGAATATTACTAGTCTTGATCTGGTGGCACAGCTTCAGTCACTTTCCCACCACTGGAATGTTGTCTCTCTGTTCTCTTTCATGGTAATTGTTCAGATAAGCTCTTTGCTTTGGTATCTCGACTTTTTAAATTTCAGCCTGGTACTAGACTGACACCAAGATCTCATCAATTTACATTTGAGCTGGCTTGAGGTAACTATAAATTCTATTCTAATAGTTTCTTTTCTTACACTTCTCACTTGTGGAACTCTCTTCTGGCTTCTTCCTTCCCTGGCAAGGTCTCATCATTTTACTGTTGAAATAGCTAGATGTAAACATAAGTTCTATTCTAATAGTTTCTTTTCTCACACTTCTCACTTGTGGAACTCTCTTCTGGCTTCTTCCTTCCCTGGCAAGGTCTCATCATTTTACTGTTGAAATAGCTAGATGTCACCATAAGTTCTATTCTAATAGTTTCTTTTCTCACACTTCTCACTTGTGGAACTCTCTTCTGGCTTCTTCCTTCCCTGGCAAGGTCTCATCATTTTACTGTTGAAATAGCTAAATGTAAACATAAGTTCTATTCTAATAGTTTCTTTTCTCACACTTCTCACTTGTGGAACTCTCTTCTGGCTTCTTCCTTCCCTGGCAAGGTCTCATCATTTTACTGTTGAAATAGCTAGATGTCACCATAAGTTCTATTCTAATAGTTTCTTTTCTCACACTTCTCACTTGTGGAACTCTCTTCTGGCTTCTTCCTTCCCTGGCAAGGTCTCATCATTTTACTGTTGAAATAGCTAGATGTAACCATAAGTTCTATTCTAATAGTTTCTTTTCTCACACTTCTCACTTGTGGAACTCTCTTCTGGCTTCTTCCTTCCCTGGCAAGGTCTCATCATTTTACTGTTGAAATAGCTAGATGTAACCATAAGTTCTATTCTAATAGTCTCTTTTCTCCCACTTCTCACTTGTGGAACTCTCTTCTGGCTTCTTCCTTCCCTGTCAAGGTCTCATCATTTTACTGTTGAAATAGCTAGATGTAACCATAAGTTCTATTCTAATGGTTTATTTTCTCACACTTCTCACTTGTGGAACTCTCTTCTGGCTTCTTCCTTCCCTGTCAAGGTTTCATCATTTTATTATTGAAATAGCATCAAACTTACGGCTACATCTAGCTAGCTGTTTCGTTTATCATGTGTGGAACACTCTTCTGGCTCTAGGCTTTCCAGTCAACTTTAATCTGAAAAAATTTAAATGCAATGTCAATTACTATCTGCTGTCCTGAGTACTCTTTTCTCTTCTCGCTTATTATTAATTTTTCTGTTCTTAATTCTTTCATACTCTGTACCTCATGTCTTAGTGACTTTACTGCCTTGTATGAAAAGATACCAACTTATAAAAAAAAAGTATTTGGTATATTTGATGTAGATAAGCACAACAAATTGAATCTCTTGGCAAACTTTAACACTAATCCCTGTTACTATAAAGGGGAGGTGCTGTCCATAGAATAGAACCCTAGTCATCTAGTACTCAGAAGTAGCAGTAGATACTTACTCTAACCGATTTTTCTTTGTAAAGTACAGCAAGCAAATATTTGGGTCAGTACTAACAAAACTCTGCGTGTTGTGAGGTAGAAATATAATCGTTTCCCTTGAATAGTTCTTCACATGAGACAGAGACGTCAAAGAATGCCTCAGATATTTTCCCTTCTTCAGAGAAATGAAAATACATCCTGAAAAATAATCATGTAATGGCAAGGATATTTTTAACCACTAAAAGAGGCTTAGATGGATACAAATATGTAAGACTGTCATCAGCTTACGTTTTGGATCTAACCCTTTACCATTCCTAAATATCACGCTACATACATTTCATAATTACCTTTATTTCAATCTACCAACAAGAATGACCTTATATATATATATATATATATATATATATATATATCTTATCTGTAAATTCAGATAAAACTTAGTGAGGAAATAGCCATTTTCAACATGTCATTTTAAGGCATGCATTTTTCGATCCCTTCTAAACAGAGAATGAAGAAAATTCTAAGCCCAGAGGTTGTTAGTCATCCACATACAAGCCTGTTTTGCTGTATCACAGCTCATCAGTGTGGCTAGACACATCCACTTGCTTCTAGCCGGGATCGAAACTCGACCGATTTGGTGTCAGTTGGAGTCGCTACCCTCTAAGCCGTAGGCACATGGAATCAGAGAAGGGAAATTTTAATGTGTTTTATATAAGCAGTGTTTACACATGCCAGTCACCAAAAGAACTTAATTCATTTCTGAAGAGTAATGCTGATATCACAGAAGTGGAAACTATAGCAATGGGTAAATTGTTGCAATTTTATATTTTTCTTTTGCACATGTGCGTCGCTTGTTTTTTATTTTGTTGACTGCATAGTACAGTCCATTGAGCATTGTCTGTGAGAAAAAAGGGTGCTATGACGCAATTCTCTCCACCAGAAATTTGGAAACAGCATGCTGTATGGTTTGGCATCCACAACAGAAACTACAATACAAACATTTCAGTATGTCTCTGTCGATCTGAGAACTTTGGAAAGAGTTGGATGAGTCTAATGGTGATCAGGAAGGTATGGCAAGAAACAGGTTCAGATACTGCCGGAGGATGCATATTTGTCTAACAAGATTTCTCTAATATCCAGGACGGTAGATGAAAATAAATACACTGTTTCATAACATAAAACAGAACATCTACCCAAATATGAATATCCAAAAAAAATAACGTTAACTCAAATTAAGAATATGTTAATAAATACTACATCAATAGAATGACGTTCATGCTCTATGCAATCATTAGGTGCATATTATAAACTTAATAATAGCTTTGTTATCATACATTGATCACTGTTTTATTCACACCTGAATAATATTTTTACACGTGCGTATACCCATATGTATTTTTATTAATACACACACATGTATTTATGCCAAGAACAATTATTTCCCTCTGTGTCTATTGATAACATTTTTCAAACACTTACTTAGGATCAAACTGACAATAGCTTGCAAGATCCTCACACAATTTCACAAATATCATAATATAAAATTTAAGTGCAATATACATTGTGTTAAACTCTTCACTGGCTGAAGTAGTTGCAGATTTCTTAATGGCACACGTGTTCAAACAAAGTTTAAAGTGAAAATGTTGCTGCTATATGATCTTCCTACTCTTGTTACTATTTTTCTTTTGTGTTGCTGAGTTGAGTAAATTTATATAGGTATGAGTTGAATATATAGATTGAAATTTGAGAAGATGATAGAATAAAGAAAAAGAACAAAATAGAAAACGTATCTCAATCTAACATGTTTCACTTTTATTAAAGTTTCTTCAGAGACAGAGAAAAATGAAAAAATAATAAAGAGTCATTACACTGGTATGCGGTGATTTGAGGTTAATTGTTATTGGTTAGGTATGTGTCACATGTATTAATTTTTATGTGATCTTATTTCTTTCTTTTGAGAACATAAATTATATCAAAAATTATATAAAATTATATTATATAAATTATATAAAAATCATCCAAATGTTTTGTTTTTTTTTTGTTGTTTTTTTACCCGAATGCTTTTGGTTATACTTTTAGCCATTTTCAAGGATGAATGTTATTTTATGTGTAACAGAATGTAAGTGGCATTATGTATTTTTTTATTTTCTTTTTTGTTTTTCTTTTCGGTTTTGTTTTTCTTTTCGGTTTTGTTTTTCTTTTCGGTTTTGTTTTTTTGTTTTTTTTTTGTTTTTTTTGGGGGGCGGTTTGTTTTTGTTTTTGGGGTGGTTTGTTTTTGTTTTTGGGTTTTTGGGTTTTTTTTGTTCTTATTGGATGATGCTATGATATTTGTGATGTTAACAAGTGTGTTTTCGGATAGTGTTCGGTAGGTTTCCGTATGTGTTTAAATGAGATCAAATTGAATTTAAGCTTGTTTTGTAGTGCAGAACAAAGGACCTGCTCAGCAACAGGATGTATAAAAGCAAAGAGCGGTACACTCATACTAGAAAAAGAAAAATACTTCAGAGATGGGATGAATATATTGGGGATCTCTTCCACAACTAGACAGAGCAATACGCAAAAATATGGATGGACCAGAAATACAGGGTGTCCATAAAGTTCGTGTTCAATAATTTTATCACAAATACAAATAGTTATAAATTTTTTAAAGTGTACATGAACTTAATGATCACCCTGTATTAAAAGCCAAAGAGGAATCGGCAATGGCCAAATTGAACAGAAACAAAGCAACAGAACCTGATGAGATTGTAATAGAGATGTTGGTGCCCTTAGAAGAATTTGACATGGAGGCTCACAGAAATAATAATTGAAATCTACAACAGTGTCACTAGACCAGAAGACCTAAGCAGATGAATTTACTCGCACTACCTAAAAAGCCAGGTGCAAAGGAATGTAAACTCCACCAAACAATCAATTTAACGAGGTATATAACTAAACTCATCATCTGGATTCTGATGAATAGCGCACGCAGCAGAATTGGCCCAAAGATAGAACAAGAACAGTGTGGCTTTTTTTAAAGATACTGGAACAAGGAATATGATATTCATGCTCAGAATGCTATCTGAAAGAGCAACAGAAATGCAGAAAGGCTTTATTTGTGCTTCATAGACTACACAAAGACATTTGACAAAGTACGCCATAATGACTTGAAAAAGATGCTCGACACCCTCAACATTTTCGGTAAAGATGTTAGAATATCAAGAATATATGTTGGTAGCAAACGGATAGGAAGTGAATTCAGCAGGGATACAAAAATAGAAAGGGGCATAAGACAAGGATGAGGATTCTCACCAGATCTATTCAATTTATACAGCAAACCAATTCTGAGAGAAATAAAACCCTTCCAGGATTTGTCATTGACAGCCACCATCTCAACAATGTAAGATATGCAGATGACATAGTGTTGATAGCCGACACAGAAAGGAAAATGCAGGACCTCCTACAGAAGGTAACCAGAGAAAGTGAGAAGGACTAAGCATAAACTTTAAAAAAAAATACTGAATGTATGGTCATCAGCAAAAAGAAGACCCCAGAATGCCAACTACAGGTCGGAGAAACTAAAATAAAACAAGTAAAGAAACTTAAATACCTGGGAAGCGTACTGACAGAGGATGGTAAGTGTGATGTCGAGATCCAAAAATGCATTGGCATGGCCAAGAACACATTTCAAAAGCTGACCAGTATAATGAAAAATACAAAAATCTCATTAGAAACAAAGAGTGTGCTCGATTGCTATGTGATGTCTGTTCTTCTGTAGGGCAGTGAATGTTGGACGATGTCCTCAAGGATGAAGTATGGCTTTACAAATGAATGCTGAGAATACCATAGACTGAGCATGTGATGAACAACAAGGTGTTGGAAAGGATGGAAATGAGGAGAAAACTCATAATTAACATAAGGAAGAAACGGATGAGAATTCTGGGACATTTTGTGAGGAAGGAGGGCCTGGAGAATTAAATACGCACAGGAAATAGAGGGGAAGGGAGACGGGAAAGTAGCATGAAACCTGCTTGATAGGCTTGAGCAAATGGATGACAGAGCAGGGTTTGGGAGAGATAGCAAGAGGAAGAATGTTAAGAATGGTGAGATCAGAGCCAAGTGAAAGTCCGTGATCATTTATATCCTGAAGGAATACGGCATATTAAGAAGATGGCCGATATAATTATAAAATTAGGATCAAGAATGCGGTTCTTCAAAGAACATATATATATATATATATATATTTTTTTAATCATTTCACCCCAAGCAAGGCATTCCACTGCCACTATTGCGCATGGGGCTACATAGGGGATAGTAAAGAGAAGGAGCGGTTAGACATAGGAAATGTCAGGAGGAAGGTGATAGATGGGTAAGGATACTGAGGATGAGGGTTGGGCAGATGGGAAGAGTGTTTGAAAGAATGGGAGTGAGTTATTGTGTTAGGAGGTGTCTAGTGACCTTACATTTAAACTCCTGGAGATTGTAGCCATTGGGGAAGCAATCATGTGGAAGGGAATTCCACAGTCGGGAAGTGCGAAAAAAAAACTGTTGGAGTAGAAGTTGCGGTTGCATTTTATTGGTTTCACTGTAAAAGGGTGGGATCTAGTTGCTAATCTAGTATCTCATGCAAATTCGTATCTAGGGGGCACCAGTGATCTAAGTTCATCAGAGCAGAAGCCATAAAAGTATTTATAGAAGAGGCACGGGGAGCCACGTCGCGCCGGTGGGTGAGGGACTGCAGGCGGTCTGCTAATTCATAAATAATGTTGGTTAGTTGTAGTTTAGATCTCGTGAGTGAATTGTTGCTTTTGACGACGAGGTAGCCATTTTAAATTTAGTGTAATAGATAATTTAGTTTTTTGTTTGCATTGACTGGAGTTGCATATTTTTGAATGATGTTTCAGAGTAAAGAATGGTCCTGTTTATAATTACTATGAATTTGGTTTTTGTAAAAGATATTAATGTTATTATTTTGTCAGTGTGTTTACTTTTGTATTTCTCAGGTTTGAAAGAAAAAGTTGAATATGGTCGTCAGCCAAATAATTTGAAAATCTGTTGACAAGTGTTTGACGATATGGAGTTCTTTGAAGAATAGTGTTTGAAAGGATGAATTCTTGTGAGGAAATTTTTAATGACCGATTTTATATATAAGATTTTATATATAAGATAATCGAAAAAATTGGTTTATAGAAGGAGTGGTCCAATTTTAATCAAATTTGATACACGTATAGACAAAGACATAAGAAACGATATTCAGAAGTTTCAAGATTGCAGTTCTTACAATAGTGCAGAAAACTGATAATATATATATGTATAAATCAATACCAGGAAATCAAAATTGGACTTACATCCATTCATTTTTCTTTCAGTCTACAGTTTTGCTTTAACTGGAAACATTTTAGTCTTTTGTGCCAACGTCCAAAGAGTTTGAGCTCCAGAACCATGGATTAGTTTTAAAGCTTTCATTACACCCGAGCAATGCCGGGCTATACTGCTAGTCCTCCATATTCTCCTGATCTTTCATCTATTGATTATCATTTTTTAAGCAGATTTTTAAATTGTAAAACTTTTAGGTTCAAACCAGGGGTGGAATCAGATTGTTGGCAGAGGTGCTTAAATGCTCAAGGTTTGTATTTTGACTAATTTCAAGATTTCTACAGTTAATTTTTCAAGCATAAAAATGTTTCTGAAATTGGCCTTTATTTTTGTAACAACCTAATAGTTTTGTTTCCATTTTCTCTAAAACTTTTTGAAACATATGCTTGGTCCGTGGTGACCTCAGCATCCTTCTGTAGAACCACATTTCTGTTGCTTCAAGTCTCCTCTTAATCTTTCAGAAAAACATCCAACATTCATTGCCATACAGGACAGATATCATGTCTTTTAGTGTCCCAAAAATTATTCTGTAGAACTGTATTTTTATTGCATCACATTTTCTATTCATCTGTGAAGAGATTATACAGATTTTACTACTGAATCTGCTAGACATAAATTCTATGTCAAGCTTTTTTTCATACTCTTCTTGCCCGTGAAACTCCGTTCCAGTTTCTTGCTTCTCAAAAAGATGACGATGTCAATCATCATCTTCTATCTCCTTGAATCCGTTTTTTTTGTCTTTTTTTTTCTCAGTTCTCTCTTTCATTCTCAGTAACCCCTTGCATCTTAGCAGCTTTATTACCTTGCTTGGAATGACATTTAAATTGTTATATTCTGCCTTTATTCCTGTTGTTTCATCATTCTCACTCCTTAATAAGATTTTGTTTTCTCATTTTCTTATATTCTTTCACTCCCAGTAACCCCTTGTATCTTAGTGGCTTCATTGCCTTACCTGGGGACGGGGGGAAGATTAATAAAAAAGTTTTATCGATAGTGATATTTTTCTCTCTTACTGAAAACTTGTCTCTTCTCTACTTATTAAGTGCTTGACAGTTTTATTTATCATGTTTTATTCCCTGTATTCAGTTGTCTTTTATTATCGATAAAATGTTTATTTTTTTTTTTCTGTTCAGTCGTTCTTTTTAATGCCTTTCTAGTCGTCTTTCTTTTTCACCTAGATCCGTATTATTTATATTGACACATAATTTTTCTTTTTTTAATTTGTTTTTTTTTTAATTCTTTTTCAATCATTCATATTTAATTGGAGATGAGGAAAGGAAGTGTAATTATTTTCAACCAACATTTATTTCTTGTACCCTGTTTATCTCATTTTAAATAATTCATAGTTTTAGATTTGTCAAACTGTGAAACATTTTTTTTCCCCTGTCAGATATTTTTATCGTTATGGTTGATTCAATTGATTTCACAAAAGCATTTTATAGTTTTCAAGGTGAGTTAACATCAAGTACAATATGATTTTCATTATTTTCTTTGTGTTGATTATATCTACCCTTGAATGCCAAATAATTTCTTTTAAAGGAAAGTATGAAGGAAAGCAAATATTTATGAAGCTAATATATAAAGCCCATTTTGTGAGTGGGTGTATGTTTCCACTTGAAACTATCAATCAAATGTATAAATATATATATATATATATATATATATATATAAAAGGCAATCCTATGCATGCCTACATTTTTTAAGCTACACCATTCAAACTTTCTAGGGACACACATATCTACAGGGAAGCCAGGTTGACACATACTTTTTGAGTTAAGTTCAGCAATTTTCCCGTTTGCACTTTTTGGCCAATGGAGCCGATTGTTTATATTTGCTCCGTAAAACATCTAAGATCGAAGATGATTACTAAATTACATCACAGAAATCAAATCACATGTTTCAAATGCGACTAAAATATTTTTTATTAAAAAAAAAACCTTTATTTTTAATTTTTATTCTGACGTTTTAAAAATTATTTTTTTATATAACCGAGTTTTAAAGGGATTCATCCATTTAATATTATAAACATTATTGCATCACAACATTTGATGTTTGTGTGAGTATTGTAAACATTGCATTCCAAGTAATTTTGCAGCCATCTTCGATTAAAGTAACAGCCACTCACACTAGGTGCGCTCAGTTTTTGTAGATTTTTTCACATGCCTCTTAAAAAAAAAAAAAAGCTCAGTTCAGCTCTCCTTTCCAACTTTCAATAAATTATTTCCATCTACTCCTCTCATTGGCATCTTCTCCTACGACTAAAATGTACTGAGTTGCACGGGCAACACCGGGCTAAGATGCTAGTATTATATAAGTCTAACATAAATGATAAAACTATGTTTTTCTCTCTCGTCTAACCTGTGATATCACATTGAATTACCAATTCTTGTACAAACACCTAAAGTTAAGCAATGTCAAGTCTGATCAGTATCTAGATTGGTGACCACTTTGGAATACTAAGTGCTGTAAGCTTGGATGTGCAGTTACTGTAATGGATAACAGCTTTGAATTAGAAATCAGAAAGATAAGATCGGATTTCATTTAAGTTTATTATTTTCGCTTTTGCATAAATACCCTTAAGAGACATACCCACCTCTTCTCACACTAGCTATGGGTCAATTCGTAAGACTTGTATCATTAAATAATTAGTAACTCAAAAAATATTCTTACAATCTAAAAATATTTTCTCGTCTAAAATTACCTGTAAGGGCTTGATAAGTTATAGAAAACCAATCAATTAATCAAATTGATTAGCTTCATAGGCATGCCTTTTAGATTTATTTACTACTGTGTAATAGAATAAAAAGAATGTACACTCATGAAATTAAAAATATAAAATGGCAACAATTTATTCATCTCACATATATATATATATATATATATATATAAGGTCATTCTTGTTGGTAGATTAAAATGAAGGTAATTGTTAGTTATATGTAGCATTATATCTAGTGATGGTAAAGTGTTAGATCCCAAGGTAAAATAATGACAATCTTATATATACATATCCATCCAAGCCTCTTTTGATGGTTAAAGATATTCATGCAATTACATGATGATTTGAAGAACGCCCAACTGACCCTACTATACCAGTTGACAAAAGCAAACAACGTACATGCAAAAAACTAAAAATATAAAATAGTGACAGTTCACTCATTGCACTCAGTAGGTCCTACCCTTTTACTGTTGAAATAGATAAATGCAAACACCATTTCTACTCTAACAGTTTCTTTTCTCACACTTCCCACCTGTGGAACTTCCTTGCATCTTTGATCACAATCTTTAAAAGTTTAAATACAATGTCAATTGCTACATTCTGTCTGCTAAAACCTTGTTCATCTTTTGACCTTTCGTCAATCCTCCCTATTCTCAGTCTTTGTTTTTACTTTCTATAACACCCTCATACTAATGGCATTAGTACCTTGCTTTGAGTGAAATAATAAAAAATGTGTTTTCTAATATAACCATAATCAGTAATCTGACTAAATCAATTATCGGTACTGGGCATGATGGTAAACTGCATCCGGCAGCAAGGCTTCTGATTGGGAGGTTGTAAGGAGCATGGAACCACCTCTTAATTACTGTTGTTCTCAGGTCCACCCTGACCCAGAGAGGTAGCACCTGTTAGGGTCCCAGGTATGGGCAAATAGTTAACCTCCTAACTGGGGTCAAAACACTATAAAAGTATAAAAATGCACTTTCATTAAAATATACACATAAAAATAGATGTTTATAAAAAAAAATTACCAACAATAGATTTTAAAGAAAAATTATTACCATAACACATTTTTGAAGGAAAAAATATTCTCAGCAAAACATTTTTGAATACAAAACGAGAAGACATTTTCATTTTTCTAAAATATGAATAAAAGCAAAACATTTTTGTTAAAATCTGACTAAATCAACTTTTTCACTATTATCAAACATTAAAAAAAAAATACCTTAAAACTCCACTTCTTTAGCATTAAATAACCCACAGAGGTGTTGATATGCCATTAAACAAAACTCAAATCAATTATCTGGCACTTTACATTGATACCATGTTAGAGTTGGTTCTAATGACTGCTAAGAGCTTTTTCTCTCCAAATTTATAGACCACCTCTACAGGTGTATGCTGGGATTTTTTCTTAGTCAATTAAAATGAACAAGTTCTCTTCCCATCCACCATATTTTTATTCATTTTTGAAGTCAAAATGTTAAAACTACTTGACTATTTTCCTTTTCTGTATGACCATAATTCTTTGTGAACTTTTTTTGACTGTTGCTTTGACTACTTTTAACTTTCATATATATTATTTTCTTAGTATTACTCAACTTCATTCTTTTTACCAAGAATTTGTTCGTTAAACTTAACCAGTCATCATCACCCACATTTTGAAGAACACCTGGAAGAATTTAATGACATTCACCTCAGGAAGAACAGCTAGCAATCTTTGATAATGATAAACTGACTTGGCTTGAATTTAATCCAAATCAAATTTGTCTAATATTTGCATTAAGACTTCACACAAATGATGAATGTGTACAGCTGATCTGGACTGAAGCAGACAGTTGCATATTTGAGTACAAATTGAGATTTCCCACTTCAAAATAAATATCTGAAGTTATTCCTATATTTGATAGTATAAGCTAATTCAAGTAAGCTACCTGTATTGACATATTACAGATGATTGCAAAGCAAAGCAGTTATCAGTGCAGAAATTTGGACTGGTATATGTTGGACAATATCATCAAAGATGAAGAAAAAACTTGAAGCAGCTGAAATGTGGTTCTATAGAAGGATGCTGCGAATATCATGGACCGAGCATGTGAGTGATGGCGAGGTTTTGGAAAGGATGGAGATGAAAAAGAAATTAAATGAGCATCAGGAAGAGACAACAAAAGTTCCTGGGACATGCAATGAGGAAGGAGGGCTTAGAGAACCTGATACTAACAGGCCAGATAGAGGGGAAAAGGGACAGGGGAAAGCAGAAAATAACATATACACAGCCAACAAATCTTCCAATCAAATGCATTTCTGGGCTTTCCCTTTTTATTAGAAAGGAAGAATCCAAGTTGCTATATCAGTCACAGTTAAGTGCCGTATGTGATACACGCTTGGGCGATCATGCCTCAAAACAGACATGACTGACTGGGCAGAAGATTATCCCGCAGTAGGTTGCCATTACTTTCTGCAGTAGACTGGTTGCCGACCAAGGCTATAGAACCCAATCTGTCCTGTTACTTGACTCATAGGTAGAAGGGGAAGAGATATATTATTAAAAAGCAATTAGTGGGGGAACAGTTTATTACTTCATAACAAAATAAAACTGATCCCCCACTTTATGCTCAGTAGAAGTTTTAATAGAAGTCTTCCAACTATTATATTCAGTCAGTCATTTAAGCGCCATACATGATACATGCCTTGGGTGATCATGTTTCAAAAGAGACATGACTGACTGAGCAGAAGATTATCCCGCAGTAGGTTGCCATTACTTTCTGTAGTAGACTGGTTGCCGACCAAGGCTATAGAACCCAATCTGTCCTGTTAGTTAACTTATAACTGGAAGGAAGAGATGGATTAATACCTTTCCCAAGGGTATTTGCGCGTAAGTGAATGCAAGGAATTAAACTGGAATTCGAACTCGGCTCTCTGATTTTTCATTCCAAGCTAATATCCACTGCACCACAATGCACATCTGCATATATATAGATATACAAAAAGTTTAATAGAGATTCTTTGAGGAATGAACTAGATTCTGAGTTTGAATCTTCACCATAACAATAAATTTACAAATCAAGAACCAGGAAATACCCTAGGTGTGAATTTGAATGAGATACTAGATTGGCAACTAGGTCCCACCCTTTTACAATGAAACCGATGAAATGTAACTGCAATTTCTACTCCAACAGCTTCTTTTCTCAGACTTCCCGCCTGTGGAATTCCCTTCCACATACTTGCTTCCTCGATGGCTACAACCTCCAGGAGTTTAAATGTAATGTCAATAGACACCTCCTAACACACTAACTCGCACCCATTCTCTCCAACATTCTCCCTATGTACCTCCTAACTTGTCTATCACCCTCCCTCTGACATTTCCTATACCTGATCGCTCTATGTAACCCCCTGCACTATAGTGGCAGTGGAATGCCTTGCTTGGGGTGATATGATTAAAAAAAAAAATTATAAAATTAATCAAAATCCTACTGGTCCAGATGGCACACTATCAAAGTGTTCTATATGTGCTTGGGCTCTCTGCTTGGTCTATAACGCAGAGGCCTGGAGATCAAATCTATACAATGCTATCAGTTAATGAATTCAAGTACTGAATATTGTCAACTAGAGTCAAATATAGTAGGTATGGTTTACTTGAAGAGACAGTAGGCTCTGTCAAGATGTACGTTCATCAATTGCAAATTGAACAAATACAGGTAACAAAGTTCAATTAGAATTCCTGTTCATTTATAAGATAACAATAAGATCCATAATAGAGAAAACTGTTGAAGCAATTCTATAGCTAGAGAGCTTGTGTGGTAAATCTTTGTTTTCCATTCTGTTAAAGATCTTTCAGATATCTAATGTTATGGTCCTTACAGTATATTTGTCAAAGGTCTCACTAATTTTCTGTGTAATGGACATCAGCAGTGGATAAGGCTGATCAAATCTCATACTGCTTGTTAGATAAGTTTGATACTATCCAGATGCTCAGTGATCATCTTATTAATTTAAGGCTTAAAGAATTCTACTGATGATACTACTTCTTCTTTTATGTGCCTTGTCCTTTCAGGATGTAAGCAATCATGGCTTTCCACATCTCCCTGTACCTGGTGGCTCTTAGCACGCTTTCTCCTGTTGCACCATGCAACCCTTGTTCCGTCATCCACCTGATCAGGTCCTTCAAATATGTTATCCGCTGCTTTCCTCTGTCTCTTTTTCCCTCTGTCTGACCTGTTAGTATGAACACCTCCAGACCCAAGCTAGTAATGTCTTAACAGCACAGAGCAAACCTTAAGTTTTTTTTCTCTCTCAACAAGACTCCTTACTCAGGATGTCTCTTGGAGCCTTTTATTCCAGACCATTTATTCTGAGTATGCCAATAAATTACATCTGGTAGCAACACTTCTGATTGAGAGATTGCGGGTTTTGAGTATTGTGGAACCACCTCTTAACTACTGTTGTTCCCATGTCTACCCTAACCCAGAGTGGTAGCACCTGTTTGGATCTTAGCTATGGTGGGTAAATAGTGAACCTCCAAACAAAAATCAGTAGTACAGTTGTATTATATGACTAACAATACATCAGTATAACAGGTCTTGGGCATGACGGTAAACTGCATCTGGCACCAAGGCCTCTGATTGGGAAGTTGTGAGGAGCATGGAACCACCTCTTGATTGCTGTTGTTTCCAGGTTCACCCTGACCTGGAGTAGTAGCACCTGTTAGGGTCCCAGGTATGAGCAAATAGTTAACCTCCAACCTGGGGTCAAAACACTATGAAAGTATAAAAATAAACTTTCATAGAAATATATACATCAAAATACTTTCATAGAAAAATATACATTTTTGAAGAAAAAAATTATAGCCATAACACATTGTTGAAGGAAAGAAAATTCTCAGCAAAACATTTTTGAATACAAAACGAGGAGACATTTTCAGTTTTCTAAAATAAACAAGAATAAAAACAAAATATTTTCATTAAAATCTGACTAAATCAACCGTCTCACTATAACTGAACAAAAAAACCCCTTAAAATCCTACCTTTTTGTTATTAAATAACTCTCAGAGGTTGATATGCCATTAAACAAAACTTAAACATGAGTGTAGCAAAATGACAATGCAACACTAAAAAAGATAAAAATACATTTAGTAAAATTATCAACAATATATTTCATGAGCTACAAACTGTGTATCTAAAAAAAAAAAAAAAGTTTGAAAACATAAAATTACATACAAAATATTTAGATTTTGGTATTAAATAACCCATCAACATTAATATTCTCATAAACATAATTGGCCAACTAAACAACTTCAAACCTCAAGTACAATTTGTGTGTATGATCCATTGCTAAAGAAATTTGGAAAATGGTCACTGCATTGTACAATTCCAGAATGTACCTGACACCTGCACTCCCTTCACAAGAGTGAAATCAGAAAAAAAAAATGACTATTGCTGCCATATTGGAGCTGTCCAACCCTCACTTTCAAATCTCAAAGTTCAAAAGCATTTATGTAGCCTTGTGGGTGATGAATTATTTTCCACTTTACAAACTATTTCCCCACAGATAACATTCCTGGGTCTGACTATAAACTATATCTAGCAGCAAAATCTCTGATCGGGGGAGGGGAAATTTTGAGAAACATGGCACCACATCATAATTACTGTTATTGCCCATTCAAACCTGACCCTGGTTGGTAGCACTTGTTAGGGTCCCATGTATGGGCAAATAATGAATCCCCAAACAAAACCAAAATATTATAGAAGTATAAAAATATACTTTTAGAGTAAAATAGCAGAAATAAATTTTTATGCATTTCATCTGTAATTGAATATATCCAATTACATTCAAAATGTATTTAGTTGAAGCCATAAAATTGTGTTCGGATAATTATTTATATTTCGGCATTAAATAATCCAGAGTTTCATCTGCAACTAAATAGGACCAAACAACCGACTAACACAAAAAAACACTTTCATAACATTAATCCATATAATATCTGACAATTTTTAAATCAAACTGTTCAAAAATATAACTTCAATAAAATGCGACATAAAAACACATATCACAGCCTGTAGTAATTATATCTACACAAATATATATATGCGTAAAAGCTAAGTATCATTTACCATGTGTTCAATTGCGAAAGCAGAATAACCTATCAGCTTTTCATTACTTCAAAGCTCCCAAGAAAATTGAATTTTGCCATTAAATGACCCAAAAGAAGTCAATATGTCGTTAAACAAATCAATCCTACATGCAAAACTTTGCTAGTCTCTCACTACTCTATCATTATTTCATTTTTTAAATTTATTTTTATGGCAGTTGTTCAGATGAGCCACATTAGTTAGTTCCTCAAGTTCAGACCTTTAAGGCTAGAACCTGTTAAGCCCTGTACACAGTGTCAAATCATCCTCATTCCCTTCACATTTTCACCCCAACAGTTTCTTTCCTAATTGCTACAATCTTCAAATCTAGTGTCAATTATTTATCTATCCTTCATATCTTCATAATATGCACCTCTTATTTACCCCTTTTACACCCTTACAACAACCACATTTGGTAATCATCTGCCTCGATTGGCTCTTTAGCTTTGTATAGAGTAAACAATACTATTTTTAAAATGTCAGGACCAAGAATTTTTTTTTTTTAATGTGTTTATTTTTTAGTTAATATTTTGGGTGTGACTCTGAATACTAAAAAGGTTGACAACAGGTGTAATGGCTTTTTTTTTTGTTGTCTGGTCATAAGAGTAGTCACATGAAAATGTTCTTTCTGTCAAAAATTGTAGCATACCAGTAATGAAATGTTTTTGCCAAGATATTAAACCATAGGAAAGGTTACAGGGAGAAATCAGTTCATGACTTTTTTAGGGGATTAATATTAATTTATAATTTATCAGGTAACAGTTATTTTTACAATTGTAACTGTTATTTTGCAGCTCAATTTTACTTCTTTTTTTATGTGCTGTGTCCCTTCAGGATCTAGGCTATCGTGGCCCTCCCCAATTTGCTGCTCCAGCTCTAAATAAATTATGTCTTTTCCTTATTCCTAAACTCTGTTTAACCATCCATTCTCTGAAGCTTATCTAGTATGTTATACATTGTTTTCCTTTCTCCCTCTTGCTCTCTGTCAGTCCTGTGAGTATCAGATTTTCCAAGCCTGCCTTCCTCATTTAATTTAAACTATTTCTTTCTGATGTTATGTGTGAGTTTTCCATTTGTTTCCATTTTCTTTAAAACTTCATTTCGATTCATAACTCAAATTTTCTAAAGTTCTGCTGATTGAAAGAAAAGGAATAAATATCTTTGAAAAGAATTAAACTGGGAGAAATTCTGATAAGTTCTGTGAGACTGGTGATTGTCTCTGTTGAGTTGATCGATAAAACAAGTGAATGGCTGGGTGGGTCTAGAAGGCAAGCATGTCCGAAAAGGGGCAGGATGGCATTAGTCAGTGGACGATGGAGGACAGAGGAAGATTTTGATATTCATAACAACTGACAAAACTTGAAGGAATAATGTTATAGTTTGCTGCCACAGCAAACATGCTCATATGTCCAACGGTTAACGACTTTCTTCTTAGTTGAATAATCATTGTCCTTTTTCTGCTCTTGAGGAAAATGAATCCGAGTTGGGAGGAAGATGAAGGGAGAGAGGAAGAATGAGTGAAAATAGGGTGGGTGCAAGATGTAGGGGGAGAATTGGGGGAAAATGATAGGATAGAGGAGAAGAATGAATGAGAAGGGTGTGTATGCAAACCAGGGAGGAGAAAGAATAAAAAAGAAATTAAGGGGAGAGAGATAGAAGGAAAATGAATGAAATAGATATGCGAAATGTTGATGTGAATAAAAAATACAATGAGGAAAAATAAAGAAGAATAAAGTAAAGTAAAGAAAGGAAAGAAAAGGAATGATGTTGAAGGGGAGGAGGGGTAAGCACGTATATCAGTGAGGAGAAAAGACATGAAATTTAAAGATATGAAGCTATAATATTAGTGGTGAGTGAAAAGAAAGCAAAACAGTGTACATAGTTGAGGGAGAGAGCAAAAGAAGGCATGTGAGGGGAGGGAGAGTAAAAATAAGCATCATTTGATTGGGGAGGCAAGAGAGCAGAAGATGCATCATATGTGTTGGGGCAACAGAACTAAGGCAATATCTGTGGGGAGATGAAAACAGCATGTGAGGGGAGGCAAGAGAGCAGAAGGTGGCAGCAGCATGTGAGGGGAGATGAGTGAGCAGAAGGCAGTAATATGTGAGAGAGACAAGAGAGCTGAAGACGGCAGCATGTGAGAGGAGACGAGAGAGCAGAGTGCAGCAGCATGTGAGGTGAGGGGAGACAAAAGAGCAGAAAGTGGCAGCAGCATATGAGGGGAGGACAAGAGAGCTGAAGATGGCAGCATCTGAGTGTGATGGAAGGAAAAGAGAAAAAGCAAGCATATGAGGGTGGAAAGAGAATAAGAAAGGTAGCAGAAGACTATTTGAGTGGGGGAGTTCACTCCCCTCCTCCACTCAAATTTTGAGTGTAAGTGAGTAAATGAAGAGGAGAAACAAAGATTGAAGATTTGAGGACAAATATGAGAAATTAAGAAAAAAGGAAAAAATGTGAGATAAAATGAAGTATTTGAAACTAAAAGATCGTAAAAGTATAGAGGAGAGTGAATGAGGGAGAAGAGAGAGAAACAAAATAGAAAGAGAGAGAAAGAAAGAGAGAGAGAGGGAAACCTTAAGGAAAGTGTTTCTTTTGTGCATTCATTCTGCCAATGTCATAACTCTAACAAAAAGAAAGTGCACCTCTGTATTGATGTGTTCAGCCGGCCACAAAAGAAACTTTCACACCAGGCCAAATATTGGTATCCCAAACTGACAATGGAAACTTTCATCAGCTCATGATGGCACCATGATTTTCTGGCCGTGAAGTGTTGGGTGGCGAGCTCAAGTATGGAAGCCTGGAGTAGATTCAACAATGCAAATAACAATGAACATCCACTGGTCATGTGTGTGTGTGTGGTGTTTATCATGACCTACTTTGTGTTTTAATTTATTTTCTTTTATTTTTTGTTTCTATTTATAATTTATACGTTTTGTAATTTTATTAATTTTTATATATTTCATTCTCTTTACTTTTCTTCTTTTTTTTTTTTTATCATTTTCCCCTCAATGAAGGCAATAAAGACACTGAGATGCAGAGGGTTACTGAATGTGAGAGAATAAGAAAAAGAAAACATTGTTAAAGAGATAGATCAGTAAAAGAACAGAAATTAAGAAAGCAGAAGATAAGGATTGGTATTGCATTAAAATTTTTGACGACGCAAGAAGCTGGAAGAGAGTTCCATAAGTAAGAAGTTGTGTTGCTTTGTTTTGGTATAATTAGAAGATAACACAAACTTGAATTAATGATGTTATTTTTGGTATAAAACTTTAGGTTTTACATCAAGTTACAACCTTTAAATTTAATGTGGATACAGGAGCAGACTAGCTGAATTCTCTTTACTGTGGGATGCTAATAATAAACAAGCCTATCCCTTCTGGACTCTAGTGGTCAACTGACTAGCGTCCTCCCCTTTTTCAAATCTCCTACAGAAAACTACTGTCCTTAACTTCTACTTCTTACTCCTACTCTTACCAAAAGAAACGGTTCATTATTTTGCCGCCCAATTTTGAATTCTTGGTGTCAGTGCGTCTATCTTTTTCTATTTTTAGAACACTCGCCATTTTATAAACCATAGCAAAATTATGAAAATATTTATAGTAAAGGCATAAGGAAGTTTGTTATCATAGCAGAAAAGTGACTAAAGTCAAGATGTCAGGTTAGAACTGATAACATTAAAGTTTTTCTTTGTAATTTATCAAGAATCTCTTAATACATAAAAGTATCAGACCATTGAAGCTGTAGGGAGGCAGTTAATGTTTATTAAATCAGCCTTGTCTTCATATATAACTGAACTCCCTACAACTTAGAATTTATCAGTAATTATCAAAAGGTTGTAGATTGGAATGTGTGGATTTGTGGAAGACTAAAATATACCTTTTGCATGTTTGAATAGAAATTTATTGGTAGAAAAGAATAACATGAATTAGTCGAAGTTAAATGTTCCAAGAGAAATAGTATTAAAACGTTAAGGGTATCAAGAGTTCATAGTAGTTTTTGCATGAGTGGGTTTGTGTACATAGGCAGAAATGTATATAGGTATGTATGAGCGTTTGTTGGGTAGGAGTGTTTTTGAAGTATTCTCTGAATCTTAAAGGGTTCCATGGGGTTATCAAGTAGACAGGTGAAAGACGAAGAGGAAGAAGGTGAGAGACAATAATAATAATGATCACTTGATGTTTGTCAAGGGTACGTGTGAATTGCTCGTCATCTCTTAAATCTCTGACAGGGTCAAACTTTGCTAGTCTTTTATTTCATTTGGGAATTTACTCCAAGATGTGATTCTGGTCTTTCTGTTGGACGAGGAACATTTTACATTGAGGTGTGAAATTTCGTGAGTTTTTGAGTGTGTTAGCAAAGTTTGTAAATTTAAGAAAATTCATTTATTTCTAACAATAAGTCAGATTTGAATTTTTGAATCTAGAATTTTTGTTTACTACACCAGATATGCAACAATATTCAAATCAAGTGTGAATGGTAGTTTTACAAATGGGTAATACTTTAGTTAATGTTTGTTTGTTGTTTCTATTTTAATTTGTTTTATCCAGTATTCTCCTGGTGTCAGTTTAAACTATTTTTTTTTCTTCCATTTTGCTAAACTATAATTAAAAATAAACATCACTTTCTGCTAACCTGATGAATATTCATGAGCATTCTTATGCCAAAAAATTTAAAAACAAACAAAAGCTTGCTCTTGTATATAAATACTTGTTACAAAATAAGTTTTCATTTGCATTGATCATCTCTCAAAGGATGAAATGCATCAGCTGCTATTATAATTTCTTTGTATTTATTCATAATTATAAAATACTAGCATCATAGCCCGGCGTTGCCCGTGCAACTCAGAACATTTTAATTTCTTCAGCGGATGAAACAGATGCATTTAAATTTGCAGCAGACACTTAAAATATAACCTATATATATATAACAGGCAATCTGTGAGTCTGTGTGTGACTGTTCCCTATGCACGCCTACATTTTTTAATATTTCTTTTGTTTAAAAATTACGGGGGAAAATATTCACATTGTTTTGTTGACCAAATGACTTTTTAAAACATCAGGATAAAAATTAAATATAAAGGCTTTTTTTTTTTTTTTTTTTTTTAAATAAAAAATATTTTAGCTGTGTTTGACACGTGTGATTTGATTTCTGTTATGTAATTCAGCAACCATCTTAGATCTTAGATTGTTTACATTTTCTCCGTAAAACATCTGCATCATTGACCAAAAAGTGCAAAAAGGAAAATAGCTGAACTTAACTCAAAGAGTATGTGTCAACCTGGCTTCCCTGTAGATATGTGTCCCTAGAAAGTTTGAATGGTGTAGCTTAAAAAATGTAGCCGTGCATAGGGAACAGTCACACACACTCACAGATTGCCTTTTATATATATAGATAATAATTTTCAAGAGGAGAAAATTTTCCCTGAAGTATATTACAAAACTCTTAGGCTTTATATATGAGATCAAGAAAATACAATCCTTGTGCAAAATGATAATGTTTATTTTAGCCGTTATGTTGTTAGGAAACATTCAGCATTTTTTGACTGAGTAGTCAAATAAAAGGTGGTGCAATGTGACTGTGGGTTGATTTTGTTTGTTTTTTGCCATTATAATTGTTGAGTGAGCCTCAACTGTCAAAAATGATGGCAAAATATTTTACCATTATTATAATAGAAAGGATATATATATATATATATATATATATATATATATATATATATATACACACACAGTACTGTGCAAAAGTATTAGGACAAGAACTATTTTATCTTTCATGAGGCATCAAAATAAAGTTTAAAATCACCCCTGTCCTAACAGTTTTGCACACTACCGGTAGTGTGCAAAAGCATTAGGACAGAGGTGATTTTCCTAAAAACCTCGCTGAAATTCAAATACAGGGTGAAAAGCCAAGTAAACTGCTAATAAATATTGATTACTTAAAACTAGGTGTAAAAGAAATGTATTAAAAAGAAATTATATTTAATTTTTCCTATTTTCTATTAAACAAGTTATTTTGAAACTACTCATTATTTTATTATCCTTGGATATGACTGACTTTTTTCTAATCTCCCTCTTGAATTCATTAATCTAATGTTATTTTGCAAGACACACTTTGGGAACAAATACAAGCTGCTTGGCAGGAGATACCATTAGATACATTGAGGAATCATGTGATGTCAATGCTTGACAGAAAGAAGGCTGTGATCAAAGCAAAAGGCTATTATACAAAATATTAAATTTATTTTGCAACAAGTATTTTTCCTTGTTAAAGCATTTGTTGAGTAAATCAAATAAAGTTACTTTAATTAAATTGTTTATTTCCTGTCAATATGCCTCATATAAGATAAAATAGTTCTTGTCCTAATACTTTTGCACAGTGCTATATATATATATATATATATATATATATTCTTCACCACTCGACAATTATTGCAAAAAAAAAGATAAGGTATGATGAAAAAGCAAACACATGGCAAGAGCTTTCATAGCTGGTAGTAAAGTTTAATAACTGGTAGTAAAGAGAATGAACAGAGCTGATGCTTTGCTATTCTCTCTCTCCATGAGTGTGACAGGAGGGATACACACACACACACACACACACAATAGTCTTTATTATAATGGAGATGATATTTTTAGTTCATTTCCTTTCAATCTGAGTTGATATTTTAAATTTTTGCTTATATATATATATATATATATATATATATATATATATATATATTGTTTACTTATCTTTTATTTATATCAAGTTTTGTATTGATTTTCAAGAACTGCATCTGTGTACATAGAAGTAAATACATTTATATTTTTACATAAGGAACAAGTAGGAATGTTTCACTTCACAACATCAGAAAATTTCAAAAGTGAAATAATATTCTTCTAAACAATTCCAAAATTTTTTAATATTTATATGAAATATAAGTAACAGCCAAAAACAAAAGCTCTGAAGAGTGAAGACATCTCACTAAAGCTTTTGTAAAACTTTGAAATATCTGCTCAGCTAAGGGACAAAATTCCTTCCTGTTTTATTAACACTTGAGCACTTTATAACAAAAACCTGCTTACCTAAAATGCCTTTATACCAGTAAACAACAATTTTGACACTAAGCATCATGACAATTCAACTATATATATATATATATATATATATATATATATATATATATATATTGTCATCCGTAGACAGATCTGTTTCGCCGTATCACAGCTCATCAGTACGGTTAGACTCCGATTGCTTTTTTTACCCAGGATTGAAACCCGATTGAAATGGCATCAGTCGGCGACTCTGCTCCTAGGCATTGTTGGTATGTATGCAGATCACACCACCATTTATGCCTGTCTCTGTCAGCCTTGGCAGACTTCTTACAAAGTAAACCTGGCTGATGCCCTTCAGAAGGAACTCCAATCTGTTAATGAATAGGCTAAAAAATGGCTATTAAATTTTAATTCCTCCAAAATGAAGCTGTTCTCTTTTAACAAGCATAGAGAAACATTTCCGCCTACCATCAGAGTGGATGACACTAGTTTCCTAGAGAGCAACACTCTGCGCCTCCTTGGCCTCACTCTCTTAAATGACCTCAAATGGAATGACTACATTGAATCCATAGCTGCATCTACTGCTAAGAAGATTGGTTCGCTCTGTTGGGCCAGGAATTTTTTCTCATCAAAATATATTTTGCATGTTTGTAAACCTAACATTTGTCTGTGTATTGAATACTGTTGCCATATCTGAGTCAGGGGCTCCTGCAATTCATCTCGAGTTCTTGACAAAATAACCAATCTTGACCTGGCAGCCCACCTTCAGCCATTTTCTCACTGATGTGATATGGCTTCCTTCTGTCTTTTCTACAAGTATTTTCATGGCAACTGCATGGACGAGCTTTTTTTTTCCAGGTACCCAAACCACATGTATTTATTTGTGCTACTAGATTGTCATCAAAGTTCCACTCTTTTACCATCAAAATAGTTAAATGTAATTACTACTTCTACTCTAATAGTTTCTCACACTTCCCATTTGTAGAACTCATTTCCATTTGCTTGCTTCCCTGATAGCTACAACCTCTAAAAGTTTAAAGGCAACATCAAGTGTCATCTTTTATCTACTCGATTTTAATCCATCTCTTATCTTTTCTTTGACATCCTCTTTATAATTTTCATTCTCTCACTGTACATGACAGAGGCATTTCTGCTTTGAGTGGGATGAAATGATTATAAAAAAAACAAACATGTATATATTTTTATATATCTTACTGACAACCATACATATATATATATATATATATATATATATATATATATATAGATGGCTTTTTACACTCTCAAACTCTGATTGAGCACTCTGGAAGTATGGTAAACTTTGAAAAACAGTAGCTACTCTGGCATTTACGCATCGCTCATTCAGTAAAATGAATTAGAGCACTCTGGCTATTGGGCGCGTATAATGATAATATACACGCTTAAAAGTCTGCCTTCTTCTACCGAATGCCCATAGCCCAGAGGTAGGATCACCGACTGACACCAATTCGGTCGGGTTTCAGTCCTGGGTTAAAAAGCAATCGGAGTCTAACCGTACTGATGAGCTGTGATACAGTGAAACAGATCTGTCTGCAGATGACTATATATATATATATATATATATATAATCTGTGAATGCAGTCAAAAATAAATAAAAGTAGAATGAAGACTGTTTTTGATGAGTGGAAACTCTTGACAAGAATTTTTCTTGTCATTATTGTAGCAGTTTGATACAAACAGAATCAAATTGAAATTTTTATCTATTTATACTGACCTCTTGAAAGAACCTGGAGTTTAGCTAAGAAGGGAAAGTTATTATTTAAAGATAAGAATAAAAACAAGTACTGTATGTCTAAAGAAACAAAACAAAAAAAACTATGGAAGGTTGTATCACACTTTGCTTCTAAAATGAAATTCAAGTAAATTTCAAATCAATTTTCTTTCTCAAACCCTCTAACCATCTTTGCCAATGTTTAAACAGGTTTTCAGCAATAGAAATGAAGAGATGAGGCACAAAAAATAAATTTAAATGAAATTATTCTTTTTATTTTTCTTGGAAGCATAGGAATTTGAAGAAATTCTGTTGCTGATACCTTCAAGAGACGAACATGTCTACTGAAACCCGTAAATGTTTATTTGAATCTAAATTTAGAGAGAATGAAAGGCTGTGGGCAATTCCATATTCATACGCATCCATTCAGACAAGACATATCCACATACGTAATGTGTGTGCACTTTTGAACATTTATTAGAGCAACGGTTAGTTTGCTTATCTCACAAGACATTGCTCATGTACTACACTCTTCATGCTCCATTTATTTAACATTGCACTGAAGATAATTCATTAAAAAAAATCTTACATATATAACGGAATGTATCGTTGATAGTAAGACAAACAGCCTGAGATGTGAACTCCAAATTGAATAAAAAAAATTCAGGAAAGTAGAAACGTGAAGACACATTGTAATAGAAAAAATACCTATCAAAAGCTAAGAGAAGCATTAAGAAACAAGAAAATTATGGGAAAACACACCCATTCCTCAGATAATGGACTCTCCCTCATATATTAATAAGTTAACAGGAAGTTAATGGGAGAAGTTCTTAAGAGTTCTCTTGGAATTCAGTGGAACTACTAAGCAGTTGATATTAGTCGACAGTTAGCCAAATACTAAGGAGTCAGCTTTCAGTGGAAGATTACCAAGTTCCTAACATTTTGGGTGCATTAAGTCAAATAGCAACCAACATGGCATGATTATAACCTTTTGTGCAAAAACTAGTCCACAACAAAAAATTAATTAGGAGTGAAGCAAAGAGGACTAAAATTATTTACATTATCCAAACAATTGTCCTCATCTTTATTGCCATATTCACAATGTTTCGGATGTTGTATGCTTCGATCTTCTTCAGGTGATTAGAATTTTGAAGTGAACACTTTATTTTCATCACTGGGATAGATGGTTCTCATTCCATGAGCCATGCCTCTTCTGGATGTCTTCATTATTTCCCTTTTAACTCAACTCTCTAAGCTTTTGTTCACCACTGCCGTAGTCAGGTATTGAGCTCACAACTCTTAGTCATGTCACTGGCTCTCACCAATGCTTTTATCTACTGGGCCATGTGTTCTTGAGAACACATCATGAATATAGCAATAAAGATAAACACAACAATGTAAATAATTACAATACCTCATCTTAGAAATATAGACAAATACTAAAGTTATGTAATATTCAAGCTCTGACTAGAGATAAATACAGCAAGTATGATTCATGTTAATTTTTTTTTTTAATCATATCACCCTGAGCAAGGCAGTAACACCACTGATGTGCAGGGGGCTACGTAAGAGAGAAAGCCGGAAACCACATCCTAAACAGGGAACAAGGGATGAGCCTCTTCACCTGTTCAATAGACATGGGTGGAGTGTGAACCGGGCGATAGTTTAGTCGATCTACTCCAATTGAAGAAGAAAAAAAAGTGAAGATTGGAAGAGAAAGCTGGAAACCACATCCTAAACAGGGAACAAGGGATGAGCCTCTACACCTGTTCAATAGACGTGGGTGGAGTGTGAACCGGGTGGTAGTCTAAACTATCTACTCCAATTGAAGAAGAAAAAAAGGTAACGGTGGTGAGTTAACTAAGTTTTAACTTAGTTAAAGTCCAGTCAAAGAAATTTCTTTGAAAAAAGGTAAAGAATACTCGTTCAAATAACCATGAAACTATTTTAAAATTAGCCACAAAAAATAAAACTAAAATCAAATCAAAGTATCTTTGTTCAAAATAACGGAGAATTAGGAAGGTTGTAGTTGTGGTGCAGTAGATATCGGCTCAGAATGAGAAATCGGGGAGTCGAGTTCAAATTCCAGTTGAATCCATTGCATTCATTTATGCACAAATACCCTTGGGAAAGGTATTACTCCATCACTTCCATCCGGTCATGGGTTAAATAGCAGGACAGATTGGGTTCTATAGCCTTGGCTGTCAATCAATCTACCACAGAAAGCAATGGCAACCTACTGCAGGATAATCTTCTGCCCAGTCAGCCATGTCTCAAAAGAGACATGATCACCCAAGCGTGTTTCACGTATGGCACTTAACTGTAGTTAGAGAGAGAATGGAAATAGAAGAAGACTAGGTAGAGAAAACAAGGAGTTTATTAAATACTCATATGTAGAATTGGAGAAAAAAATGAGTAAATCAAATACTCCTCAAATCCTACTCTAATGTGGCTACTTGCCATATTTCTAGCAGCCCATTGTCATAGAAGGGAAGAGCAGAAAGTGCGTTAAAACAATTTACTTGAAGAGACAGTATACTGTGTTGAGAATTGGAAAACTTGTCCATTTTTAAGATGCTAAAAATAAGAACCATAAAAAGAAAATTGGAACACCAAAGGCTGCCTTCAAAAGGCTAATCAAAGAGGTGTATATTACGAGGATATATAGAATAGATAACAGTTGATCCTAAACTTGAAAAGGTCAAGATTGCAGTGATCATATAAGCATCATGTCAGGAGATTGTCTCAATTCAACAGTTCTGGGGAAGAAAATGTCTGGTACTTTCTGTTCCCTTCTTAGTTAAACTCTAGGTTCTTTCAGTATAAGTGAATAAAAATCCATGTTCTCACCCCTAAGGCCTCATTTGCCATGATCTCTACAGCAGCCCTTACTCTCTATCTATTGTGACAAATGTCTACACTATGCAACAGGGCCGAAGCAAGGGACTCATGCCCCCACTCTAAAATCTTTAATACGCCCCTCCTCACTAAACACTCTACTCCATCTTAATTCTCATAAGGTAGCATTCATATAAAATATAAATTTTATTGTAGGCCAACTATGTCCTATATGCTGTATCAGTGGATATTTCAACTAGAAAAAATAAAAATAAATACAATTTTTTTTTTTTTTTTTTTTTTAATCGTATCACCCCGAGCAAGGCAGTAACGCCACTGATGTGCAGGGGGCTGCGTAATAGTGAAAAGATTGGAAAAGAGAAAGCCGGAAACTACATCCTAAACAGGGAATAAGGGATGAGCCTCAACACCTGTTCAATAGATGTGGGTGGAGTGTGAACCGGGCGATAGATAGATCTATCTACTCCAATTAAATTATCAAAATACAAATTAAAGACATGTTATAATAGACCATTCCATATAAATCAACCTTTTTTGCATCAATTTTTAAGAACAACTTGAATTTTTTTCTTTTTAAAATGTTGAATAATTTTAACAATAATATACATTTTTTATCAATAAAAAAGTGAATTTTCCAAGATTTAACACGGGTAAAATAAATACATGGATTTGGTTAAAAATAAAAAAAGACCCTAGAATGTTAAAATCCACAAAAGTTTATTCATCCATTAATAGTTGCATTCAGCTGTTTGCCAAGAAACCACCAAAATTCTGGAAAGGTGGTAAGTTGTAGGAAAAATGAAAAAAAGTTTGTGTCACAAAATTACATATATTTAGTTGAATAAATATTTAACGGCATAATTTTGTTTTGTGTTTTAATTTCCCTTAAAAATTGGCATGAACTTTCTGGACAACTCAATACTTCAAGCTAATTTTGTGAAATTTTGGGGTATATATATATATATATATATATATACACATATATATATATATATATATATATATATGCTAAAACAAGATGTCAGTGTTATTTTCATTTTTGTGTAATTTAGATGAAAACTTATCCATCGCACCCTGTACATGCATAAATCTTTGTATATCTGCATGCACACACACACACTGTATTTATTGTATAAACACCAAAAGATTATGTGTGTGTGTGTATATATATATATATATAGAGAGAGAGAGAGAGAGAGATTTTGAAGGTTAATAGATCTTTGCTTAGCAATTCTTTGCTTAAAGCTAGATTACAAGAAAGAATCAGACATCCGGCATTGAAGCATTGGCATTATTGAATGATACGGATTCAAGATGGTAGAAACAGAACAACCCCAAGGGTAGAAGACATTTAATAAAAATTCACCATCTGTTGAACCTTGCCGTATATTAGGCCAACTGTATGTCAAACATAATAACATTCTTTTAGCTTGCCAATATCACTCTTAGTGACTTCAACATCTTGCAGGGTTGGGGAAAGAAGGGTTCTTTTTTTTTCTTTTTTTTTTTTTTTTTTTCTTAAATCACCTAAATAAAAAGAGGGAGAAAATTTAAATTGCCAAAATACAGTTTAGAAAATTCTAAGTGAATTTTCATTAATTTTTGACTTGGCTCTCTCTATTTTTTTTTTTTTTTTAACTCAGTTTTGTCTACGTTTTAGTATGATATTGTTTGTTACTTTCTTATTTTTTTCATTTACCTCAAAGAATTGATGCAATATTATCAGTTTTAGAAACAGGTAGCTCAGCAAAATACTTAAAAGCACTAGAAGCTTCGAAGAATTTTCTTTACTTTATACGAAGAATTTATAAAGTTCAAGATGGCATCATATTAAGAATGACATTTTCTGTTTTTAAATCTTACTCTCCAAAACCTAATACAAGATATTGACAATTTTAAAGATATTATTAAAAGTTTGATAAAATGAGTTTTATATAATTTTTTTTTTATATGAGCTCATATGAGTCACCAACAATTTTTGATTGTTAATAGAAAAAATACATTATCACCAGAGATTTAGTTATTCCATACATTTGTTTTTACTCGTTTATATCAATTTATTCTTCTGCAGCTGTAGGTTGTCAATCTGTAGTGCCACTGGAAGTTTTGTTCTCTATGTGAAAGATTAGAAGTTTGTTTTTACAGGCACAATATAGATATCTCCTGAAATATTTTTAATTCCTGATAGGTGCCAACTTTGTGAATGAGGACAGCCAAGAAACAGGCCATACCAAATGAAATGGTTTTCTTGTCATCGAATTTCCACAATCTCAATGATGGAATTTTATATTCGTTCATAGCCTTTGCACCATCAGCATCAGACAACCTCGATCCAATGACAAGGACCAATCAAGATATTCCAAGACTGTGCTGCACACAATTGAAGTAGTCTGATGGAAAGGTACAGGTAGAATTATTAATCTCCAAACCATAACACAATGATATAAGCTATACCATTGCTTAGAGTACCGGACAATTCCAAGCAGTACCCTATCTAAGTATTTAATGCTACCTTTGTGAACGGATCGACGTGTTTTGTTTTTGTTTTTTTGGTGGTGGGAGTTCTGTAGTGGGAAAGTAACTGAAGTCTGAATCCCATGTCTGTCTAGATAACATTACAAACTAATCTTTGAATTTTATCAAGAATCTTGAGATATAAAGTAGGAGCACCTGACCAGGTATGGCAGAGTATTCAATGCATGAAAAAAAATGGTAGATTTATACATGTAAACTGTGTACTTGATTGCTGTTGACTCGTTAGACAATTACAACCATGGTTGAAGAACTTAGTCTAGTCTATTTAATATAGTCATGTGTACACCCTTGCTCAATGAACTGTTCCAGTTGGGGGTCACAAAGATGGCCTATAGAACAATATATAAAGAAATATACAGAGATGGTGGTATTCTTAGATAGTTCATGCTATATCATATTGTATTAATGTCAATCTTTCTGGATTATTTAATGCTGAAATCTAAATATTTCATACACAACTTTATTTTTTTATCTATTATGGTTTTAGAGGTACAAGTATTATTAATTAACCCATATTTATGGGGAGAAGAGGTAGATTCATACTTTCACTAAAGGCATTTTCAAAATTGATGAAGTAACAAACTGGAGCTCAAATTCAGCATGCCAATTTCCTATTTTGAGCTGCTAACCAACTGACAAATGCTTCACAAAAGTTTAAATAACAGCATTTATCTGTAGAAGCACATCTCTTCATCTATGATGAGATTGTCCAACATTGATGACTATAAAGTAGGACTGATTTTACATAACAGTTCAGAACTCTTTCTTTTTTTTTTTTTTTTTGTTTCTAATGAAATTTTTGTGTTTCTTAATACTTTGCTTAGCTTTTGGAAGGCATGTGCCTTCAAAATTCAGTGTTGATTTATCTGTCCTCTTCTGTTGTCAAAACAGTTCATGACTGACTTAGCGGAAATTTTCCTGCAGTAGGTTGCCATTACTTTCTGCAGTAGACTGCTTACCAACCAAGGCTATAGAACCCAATTTGCCTTGCTATTCAATGAAGAGAAGAGCTAGATTAATACTTTTCAAGCCCACTAAGTAGATTATACATTTTTTTTCCTTTTTCTATATTGGCTAAAATCTGTCCTTTGAGTATCAGATTTTCTCAATCATCTTTCCTCATTATGTATTTTAGAAATTGCAACAGTCTCTCCCTGATGTTAAATATAAGTTTCCTTTTTGCTAAAGTTTTCTCTAAAAGTTAGCCATTGCCCAAAGGTTTGGTCACTGGTCACTGGTATCCTCAGGACCCTTCTGTACAATCACGTTTCTGCCACCTCATGTCTTCATCTGAGAGACGATTGTTCAGAATTCACTGCCATACAGGGGGACTGATATTTCATAACAGTCCAGTCCTCTTTTCTTTGTTTCTAATGAAATATTTCTGTTTCTTAATACTTTGCTTAGCTTTTGGAAGGCATGCACCTTCAGATTTCAGTGTTGCATTTTTTGCTCTCTGTTAAAACAATTCCCTGCTATTTAAATTTTAGTACTTGTCTAATTTTGGTATCTCCAATTTTTAATTTGCATGTTAGGCTGTTTGTATTTCTTTTGCTAACCATGATGAATTTTATTTTCTTGAAATTTTGGTTAACTTCTTTTTTCTCGCTTTCCTTCACTAACTCCTCTAGGAGTTCTCCGAGTTTCCTTGCTATGTCTGCTCTCAACATGGTGTCATCTGTATGGCTTACGTTGTTAAGATTGCAGCTGCCAATAATGAATCCTGGTAGGACTTTTAATTACCTCAGAATCACCAGACTTTGAATATTCTGGCAAGAAGACGCATCCTTGTCTTACACTCTTTTCTGATTTTGTATAGAATTTACAGAATTCATTTTCTATCCAAACGCAGGTGGTTTACTCCCAGTATAGGTTCTTAATTATTCTAATCAGTCAGTTAAGTGCCATATGTGATACACGCTTGGGCAATCATGTCTCGAAAGAGACATGACTGACTGGGCAGGAGATTATCCCACAGTAGGTTGCCATTGCTTTCTGCGGTAGACTGGTTGCCAACCAAGGCTATAGAACCCAATCTGTCCTGTTATTTAACCCATAACTGGAAGGAATAGACAAATTAATACCTTTCCCAAGGGTATTTGCGCGTAAGTGAATGCAATGAATTTGAACTCGGCCTCCCGATTTCTCGTTCCGAGCCGATATCCAATGCTCCACAACACACATCCTTCCCAAATATGTCAAGGTTGTCTCAGTTTCGACATTTTTTTGTGACAGGAGAAATCAGAGAGCTGAGTTTGAATTCCAGACAAATTTGTTTCTCCCTTCAGCTATGGGTTAAATAGCAGGACAAAGGGGATTCTATAGCATTGTTTGGCAACCAGTCTACCACAGAAAGTAATGGCAACCTACTGTGAGAAAATATTGTGCCCAGTCAGTCATGTCTCTTTTGTGACATGATCACCCAAGCATGTATCACGTATGGGATTTAACTGAATTAGTTAAACACTTTTACATAATTTATAAAACATAGTTATACATCCTTTTTCATTCGTATTTGCTCCTTCTGATAGCTTTATAAGTATAAATATTGCATTCCTTGTTTTAGTATCTTTACTGAACAAACATTGATCTTATTCTCCGATTTCCTGTTAAATATTTTGTAATTTGTCTCCATTTATCGAGTGATCTCTAGCCAAAATAGGTACAAGATTATCAAACTTTAATTGAAGCTAGTAGAATTCAGACTGGGTAATAACGTTGCATTGTAGTGCATTGGATATCGGCTCAGAACGAGAAATTGGGGAGCTGAATTCAAATTCCAGCTGAATTCATTGCATTCACTTATGCGCAAATACCCTTGCGAAAGGTATTAATCCATCTATTCCTTCCAGTTATGAGTTAAATAACGGGACAGATTGGGTTCTATAGCATTGGCTGGTAACCAGTCTACCCCAGAAAGCAATGTCAACCTACTGCGGGATAATCTTCTGCCCAGTCAGTCATGTCTCATGATTGCCCAAGTGTGTACCACATATGGCGCTTAACTGACTGACTAACCAAAGCTAACCAGCATAGTTTACCTAGTATTTAACCCATAACTGGGTGACTGGAAACAATATGGATTCAAGCTTTCCTCAAATTTAATAAAGTGCTGTAAATACAAATTCTGTTCTATTTTCTGTATAATTAACTGTTAGTTCACTTGAACTTTTCGAATCTCCAAATTCTTTTGTGT
Organism: Ascarosepion bandense; assembly: GCA_037127315.1. Taxonomy (NCBI): domain Eukaryota; kingdom Metazoa; phylum Mollusca; class Cephalopoda; order Sepiida; family Sepiidae; genus Ascarosepion; species Ascarosepion bandense. Next base: position 3,904,482 of record JBBBDQ010001734.1, read on the forward strand.
CAACTCCTCCCTACCTGCCAAAATCTGCAATATTGCCACACTAAGAAAATGCAGACATAAACTCTCTTCATATAAATCTACAATTCATCTGTGCATTGAATACTGTTGCCATATCTAATCAGGTGCTTCTGCTATTCATCTCAAGGTTCTCAACAAAATCCAAAAAAAAAGGATTTGCAATATAATCTGTCCTGCCTTGGAATCTCAACTCTAGTCACTTTCTCGACAATGCAGCATTGCTTCTCTTTGTCTTTTCTACAAATATTTTCATGGCAACTGCTCTGATGAGCTTTTTTCTTTAGTACCTTGATCGTGTGAATTTAAGTATGCTACTAGATTGGCATCTAGGTCCCACCCTCCTACCGTTGAAATAGTTAAATGTAACTGTTACTTCTACTCTAACAGCTTTGCTTCTCGCATTTTTTGGCTGTGGAACTCTCTTCTGTGTACTTGCTTCCCTGATAGCTACAATCTCCAAAAATTTAAATTTAATATTAGTTGCCATCTTTTAACCTTTTCAGCTTTTATGCTTTCTTCAACACCCACTGTATCCAGTTTTTTTCTCACTGTAAGCCTCTGTGACATCAATGGTTGCCCTGCTTTGCTTGGAGCGAAATGGTTAAAAAAACTGGTAGTAGTATAATTTCTGACAATGTATTCTAGATTTTTCTTTGGTGGCGGGGGAAGTGTTAGAAGGTCAAAAAGATTGACGAATTTTATTTTTAATCCGACATTGTTTCTTATTACTGTAAATGTTATTTCAGTGGATACCCCTTGTTTTAAATTATGTCTACTGGCCTGTGTAGTCAAGAAACTTACTAAACTGAAAGAGAAATGTCAGTTTGAACCTTGCTGAAATGCACATTTCTCTTATACAAGCTTGTGCTAGAATAGTATGTGACTGATGAAAATTTTTCACTGGTACAGTAGTTAGCTTACCTTTAAAAAGTGCATTATAAGGAAGTATTATAACTGTCTCATAAGAGTTAGGTAAAATAGTCAGTGTCAATAAATAGCCAAATACTTATATCTATGAATATATTCTTACTCAGATAGGACACATTCAAACTGGGTAGGTGCCATATATTATACTGGCACCGACAAGACTTTCTTGTCATTTTCAATGTCTAGCAGCTCAGTCATGCTGTTTGGTTTGATCTGTACGTGATTTGGTCTTAGTGGTGATGCCTTGTGCAGAACCAACCATACTTTCTAAAAAAACAACAAAAACCACTGATATATATAGTGTACCATGAGATCTCCAAATAATTCTCTTCACAAATTTCTGGGATGTAGAATTAGTATTACATTATTTACTTTCAAACTATTTTTCTCATCTTTGTAGTTATCATGTTGCACCTTCTGACCTTCAAGTGTACTGGCCGAAATGTTATGAGAACAAAAGATGAGGACAATAATCTGCATATAAATAATGACCCACCACAGATTTTGAATTCAGAGTTGTCCTTCTCTTATATTGGTTGCCAACAAAGGCTATTGGGCCCAATCTATCCTGCTAATTACTCATGAAGTGGGGGAGATGAATTCATACCTTTCCCAAGAGTATTTGTCTAATGTCATCACATAATATCAATGTAATATCCACTGCTTTAAAGACAGGACATCTATTCAAACAATGTGCATTCACTAAAATAATGCTTAGTGAAATTATAAGATCTGCTTGCAAATGCCATTGATTGATATGAAAAGAAAAGTTAATCTCTTGGTGTCAGTTTGGTTTCTCTAAGAAAAATTCAGTGCCAGGAATTATGAGAAACCTTTGCTCTTCTTTCATATCTTGGATGAGGTGTTTAAAATAAAAATAAATCAAGAAAGAAAACATAATTCCATCTACAGAAACTATCATCAAGTTCAGAATTGAAAGAAAAACCATGTTTGGGAAAGAACTGGAGGAATTTTGAATTTTTGCCAAATATTTTTTGTCCTTGCATTACTGCCTACATCTCCAGGAATTGTCGGCTGAACCTGTCATCAGAAGGTCAAGCTCAGTCAAGTATCAAATGTTCAGATGTGTCATATATAAAAGGGGTTGTCCACCCGCACATTTTGTTACAGTGTTTCCAAATGTATTAATTAGGAAGGATTTGCTTTGTCAATAATTTGAAGCTGTCCACTTTTCCACCCACATTTTTATGATACCCCAACACTTCTACAAATCATTTTCTTTTATATATTAATGTTGCTCATTTCAAAGAATACCAGAATCTAAAATCTATTGGAGTAGAGGTTTTTTGTTTTCTGTTTAGGATTGAGTTTCAATTTCCTTACTATATTTTTTTTTTTTCTGTAGGAATAAGTTTGCCTATCATCTGGTTCACACTCCTTTGATTATTTTGAACAGGACTAGAGTGTGTGTGCATGTTATATTTAGGGGATACACATATTTAAAGAGATGGCTGTTTTTTTAAAACAAAATATTTTCATCTATTTACAAGAATAGTTATGGACAAGAAGACCTAAACATATCTATTTTCATTGCATGGCTTAAGAATCCAGGTGCAAATGAATGTTAACTTCATCAGACAATCAGCCTCATGAACAATATAGCAAAACTAAACCGAATTCTGATTAATAGAGCACCCAGCAGAATTAGACTATCAATAGAACAAGAATAATGTAGGTTTGTTTCTAAAGACACTGGAACAAAAATGTGATATTTATACATGGAATGATATCAGGAATATAGATACTTGTGTTTTGCAGATGATGCAAAAGCATTTGACAAAGTATGTGACAACTGCTAGGCAACCTTAACATATTTAGATAGGGTATTACAATAAATCAATAATCCATACTGGGAACAAACCACCTACACATGGATAGAAAATGAATTCAGTAAATAGTACAAAAATAGAACAGGCTTTAAGACAAGGATGTGTCTTCTCACCATACTTATTCAACCTTCTGAGAGAATTAGTCTTACCAGAATTACTTATTAATGGACAAAAACAACAAAAGCTATACAGATGACACAGCATTGATAGCAGACAAAGGAAATGAAAACAACTTTTACAGATGGTGAAGGAAAGTGTGAAGAAAGGACTAAACCTCACTGGTAAGAAAATAGAATGCATCATTGTTCAGAAAAACAATGGCCCAAAATGCAAATTACAAAATGGGGATACTAAATGAGGAAAACTTAAGTATCTGGGAAGGGTTTTAACTGAGGATAGAAAAGCAACACTGAAATTCAAAGGTGCATTGGAATCGTGGAAAATGCTTTCAAAAGCTAAGCAAAATATTAAACAAAAAGATTTCGTTAGAAACAAAGAAATGACCACCAAACTGTTATGAAATATCAGTCCTCTTACATCGCAGAAAATGCTGCACAATCTTCTCATAGATGAAGATGCTTGAAGCAACAGAAACGTGTTTCCATAGAAAGATGCTGAAAATACTATGAACTGAACATGTGAGCAATGATAAAGTTTTAGAGAATATAGAAACAAAAAAGATACTTATATTTGACATGAAAGAGAGTTGAAATTTCTAGGACACACAGTGAGGAAAGAGGGCTTGAGAAATTTGATACTCACAGGATACATTGATGGTAAGAGATATAAAGGAAAAAAATATGTAACCTAGCTAGCAAACTTGAATGAATGAATGACAGAACAGGTTTCATGAAAGAAAATAAATAGATAAAATTTATCCAGTGTTACGAAGGGCAAGAAATTGTGGAGATCTATGATCACCAACATCTTGAAGAGACACATTACATAGAAGATATTTTTATCTACCAGCCTTTGTATTTTGAGAGTCTTTAATAAAGAAAAAGTGCTGTTTGAAAGGCACATTTTCTTTCATAAAGATTGGGGGTCTGAGTAAATTTATAATAAAGAAGGTGAAACATTAGTGGAAGTTAATTGTAATAGCAACTTCATCTCAAAATACCTTGGTGCACAGATCAGTTAAAATAAATTTAGAATAAGAGATAAAAAAAATTTGAACATGGGACAAGTTACGTTATAGGTAATTTTTTTCTAACAAGGCTGGATTTTACAAGAACTTAGATAATACTCATTAAATAATCCTACCAAATCTAAACACTTCTATCCTATATGAGCAACAAGGAAGTTTTAAGGAAAATATAAATAAAAAGAATGCTTACATTTAGAATCAGAATGAAACAGTTGAAATTCCTTGGATGCATAATGAGGAAAGAGGGGTTGGAGAATTTGGCACTTACAAGACATAGTGAAAATAAGTGGGATAGAAGGAAACAATGAGTAACCTACCTAACCAGTTTGTGTAAATGGATCGCATAACAGGGACTGGGAAGGTTAGTGTAAGGTCAAAACGAAGAGCTACAAAGGATAGAAAGCAGTGTAGATTCAAGATCACCAACATCCAAAAGCGATATGTTACACAGAAGAAATTATAACTTTTGTGGGATAATTTGCATTGTAGTTTCTGAAAAAAATTGTTTTTCTATAGAAAATTGATAGATTAGATTTTTAAGGAAACTTTAATTTTTTTTTTTTTTTTCAATATGAGTGGTGGTAAAGAAAAATTTAGCAGAAACGCATACACACATAGACAAGAAAAAGAAACTTTTTTTTATACAAACACTTTTTCCAAAAAAGACAGTATTAGTATAAAAAAAAGCTACTAAACATGACAGTCAGGAACTTGGACAGAAAACCTCACCAACTCATGACCCCCATCCCCTGCCCTTGTAGCCATTTGTGTTGACTTCACACTTGAAAAGAGGCTTTTACTGTTAGCAAAACCTCAAGTCAAACTTGGACAGTTGGTTGGCTAGACAATGTTCTGTCAGTACTTGCATGCATTTCACTCTTGTCTTCCAATGCATGAAATCAAAACATATACAAAAGAGAATGAGAAGACAACAACAACAAAAAAGTAAAATAGTTAATATTACAACAACAACAGAAAAAAAAGCATTCTAGGAATGTTAGAATAGAAAGATATTTGAACCTTTCTGTTCTGAATTTGGTGTGTTTTGCATGTTGTCATCATACTTTGAGTAAACAAGTTGAGTAAATTTGGTTGCGACAATGGGATGTAAAGAAAGTTTCATGTAATATTTGTAGCCCCCCCACCACCACCACCACTATATTCCTGATGGAATATAGGGCACTTTTTAAATAGTCATTTACTCATAGAAAATAGGGAAATTTTTTTTGGTGGGGGGAATAATTCCTGTACATGAGCATTCTTTATAACTTCCTTTTACACTTGAATCCAAAATTGATTATTTGAAAATTATTGATTATTATTGAAATTATTGATTTGAAAGGTGGATCCTGTTCATAATGCTGATATAGTTTAAAACTGATCCCCCTTTTATATTGATTTTTTTATGAATAAACCAGTTTACTTGTGCTGGATATAGATTTTGTTTAATAGCATATCAACACCATGTGGGTCACTTATACTGAAATTTAGTTTTATTGGGAGCTTTAATGTAATAAAAATATAATACATGTTATTCTGCTTTCACAGCTGAGTACATGATAGATGAAACTCAGCTTTTGAGCATATACATGTTTGTGTGGACATATTGTTGATGTTATATTTTGGAATACAGTTTGATTTCTTTAAGAAATTGTAGGATATTCTATGGATTAATGTCATGATAAAGTTCTTTCATTTTGATTGTTTGATTGGTTGGTTTTGTTTGGCAGCATATTAACCTCTATGGGTCTTTTAATACCAAAATCTAAATATTTTATATGAAATTTTATACTTTAAGCAATTGACATTTTGTACATAATTTTCATACTTTCATGGTACAGGTTTTTTTCTTTTAGGTATATAGTTGGTAGATCATTCTCTCTACTATATTAAAGGCTGTTTGTGTGTGTGTGTATATATATATATATATATATACTGTAGTCATTCGCAGACAGATCTGTTTCACTGTATTACAGCTCATCAGTACGGCTTAGACTCTGGTCGCTTCCTAACCCAGGATCGAAACCTGATCGAATTGGCGTCAGTCAGCGATTCTACTCCTAGGCCACGAGCATACAGTAGAAGAAGGCAGGCTTTTTAGCGTGTATATATATATATATATATATATATATATTTTCCCCCCTCCTATCACACTCATGGAGAGAGAGAGTGAGAGAGACACAATGGTGAGGCAACATCAGCTCAGTTTATTAGAGAGACAATGACATTGGCTCAGTTCATTCTCTTTACTGCCAGTCATGAAAGCTCTTGATATAGGTAATAGTGCCATATAATCTTATTTTTTGTGAAAAATTATGTTGTTGAGTAATGAAGAAATATATATATATATATATATATATATATATTCAGAAATTATAACATGGATATGTTATAATATCACTACAAAAGTAGCTATTTAGTTTTAACACTTTTGTGTCTTTTCAAGTGATATCGTTTATTTCAAATTGAATGGTTTTAAAAAGTTAAAAACAAGCAAAACCCCTTTAATCAGGGAGGCATTGTTGTATGTACAATGTGGACCAATCAGAGTAAAGCAACTTATAATTTGAAGAATATGTGAGCAGACTTAAAAATAATTGGGGGGGGGGGGGCATAATATTTGATTAAATTGTGATCAGCATTATTAATTAACTATTAGATCTACTTTATTATTATTGTGAAATTTTTAAAAAATTTTATAAGTTTAAAAATTTATTAGATTTAGAAAGTTATTCATATATTAAATGAGGAAGAGAAAGAACGCGCACGTAAATAAACCTACAAACATCCACACATGGAAAAATAGATGATAATATTCACAAACACTGGCAAACACACATATACAGATTAATATACCAACGCATTTTTTTTTAATCATATCACCCCAAGCAAGGCGGTAATGCCACTGATGTGCAGGGGGCTACATAAGAGTAAAAAGATTAAGTAGAAGAGAGTGAAGAGGAAGACGAACCAGTTAGAAAGGAGCAAGAGAAGGATGGGAATTCAGGTGTGATGACAGTTGCAAAGGTGGAGAGAAAGGAAAGAACTAGTCAAGTGGTTAATAGATGAGTATTGACATTGCATTTAAATTCTTGGAGGTTTTAGCCATCAGGAAAGCAAGAATACGGAAGCGAGTTCCACAGGCGGGAAGTGTGAGAGAAGAAGCTGCAGGAGTAGAATTATCGTCTGCATTTGGTTAATCTAACTGTGGATGGGTGGGACAATTAATATTGGGTCGAACCGCCAGCAAAAAACAGTATGATAACACACGGTGAACAACGTACCTAGTAAAGATCAACAAGTATGTCCAACCCCAACAAAGACATCCATCAAAAAGACAGTTAAAGATATTTTCCTTAATTTTTCAATATTAAAACCCAGATTTTAATGTAAATGTTGAACTATGCTTACAATGAACAGAGTGCTCATTCCTCTGGTTTAACAGTTTAACCTTGTCCCTAAATTTGATAATTTCTAATTTTTCGTTGAGACAGAGGTAGCAAGGTGCACGGAGGGAGTTACAAGTTCGGGCCTTTGTAAGGATTTTCCATTTCACAGTGGGTGTTTTGTCTTTTTCCTTTAAAGACCAATAGTATTTGGATAATGAAGTGCTGTATTTATAAGAACTATTACTGAAAAACAATGTGTGCTGATACCAGTGAGTTTTGAACGAGTTTTTAGTAGAACTGATATAAAACTTTATAGTATTAGGATTTTCAATTGTGGAGATGTTACAAAGATAAACTATGGAGCTAACTAGACAGTTATTATACAAAGGGCAACCTTTACGATTTCTACAATTACATCCACTGGTATAAGTTCTTTTGTCCTTGGTGCAACCTATTTGAGCATTGTAATTTACCGTGCTTTTGTATCATAATACTTGTTGAGGACTTTGTTGTTATGTTTTTTAATCATTTTTTTCTAGATTATTCATGCAACCATAGCTTAACTTGAGTGTATTAATATGATTAGTTCTACTTTGTATTGAGCACTTTTTTTAAGAATAGTGTTTCATTGGATAAGAAATATTATTCCCTCCATAAGTACCCTATACTCATATATATATATATATATATATATACACACACACACACACACACACACACACACTTTCTCTAATAATAAAGACTGCTGTATATTTATTTGTATATTTTCCTTTTATCATGCCCAGAACTTTGGATTATTGTTTTTTTTTTCTTCCATCTTAATGTAAGATACTCAATAGTAGCTACATCAATATATATATATTACCATCATTTTATATGGCCTACCAATATAAATATTTTGACAGCACGGGTCCCACTTGTAAAATGTTTTTTGGTAATTTTACTAAATGTTTTTTTTAGTGTTGTATTGATTGTTGTTTTGCTATACTAATGTATTGCTAGTCATTTTAATATAGAAATGTACTGTTGATTTTTGTTTGGGGTTCACTATTTGCCCATAGTTAGGACCCTAAAAGGTGCTACCACCTGTCAAGGTTGACCTGAGAACAACAGCAATTAAGTGAGGTTTCACACTCTTCACAACCTCCAATCTCCCAATTAGAAGTTTTGCTGCCAGATATAGTTTATCATCACACCATGGACATGAGAAATATAGAAAAATGCTTGTCATAGTATGATGGATAGGAAGCTTCATACAGATCAACCTGCTTCAGCATTTCAATCCTCACTTTGTGTTCTTTCATTTTTTACCTTGAACCAATGTACTAGATGAATAACAATTTATATGAGCTTTACAGAAAAATAAGAAATTTCCTTTCAAAGATTACAACTGCTGAAGTCTAAGATAACCTTAATAAGTTACTTCCTCAAGTGGTACAAGGAAACAAACAGCTTGGTAATGGATTGTATATATACTTGGGTTTAACTTGATTCTCAATAGAAGTCCAAAGCTAAAAAGTATCCTTTTTAGACTAGTTGCAATCCAAGTCTATAGAACCCAGTCTGTCCTGCTATTTATCTATAGATGGGAACGGAGAAGATATGGATTCATACTTTTCACAAGGGTATTAGCATGTCAGTGAATATAATAAATTTGATTAGAATTCAAACATGGCTCCCTAATTCCTTAATCCAAACTGCCATCCATTACTGCACCATATATATATATAAACTTATTTATAACTGGAACTTTGTATTTGTGCATGTCTGTGTGTGTGTCCATTACCTATACTCTGAAACGGCTGAACCGATTTTCTTGAAAATTTACAGAGTTGTATTATAAGCGTCTGCAAGTGTTCTTAGCTAGGTTTTGTGTTGAGGTACCCTTGATAAATATCGAAAATCGATAATCAAAAAAATCGGGCTATAGAAAGAGTGGTCCAATTTTAATCAAATTTGATACACTCATAGACATAAGAAACGATATTCAGAAGTTTCAAGGTTGCAGTTCTTACAATAGTGCAGAAAATTGATAATATACACACACACATATATATATATATATATATATAAAAGGCAAGATGTTTGTGCGTGTGTCTGTTTATCTGCCTGTATGTCTGTATTTATTTTTCAGCCCTTTTATTTTAGTTTTTGCTTTGGGTTTGGCTCTAAGTGGGTATAATTGTAGTTCTTAGTCTCAACCATGAGACCATTTACTCAGAGGACTAACTTAGCCTTCAAAATTCAGTTTATGACGAAAAAAACTTATTTGATATTGATACCAGGAAATCAAAATTTGACTTACATTCATTCATTTTTCTCTCAGTCTGCTGTTTCACTTTAACTGGAAACAACTATTGCTTTTTAGTCTTTTGTGCCAACGTCCAAAGAGTCTGAGCTTCAGGACCGTGGATTAGTTTTAAAGCTTTCATTATATCTGAGCAATGCCAGGCTATACTGCTAGTATCTGTAAACTCAGATAAAATTTAGAGGGAAAACAGATATTTTCAACATGTCATTTTAAGATATGCATTGTCAACCCTGTTTAAACAAAGAATGAGGAAAAAATTCTTATGCCGGAGGTTTGATCTAGTAAAGGAAGGGGTTGGGGGATATTGACTTTTACAGGGTTAACCTAGCAGAATCTTAGTAATTTCTTCTATGGAAGTGGGAGGTATGTGGCTTGACCATTGGGTTAGTAGTGGTAAATAGGGGGTGATGGGTAATTGCTTAGCCAAATTAAAAAAACTTATTGTGACTAATTGGAAGACTAAGATAATTATTGCAATTTATGTTCATTTCTATGACAACACGTAACTGATGATCTCTCAGTTTATTCAGAAGTACATTCTGATATTGAAATTCTAAAATATTAATTTTTTCTGTTAAACATAGATTACATCTGTTTATTAAGCTATTAGGGGTCCTAGCCTTGCCTATCAGCTTCCACTGTGAATTTAGGTTGTTTTCTTTTAATTCCCAGTATTTTCGACAAAAGGCTGTTTGATATCTTAAGTTAGGGTTAGTGAAGGAGTGCCTGTGTGTATAAAGCCATTGCTTCTGAAATTCTGATATAAACATTATATTTCTCCTTATTTTCCTGGGGGTAGATGGTGGCCTGACGGATAACATTAGCTTATCTCGGATCTACTATTACAGGGGTTTATAATCCTATTTTCTGTATTGGATTCACTACACTTCTTCAAGATTTGGTTATTGTGGAAGCTAATAATGTTATACATATTATTAGTACATGAAAAACTAATATTGATCATTTTCCTATTGAATAATTTACTCAGAGAATTATCTTTATGAAAATGTTTACTTATTAATTTAAGAAAGATCTTACCAATGTTGATAGTTGATAGCCGACAGAATGGGTGGTTGAACCATGTAATTTTCCTTTTCCTATGTTTACCTTTAGTCTTTTGTGATTCAGAATAACTAGTGGGAGTTAATTTATCTTTATATCCGCTACTCTGGGGGGCCTTATTATATCGTTTTTTTTGTTATACCTAAAGATTCTAAGGTCAGAGAATACTTGGCTAAAGAACCTTGTAAAAGTACTTGGTGATTTTTCATGATTTATTTCCAAAGATTCGTAAGAAACCTGTCACTGAAAGTATTGTCTATCACTAGCTACTACTTTTGTCAACTTTCTGGTAGCATTTGAATTCCACATCGGAAAAAAAAAACAAAATAAATGCACATCTTTTGAGGCTAGCTACAAATCAACCCAATTTTTAGCATTTTCATCAAATGTAAGTGCTGCTCAGTCAGGCCATGTACCATCAATTGCAACAAGTGATAATCAGAAGGCGAATATAGCAGGTGAGGGAGGACTTCCCATTTAAGCATTTTCAATTAGGTTTTTGACCGTTTTGTAACATGTAGCCTAGTGTTGTCATGTTGCAAACTTTGTCATATCTCTGTTCATATAACGGCTGTTTTTTTTTCCTTAATGCTCGGCTGAAATACACCAATTGATAGCAATTTGCCATGATAGTTTTGATCAATTTGAGCAGCTTATAATAAACTACACCCAACTGGTTTCACCAAATGCAAAGAAGCTTCAAACCATGGATATATGGCTTTGTTGCCAGTGTTGATGCATGGCCAGGCTTACTCCACGTTCTTTTATACTTAGGGTTATCATAGTGTTTCCACTTTTTATTGCTGGTCATGATACTGTGTCAAAACCTTTCCTTTTCTGCCACTGAAGCCTCTGTTCACATATCACAAGATGCAGTTTTTTGTCTTTTGGCTTCAACTCGTATGGTACACAATGTCCTTGCTTTTGAATTTTTCCTAATGCTTTCAAACATTTTGAAACTGTTGTGAGATTAACTCCTCATGATTCTACTAGTTAAGCTTGTGCCTAACATGAGTCTTCATGAAGTAATGCCTCCAATTCTTTGTCTTCAACATTTTTCGGTGTGCTAGAGCAATCTTCAACATCAAAATTATAATTCTTGAAGCATCTAAATCAACTTCTGCATATTGTTTCCAACAGAGCATGGTTGCTGTAAATCTCAAAAAGAATTCTGTGTACTTCAGCTGCAGATTTCTTTTGAATAATGTAGTGCAGTAAAATTCCCCACAAATACAATTTTTGGTATGAAATCTGACATGTTTTAATACCATGAAAAACAAAGTTGTTTACACTTTGGCAAAGTGACATTCACTGAATTTCAAGCTTGCTTAAGTACTTCCTTATAGATGTGTTACCATTTGAAACTACATGCACACAGTTCTAAGAATGCCATCTGTTGGTAAATAGCCAGAACTTATTCAAGGTCCTAATATATATTTAAATTAGGTTTTCATATGTCACATGATGTGCATGTATACATGGTATTTGAAACAAAGATATTCAAAAAATTCAATGAAGAGTCTGCAACTTTATTTGTCCTGACTTGACATATTAGCTTCGGTCATTTTCCAATCAGCATAACATAGCTTTCTTATTAAGTTACTTATATAAATATTTTCATCGCAATTGTTCTGATGAGCCTTGCTCATTGTTATCTCTAATTCAGGAATTTAGTACTAGATTGGCAGCTAGGTCTCAATCTCTCTGTTAAAATAGCTAAATATAAGTTTGATAATAATAGTCTATTTTCTCGTGTTTCTGACTTGTGGAACTCTCTTCCTGCTTTCTGGTTTCATGTTAACTGTGATTTTCAAAAACTCAAATGCAATGTCAATTGTCATCTTCTGTATCCTTAAATTCTGTCTTTTTAATGTTTTATTTTTTAATTTTCTTTCATTCTGATCAACCTCTTGCATCTTAGCGGCTTTACTGCCTTGCTTGAAGTGAAATGGTTAAAAATTTGTTTGGTCAAGTAATTTTCATTTTTGTGTATAAACTTTATTCTTGAAAAAAGAAGCAAAGTACAATTATATTATATCAGTTAGGCACCATTTGCGATACATGCTTGGGTGATCATGTCTCAAAAGAAATATGCAGTAGGTTGCCATTACTATCTGTGGTAGACTGACTGCCAACCAAGGCTGTAGAATCCAATCTGTCTGGTTATTTGACCCATAACTGGAGGGAAGAGTTGGATTTATATTTTTCCCAAGGGTATTTGTGCATAAATTCAACTGGAATTCAAACTTTAACTATATATTCAGCATTATTTGCAATGACTTATTGTCGCTTATCTATGACTTCAGTTATTTCATTTCTAACACCCGATAAAATATTTATACACTGACTCATCAAAACCAAATTTTGGGAGAAATGTGAAGAAGTAAGGGGGTAAAAGTACAGTTGCTTTTGCTCGGGTGCACAACTTAATGCAATAAAGTTTCATTATTTTTTTGAAAAATTTAATTTTCCTTAACATACAAAATCCGCCCACTATTTAAAAAAAAATTTAATGATTAAAATAACAAAAAATTATTTAATAAAAATGCAATATTGTTTTTTGCATCTTCTTCTATGTGTCCTGTTCCTTCAGGACGTTGGCGATCATGGTTCTCCATGTCTCCCTATCCCTTGTGGTTCTTAGTATGTTTGCTCCTGTTACACCACACTACCCCCGTTCCATCATCCACCTGATCAGGCCCTGCAAATATGCTATCTGCTGCCTTCCTCTGTCTCTCTTTCCTTCTATCTGGCCAGTCAGTATCAGGTTCTCCAGGCTGTCCTTCCTCATTAGCGTGTCCCATGAACTTCAGTTGTCTCTTCCTGATGCTCAGTATTAATTTACTTTTTGGTGCCATTCTTTCCAACACCTCATCGTTGCTTGCATGCTCAGTCCACAATATCCGCAGCATCCTTCTGTAGAACCACATTTCTGCTGCTTCCAGTTTTGTCCGTATTTTCGAGGATATTGTCCAGCATTCACTGCCGTATTGAAGAACTGACATCACATAGCAATCCAGCACTTTTTTCTTTGTTTCTAGTGAAATTTTCCTGTGTGTTAGTACTTTGCATATCCTTCCTTTAAGTTTTTATATATAAAAGAATCTTTCCATTTCACCCTGCATTTGTGAGAACTATATAAATCATAAGGCTAAACACTTCAAAAAGTTGGAATTTGGTTCCTTAAAGAAATATTTATGCATGGCCAATTGTATGTTGCATGCTCAAGAGTAAGAAATCATAAGAATTTATTCTTTGCTATTCAAAAAAAATTTTCCTAAAACATATATTGTTTACCATGAAGTCCTAGTAAATTAAAGAAATTATTAAAATGCAAAGTAATGTTTTTGTCAAAGTCGTTTTTCCTAAAAAAAATCAGCTTATTCAAATTTCATCTGGTCCTAGGCATGATGGTAAACTGCATCAAGGCCTCTGATTGGGAGGTTGTGAGGAGCATGGAACCACCTCTTAATTACTGTTGTTCCCAGGTTCACCCTGACTCAGAGTGATAGCACCTGTTAGGGTCCCAGCTATGGGAAAATAGTTAACCCCCAAACTGGGATCAAAACATTATGAAAGTATAAATTTTTAAAATCTGACTAAATCAACCTTCTTACTATAACTGAACAATAAAAAAATACCTTGAAACCCCACCTTTTTGGCATTAAATAACCCACAGAGGTGTTGATATGTCGTGAAACAAAACTCAAACTTCATCAATTGGTTTGCAAAATTCAATGAAACAGAATTTGTAAACCTCAACAAAAAATGTTACTGATTACTTCAACAATACTAAATACTGTGATAATTTCAGTGTGTTGTAAAAACATTCTTGTATTCCAAAAATCACAAATGGTAAACCAACCGTCAAATAAATGTCAATGTAAAATTTCCTTGAAAAACAAATACTTTCTGGGCTTTTATTTTGATTTTTATATTTAAATATCATGCCTGTTCATGAGAAAAGTGACTGAGGTTCTCCATAGCTTTCTTTTTTCTTAGGAAAGATTTTGGAATGGTTTCTATTGCCTTCTCTATGGCTTTGAATTCAGTGTTGTCATTGACTTGCTACCACTCAAGCTTAGAAGGCCCAGTCTATGCTATTTAATTACCCCACAACTGGTGAGGAAAAAGATAGTTTCATGCCTTTTCAAAAAGCATTTATGTGAAATTGAACAGATAAGGCTAGAACTGGACACAATATTAACAAATTAAGTTATACAGATGACACGGCTTTAATGGCAAACACAGGAAGAAAACCACAAGAAGTATCAGAAAAGGAAACAAAAAAAAGCACTAACCATCGATTTTATGAAGATAAAATGTATGTTTATTAATAAGAGGGAAAGCTAAAGTTATGAGCTATGGATTAGAAATGTCAAATTTGAGTAAGCACAAAAATTCAACGGTCTAGGAAGTGTTTGAATGTGAAAACTTGTTGATTGTCCCTCTTGTATATTGGGGACAATCAACAAGTTTATCTTCATACCCTGCCTGGTGGCAAACGCTGCTGGTGGCACCAGGGGTGGCGGTCCCGCCATAGCCACCAAAACTGTGATATTGCCCCTGGTCGGCGGCTGATGAAGACAGGGTATTGCACATGCTAACACACGTATATTACAAATGTGACACACAAATACTAAGGTTTACTTGAAAAAGCAAAATATGTCTTCTTAAAGCTAAACAGTGTGTTAAAAAAAACAGGAAAAATTTGTTAGGAACAAAAAAAAGTGTTGAACTGCTATTTGTTATCATTCATTTTTAGATGTCTATGAATTCCGGACACTTTTCTGACATAAGAAGTGGATACTTTAAGCAACAGAGATGATGCATGCAGTAGGGATGCTTGCAATATGACAGTTTGTGAGTAAAGATTAATGAACAAGATTGAAAGGGGCACTTGTACATTGAATCAGAAAGAGACAGCTGAAACATCTGGGTCGCATAATGTGGAAAGAGGGCTTGGAGAATTTGAAACTCACAAGAGTGGAAACAAGTAACCTACCTAACAAACTTATGCAAATGAATGGCAGAACAGAGACTGGCAGGATATAAACATTTTTTACAGCTATAAAGGATAAAAAGTTATGAAGAGTCACCCATATCCTGAAGAGACACATGAAATAAAAGAAATGTTACACACATTCACTTTATTGTTTGAGAACATATAAATTTAATACATTTTATTTTGGGGATGATTTCTATAAGAAAGTTAGGGACTAATGGATATATATTAAACTTTAGTTTGATACAAAACTATCTTAGTTAAGCACAAATTAACTGAGAATTGTCTGCAAGACTATTAAATACAGAAATTGTCTTCTTGGTGTAAGATTATCAAGTCTCTATTAAAAAGGATTGATAACAATAATATTCTATGTGGTCATCGAATCTGAAAAAAAAACAGTGTGGGGATGGAGGGGTAGATTTAAAGATGGTCACAGGAAATAAATATCTGTCTGAGAGTTCCATTATTTTGAGGGTTAATGAATCTGTCTTGGGCTCCTCTCCAGATATACGTCAACAGCCAGAGTCAATAATAGATCTGTCGTTGCAATATCACGAGATTTGAGCCTTTCGGTTTTTTTGTTATTGTCATTGTTTTTGTCGATCTTTCTCTGCATTCATCCACTTGTCTTCCTTACTCTTCTGCTTAGAAAAATATACCTCTCGCCTGGGGTCTGATATTTTGTGAAGAAGGAGAAAATGTAAAGAGAAAGAATCTAGCAAAGAGCGGGATGGAGCAAGTGGGGAAACAGAAAGGGGAAGAGCTTGGTAGGAGAAAGAACCTAGTCGAAATAAAAGAGAGGGGATGGGCCTGAGGGAGAGAAAGAAAGAACCTGCTAAATTATGTAGGGAAGCAGGGTGGGGAAAATGGAATAAAAAGAGTGAGTGATAGAGAGGCTGGTAAAAGGAGAAGAAAGTCAAGTGAGCAGAAATTATCTAATATAGGGAAAAAGAAAGAAGAAAAGACACAAGTAGAGAGAGAGAAGAAAGACATTGTTGGAAAGTTAGAGAAAGAAAGAATAAAAAAGAAGAGATGAGGAAAGGATATAGTGAAAGAGACTGAAAAGTAAATAGATGGAAAAAGCTTGTTAAAGACATGGGAAAGGAGAGTGATTGGAAGAGAGATGTAAAGAGGTTGGCAAAGTGAGGAGGAAAAGAGAGAAAAAGAACCTGGTATATGAGAAAAGAAAAAGAGGAGTAAAGTGCATGTTAGAGAGATGGAAAAAAGAGAGAGGTGGAAGGCAAGAGAGAGAGAGTAAGAGAAATGGAAAAAGGGAAAATCCTGGTAGATGATGAGGAAGAGTGAAGGAATGAAAAGTTGAAAGGATTCTGGAATATAAAGATGGATAGCTTTGTGGAGAGAGATGAAAGGGGAAGAATTTGTAAGAATGAGGGTAAGAATCTCATGGAGGTAAGAGAGCATGAAAGAACCTAGTAGAGAGGGAGCAGAAGATATTGAAAAGGAGTGGTAAAGAGGCAAAGATTCTGGTAAAGGAGAGAGAGGAGGAAAGTGCTTTGTAGATTATGAAGGAGAGAGAATAGAAAGATAGAACTTAGCAGAGAGAGATGGAGAGCCTGATAACGGGAGAGAGAGAAGGAAAGTGTTTGGTAGATTACGAAGGAGAGAAAAAGATAGAAAAAATTTAGTAGAGAGAGATGGAGAGCCTGATAAATGGAGAGAGAGAGAGAGAGAAGGAAAGTGTCTGGTAGATTATGAAGGAGAGAGAAAGATAGAAAGAATTTAGTAGAGAGAGATGGAGAGCCTGATAAATGGAGAGAGAGAGAGAGAAGGAAAGTGTCTGGTAGATTATGAAGGAGAGAAAAAAATAGATAGAACTTAGCGCAGAGAGATGGAGAGCCTCATAAAGGGAGAGAGAGAGAGAGGAATGATGGAAAGAACCTAATAGAGGATAAAAAGAAAAATGTAAAGAGAGTAGGAGATGAGGAGAGAGGTAAAAATCCTGCTAGAGAGATGGAGGAAAGAAAGAATGAAAATAAAAGGGCCTGGTAAAGAGATGAGGAGAGAGAGAGAGAGAGAGAGAGTGTGTGGAAAGAGCCTGATAGATAGAAAAGAAAAAGTGAGGAAAGATCCTGGTAGAGAGACGGAGAAAAGAATGGAAAAAAAGACAAGATCCTGAGAGAGTTGGGGGAGGAGTGATAGAGAGAGTATCTGTGTTGGGCAGTGGGTGAGGGCACAGGAAAGAAAGCTCATATTTCATGGAGCTGTGGCAGTTATTTTTGACATTTTTCTAATCTTTTTCAATTGTTTCAATTCTTGGCTATCTACCAACTGTTGATGAAACCTCAGCATGACCATCACTCAACTCTCTCTCTATCTTTCTCTACCCCCTCTTCCCTACTATGTCTCAACCTTTTCTATGATAGAGGTGAACCTTGTCTGTAAGCAACTGTCAATTCTGCTGATGACAAACCAGATCTGTCGGCCTCCATGCACTGATGGTTCTTCCATCTGCATCTGTTAGGCCAAATAGAATTTCTGCACCCCCACCCCAACTCCTCAGGCATCATTCCTCTTCTACAAGAGTTTTTTTTGTTGTTTTTTTTTTAAACTTCTATGTAATGTTATGTCCAGCATGTTAGTGATACAATAACGCACTTGGAGTATTAGACTGGATGTCAAGAGATCTGTAGTTCAAGACAGAATTGTTTGGACATTGATGTTATACATTTAAATATATATATTTTTTATCTGAGATTTCAAGATGGGCTAGTTTGAGTGTTTACAAATTGTTTTAAAACTGAAATTCCAGTAGTCAGTAATACCACACCCTCCCTCTTTGCAGTGGCAATGAATAGGTCCAAAGATTACTGAGGTAAAAGGGGGTAATTCGAAAAAAAAAGGTGGGATGGTAGTGGTTAGTATGAGAGCCAAGGAATTTTATTTTACATATTTTAGTGGGGGTCATTGAGCTGTGTTAGTAGGGAAAGAAAAGGTGGCAGTAGAGGACAGTAAAGAAGTAAAAAGGGGGCAGTAGTGGACAGAAAAACTTAGTGGTAGTATTTGACAAGGTGGCATTAAAACAAAGTAATGTTTTTTAATTTTTTTAAAGCATGTTTAGATTAGGGTTTCATTCAGCAGATTTAGTGAGGAAAAAGTGGGCAGTAGTTGGGAGTTAAAAAAAAGTAGGCCATAGTGGATGCCAAAGTAACATTAAAATTTTAAAAAAAATAATTTTTCACATTTTTTCAAGTTGCGTTTCAATTAGCCCAGCTTCTTTCCGAGCCAATTCTCAGTGCGTTTCAACCTGATATTAATAAGCGGTTATATATATTTATTCTTAATTATACTTTAGAACATGTACAAAATACTACATTTTGTTTTGACATTGAAAGAACAATGTTACATCAAATAGTTAATAATGATGATTATTACCATTATTAACTACCTGATGATACATTGTTTTTTTAATGTTGAAACAAAATGTACAATTTTTGTCAGTTAAGAGACATGACTAACTGGGCAGAAGATTATCCCGCAGTAGGTTACCATTGATTTCTGTGGTAGACTGGTTGCCATCCAAGGCTATAGAACACAATCTGTCCTGCTATTTAACCCATAACTGGAAGAAAGAGACGGATTAATACCTTTCCCAAGGGTATTTGCGCGTAAGTGAATACAATGGATTCAACTGGAATTCGAACTCGGCTCCCCGATTTCACGTTCTGAGCCGATATCCACTGGACCACAACGCACATCCTCTTTGTTTGTATTCGACTCTGCTTTGCTGCAGCGAAGTGGGCATGCGGTGGCGGTGTCGTAGGCATTGTCAGCTCGCATCGGCGGCGGAGGCAATGACTAACGGCAAAACAGTAGACAACGTGCAGCAGCAGCAGTGAACCACGGAAGCTGGTGACGGTGTGCCAGGCTTAGATGGACAAGATCTAACGCACACGACAGGCTCACAGAAACTTCAGCTGTCTTTTCCTGATGTTAAGTATCAGTTTCTTTTTCATTTTCATCCTTTATCTGACCTGTGAGTATCAGATTCTCTAAGCCCTCCTTCCTCATTACATGTCACAGAAACTTCAGCTGTCTTTTCCTGATGTTAAGTATCAGTTTCTTTTTTGTGTTCATTCTCTCCAAAACCTCGTCATTGCTCATGTGCTTCATTCATGGTGTCCTCAGCATCCTTCTGTAGCAGCACATTTCAGTTGCTTCAAGTCTTTCCTTCATCCTTGATCACTTTTCATTTGTGGAATTCTCTTACAGCTTCTTCCTTCCCAATCACCTTTGATCTTCAAAAATTGATATCTCGTATTCTTTTATTGCCCTCTCACAAAGCCAGGTAAAAAAAAGAAAAAACTATTTACTACTAAACTAGAAAAAACAAAAAATGGACAAGCAAAGACATATACAAAAATTTCTTTTGTAATTGAAGAATTAAATTAAAAAAAAATATTTAAACAAGAAATAAATTTAAAAAAACAATTCACCTATTTTGAAAATAATTTAGAAAACCCTACAATATCCTGGAATATTAACCATCTCTGATTCCAGAAATAATATAATGATACATGATCTTTTGACACTCTTTTGAAAAAAAAAACTGTCATTCTATACAAGCACACACACACACACACACACACACACACATATATATATATATATATATATATTTACATGCATAGGCAAGCATGAACACACAAAGAAGAAAATTCAGCCTAACACCAATAAAAAATGCATAAATTATTTTTTAACTTAATATAAAAATTACAAGAACACAGCCAGACAATTGCTGATATCTCCTGATGAGTAGACTGAGCAATTGCCAAAGATTTTGAGTCGATGTGCTGAATATAATTTTGATGAGTTAAGTGACACATTTTATATTTGTTTTTATCCTACATATATGTATGTGTGTGTGAAAGTGGTCACTATTTTCTAACTGCCGCCCCATTGGTCTTGCAGCCAACTGGGTGGCAGTCAGTATATGTTTGGAAACTGTTTTCTACTTTTTCAAAGTTTTTTCCCTTGTATTATTAATTCTTTAGCTTTTCAGATAAAATTTAATGGGCTCAAAAAAAAATTACTCAGGTCAAATTACTAACTGCTTTTAAGTCTTTCAATAAAATATTTTCATTATTAATGCTTGACAAGTTTTCTTTAAAAAAAACTATTAACAACTAAATAAGAAAAACAAAAAAATGAACAAGCAAAGACATATATAAACAAAGATTTTCTTTGTAATTTAAACATTAAATAAAAAAATATGACTGTTAAGGTTTTATGAAGGCAGAATAAAAGATATTTTCCAGTTAAATCAGAATAGACTAATTGGAGTAGATAGACTAAACTATCGCCCGGTTCACACTCCATCCACGTCTATTAAACAGGTGAAGAGGCTCATCCCTTGTTCCCTGTTTAGGATGTGGTTTCCGGCTTTCTCTTTTCCAATCTTTTCACTCTTACGTAGCCCCCTGCACATCAGTGGCGTTACTGCCTTGCTCGGGGTGATATGATTTTAAAAAAAACAAACTTGCATCTGTATTTGTATTAAAATCTTGTGCAATCATACGTTGTTAGTGAGCTGGGGTTTCCAAGGTATTTACTCAATGCTTTCTGTTTCTATACTGTGTTGAAAAATCTGTAAAAGGAGATGTTGACAGTTGTCCCTAACACTGTGGAAACCTCACCTGGTCAAATTTGGTTACCTGGATGATTTCCAGCAACACCTGTCGACTGAATGACTTGTCAACAGTTCTGACTTTTACAATTGCTAATTTACCTTATTTTCTTACTTTCATTTTTTTTTTTTTTGTGTTGCCCCTCAAACAAGGCATTTTACTGCCACTGTTGTGCAGGGGGTTACATAGGAATGTTATGAGAAAGAGTGACAGGTTACAGGGAGTGTCAGGAAGAGGGTATGAGAAGAAAAAGAATACTGGAGAAAAGAGTATGAGAGAGAGGATGTAAGTTAGTGAGACAGGAGATGAATATTGACTTCGCATTTAAATTCTTGGTGATTATAGCTGTCGGGAAAGCAAATAAATGGAAAGGAATTCCACAGGCGGGAAGTGTGAGAAAAGAAGCTGATGGAGTAGAATTTGCATTTACATTTTATTGGTTTCACAGTGAAAGGGTGGACCTAGTTGCTAATCTTGTGGCTCGAGGAAATTTATATATGGGGGTACCAGTGAGTTAAGTTCATATGAGCAGAAGCCATGAAAGTATTTGTAGAAGAGACACAGGGAAGCCACAATGCATCGGTGAGAAAGTGACTGTATCCTAGCTGCCAAGTCGGGATCGATCACATTACAGATTCTCCCTTGGATTCGGTCGAGGACACTTAGGTGGATAACAGGAGCACCTGACCAGATATGGCAGCAATGTTCAATGCACAGGCAGATGGTAGGTTTGTATATATGCAGGATTGTTTCAGACGGGAAAAACTTCCTGGCCCTGCACAGAGAACCGACCTTCTTAGCAGCGGATTTAGCTATGGCTTCTATATAGTTATTCCACTTGAGGTCTGATGTAAGAGTTAATCTGAGGAGGCGCAGTGTTTTACTTTCTGGGAGACTCGCCTGTCCATGCTAATCCGCGGGAGGAATGATTGTCTATGATGGTTAATAGATAGCAGCTTCTTTTTGGAAGCATTATAATTCATGAGCCATTTCTTACCCCAGTCCACCATGGATTGAAGGTCTTTTTCAAGCTCAGCAGTGAAGTTTGCTTTGTCAGCCTCGGCAGATTTTTGATAGAGATGAGAGTTAACCGTAGTGTTGTCAACATATATTTTCTCTCAAATTGACTAATTCACTTCTTACACTAGCCTCAAAAGTTATAAAACTCTTAAAGTTCATTCAAACCTTTTTTGTGACAAAGGAAAAATTACATCAAAATTTGATGACCAGTTGAACTTTGTTAGTCAAGCTTTACAAAGATTTACAAAACTATTACCTGTATTTTGATTTAAAATTTTAAGTGTGTAATATTTAGTCTATAATTACTATTCATCACTTAATATTTTTCATTATTAGGCTGAATATCTATTAATGTACCTGTATACACTATTTAATTTTGTTGTGTTCCAGGTCATCTCTGATCTCAGTTCTTCATACCCTATTGCTACATCATTTATTTTATTTGGTGGTGTTGTGGATCTTCATCACCAATCTGTTGTGGAATTGTGGCAAAACTTTGCCTCAAAGTTGTAGTAACCGGTTTGTACCGGAAGTAAAACATGGAACAAGAAGGTTCAAAACAGTGTATTAGTATAACAAGATATTCAAAGTGTTTATAAGTAATATAGAAATAAACAAGTCCAAAGTTTTTATAATGTTGCCTGACTAGTAGCTGTTGTTAACTGCTGTACTTGACTGTTTCGTTAAACTGCTGTAACAAATTGCTCATAACTGCTATGTTGACTGCTTTTTAACTGCTCTGTACTAGCACTAGTTGACTGCCTCAACTGCTCTCAACCCCTCTTCACTGCTTCTTAGAAGTTACACAGATATATGGCAAGAGGAAGAGTTCCTTCCTCGTAGGAGGGTACTATTGTTATATATCGACAAACAACAAACACGCATATATATATAAAAATCTAAAGTTATATTTTTATTAATGACGATGAACCGTGTAGCATAGGGAACAGAGAATTGAGAGAGCGCGCTTCTAATGGGTTGACGGGAGTGTAGTCTTATCTGTTGTGTCTCTCTTCACCGGCCGATCTCTGTTGCTCCTCTACTGGCGAATCCGTGTGCCGAGGTCTTTTTATAATCTTCCAGAACCGGGACTTTTTCTTCCGGTTTTGCCTCGCCCACGCATGCCCACGTAATTCTCAGAGACACCTGTTCTGTTTGCCTCTGTAGTTATTTCCGCTGCTGCCGGAAATAAGGTCAAACGACATCCGTTCCTTTCAACGACCGGAAACACCCTCGCTTGCATCAGCCTTCCTCGGGTGGGGCCAGATTGTTATATTACACTATAACAAGTAGAGTTAGCTTAGAAGATTATGATCCCATCACACTAACCATCATGGCCTTGTATTTGAAGGTCTCTAGTCAATATAGGTAGTTGTTGAGTGACCAGTTTGTCTTGCTTCATGGCTAGATGTCCAGAACAGTAGATCACAAGTTCTTGTTTTGCTCACCAAAAATATCAGGAATGCGTCCATAGAGCTGTGATTTAGTTGAATGTTGTCTCCAAGAGATGTTAAGTATAGCTCTCAACATCTGAGTGTAGGTTCAAGTTTAGCCTGCAAGGATTTAGTTAATGTCCAAGCAGTGGCACCATATGTTAAAACCACCTCTATAGTGGCTTGAAAGAATCTTAGTTTCAGGTTATCTGGTAAATATACAGTATAGTAAAATGTATCAGTTCTGAAAGGAAATCAGTATATTTCTGAATAACAGTAGAAAACTAATCCCCAAATTTATGCCCAAAAGAATCTTATCTTAATATTAATGCAGTCATTATGTCTGGATCAGGATTGTGGTGTTTTCATAAAATTCACTGTTTGAATTGTCAAATCATCTCTAACCAGATTACACTAGCCTTGGACAGGTGCAGTTGAGGGGTCAACATAAGAATCTATTCATGCAATGACCCATTTTGCATGAGAGTAATAGTAATAGTATATTATTATTTGGTTAAGCTCAGACATTCATGTGTTTATGATGCTAACCATCACAGCCCTGCATCAAGGTCAGAAGGTCATTAGGGTGGCATTCTGTGTCATTACATAACTAGTCAATGTAGGTGATCCAACCCATCATGCTCCATAGCTTGGTGTCCAGAGCAGTAAATCACTTGCAAGTTTTTGTTTTACGCTCCAGCAATATTCTGCAAAACACATTCTACATTCACCAAATATTGTAGAAATATCAGGAATAGGTTTATAGAGCTGTGATTTAGTTGGATGTTATCTCCAAAAGATGTTAGGTTCTGGGTATGACAATAAACTGCATCCCACAGCATGGCCTATGAGAGGGAGGTTGTGAGGAGCATGGAACCACATCTTAATTGCTGTTGTTCCCAGGTTCATCCTGACCCAAGGTGGTAGCACCTGTTAGGGTCCCAACTATGGTTAAATAGTTTATCTCCAAACTGGGGTCAAAACACTATGAAAGTATAAAAATAGACTTTTATAGAAAAATAGACATTTTTTAATTAAAAAATATTACCAACAATACATTTTTGAATGAAAAAATTATTACCATAACACATTTTTGAAGGAAAAAAAGATTATTGCCGTAATACATTTTGGAATACAAAACTAGAAGACATTTTCAGTTTTCTAAAATAAATTTTCATTAAAATTTGACTAAATCAATCTTCTCACTATAACCAAAAATTAAAAAAATATCTTAAAACCCTACCTTTTTGGCAATAATAACCCATAGAGGTTGATATGCCATTAAACAAAACTCAAACCAAGAGACGTTAAGTATAGCTCTCAGCATTGAAGTGTAGGTTCCATCAAGTAATGTACACACAGTGGCACCATATATTAAAACCATTTCTATAGTGAAAGGATCTTCACTTGAAGTTGTCTGGTAGATGAGATTTCTATATTACATCCTTTTTATTCAAGGCAGTCCAGGCTTTAGCTTTGCAGGTTTTCACATCCTTTCCAGTAGAATTTATCTTGCTTCTTAGCTAAGTTAAAGATCCAAAAGACTTTATCAATTCACTTGAGGCAGTTTTTATTGAACCTTGATGGTTGAAACCTATGAATTCCCAATGTGCCAGCTTCCTTCAATAGAAAATCTGGGTGTGTCAAGATAACTTGATCCTTCTAATTTTTACATTCATTTTAGTGTCTTCATGTATTTTGGATTTGATATCAAAATCCTATAATTTGATTTTTGAAATGGGAAAACCACCACCTCCAATGGCAACAACTTTTGTTTAATGCATTAACCCTATAATTCACATTTTTGAAATGAGAAAATCCTCATCATCATCATCAATAACATGAACAACTTTAACTCAATGCATTAATCCTATAATTCACATTTTTGAAATGAGAAAATCCTCATCATCATCATCATCATCAATAACATGAACAACTTTAACTCAATGCATTAACCCTATAATTCACGTTTTTGAAATGAGAAAATCCTCATCATCATCATCAATAACATGAACAACTTTAACTCAATGCATTAACCCTATAATTCACATTTTTGAAATGAGAAAATCCTCCTCATCATCATCAATAACATGAACAACTTTAACTCAATGCATTAACCCTATAATTCACATTTTTGAAATGAGAAAATCCTCATCATCATCATCAATAACATGAACAACTTTAACTCAATGCATTAACCCTATAATTCACATTTTTGAAATGAGAAAATCCTCCTCATCATCATCAATAACATGAACAACTTTAACTCAATGCATTAACCCTATAATTCACATTTTTGAAATGAGAAAATCCTCATCATCATCATCAATAACATGAACAACTTTAACTCAATGCATTAACCCTATAATTCACATTTTTGAAATGAGAAAATCCTCATCATCATCATCAATAACATGAACAACTTTAACTCAATGCATTAACCCTATAATTCACGTTTTTGAAATGAGAAAATCCTCATCATCATCATCAATAACATGAACAACTTTAACTCATTGCATTAACCCTATAATTCACATTTTTGAAATGAGAAAATCCTCATCATCATCATCAATAACATGAACAACTTTAACTCAATGCATTAACCCTATAATTCACATTTTTGAAATGAGAAAATCCTCATCATCAATAACATGAACAACTTTAACTCAATGCATTAATCCTATAATTCACATTTTTGAAATGAGAAAATCCTCATCATCATCATCATCATCAATAACATGAACAACTTTAACTCAATGCATTAACCCTATAATTCACGTTTTTGAAATGAGAAAATCCTCATCATCATCATCAATAACATGAACAACTTTAACTCAATGCATTAACCCTATAATTCACGTTTTTGAAATGAGAAAATCCTCATCATCATCATCAATAACATGAACAACTTTAACTCAATGCATTAACCCTATAATTCACATTTTTGAAATGAGAAAATCCTCATCATCATCATCAATAACATGAACAACTTTAACTCAATGCATTAATCCTATAAATCCTGTTTTTGAAATGGGGAAAGCCATCGTCAACAACTTTCACTTAATGCATTAACTGCATGGATTTTGCTGCTGTTAACATTTTTATGAAACTGATAATGAACAACATTTCTAATGAGTTCTTTCGTTGGGGAGATCATGTGATCAAGTTTGGAACTAAATTATTAATAATATTCTTATTATCTAAAAGAAACAGATATAAATTACTCTTAGTAGTATTACTAAACAACATTAGGAAATAACATTTTCACCTCAAAAATTGGAGAACAGACAGATTGATACCTTTTCCAATGGTATTTGCACGTAAGTGAATACAAGGAATTCAATTAGAATTTGAACTCGGCTCCCCGATTTGCTGTTTCGAGTCAATATCTACTGCATCACAACGCACATACATGCCAATCTAGTAGTATGCATAAGTTTATGTGGTTAGGGAACCAGGAAAAAAGCTCATCAGAGCAGTTGCTATGAAAATATTTGTAGAAAAGACAGAGGGAAGTCACATTATGTCAGTGAGAATGTGACTGAAATTTAGATGCCAAGTAAGGATCTTTTATATTGCAGATGAAACTAATAAATTGTAAATGCAAATTCTACTGCAGCAGCTTCTTTTCTTGCACTTCATGCCTGTGGAATTCACTTCCATTTTCTTGCTTTCCCAACGACTATAATCTTGAGTGAGTGAATGGAAGGGATACAAAAAGAACAAGTATTGGGAGTGACAAGGGGGGACAGCGGCAACTGGAAGTCCATGATTACATATGTAATGAAGGAACACATGAAAAAAAAAAAAAGAAATTCCTCTCTAGTGTTGTTCTTTGTCCAGTAATTTTTACTTCATTCCCCATTATTTTGTTGTTTTTCTTTTTCTGATGGTCTTCAACTATAGAACTATAAAAGACCTAATATTTTTATGACACAGAAGACACTATTTTACCCACCCCCCAAATATTTACCTCGCTTACCTTTCCACAAAAATTCAAGAAAACTAATCATAAATGTGCGTTGTGGTACAGTGGATATCGGCTTGGAACGAGAAATCGGGGAGCCAAGTTCAAATTCCAGCTGAATGCATTGTATTCACTTACGTGCAAATACCCTTGGGAAAGGTATTAATCCGTCTCTTCCTTCCAGTTATGGGTTAAATAGCTGGACAGATTGGGTTCTATTGCCTTGGTCAGCAACCAGTCTACCGCAGAAAGCAATGGCAACCTACTGCGGGATAATCTTCCTGCCCAGTCAGTCATGTCTCTTTCGAGACATGATCGCCCAAGCGTGTATCACATATGGCACTTAACTGACTGACTGAATCATAAACTCAATAACAAAAGCATATTTTTCTTTTCTTACATTTGGCATTTACTAACTATAGCTTAGTTTGAAACAAGATCACATTTGGGTACTTGGTGAAGATTGAACTCACTTCATTAGTCAGTCAGTTAAGTGCCATACGTGATACACGCTTGGGCGATCATGTCTCGAAAGAGACATGACTGACTGGGCAGGAAGATTATCCCGCAGTAGGTTGCCATTGCTTTCTGTGGTAGACTGGTTGCTGACCAAGGCTATAGAACCCAATCTGTCCTGTTATTTAACCCATAACTGGAAGGAAGAGACGGATTAATACCTT
Source organism: Ascarosepion bandense (assembly GCA_037127315.1). NCBI lineage: Eukaryota > Metazoa > Mollusca > Cephalopoda > Sepiida > Sepiidae > Ascarosepion > Ascarosepion bandense. The sequence continues at coordinate 3,932,939 of JBBBDQ010001734.1, forward strand.
TCCCAAGGGTAATGAGCTGAAAAACTAAGATTACTCTTCCTCAGTGAGATTGTTTTTTTTTTTTGTCATTTTTATCAACATGAAATGAAGTTTATATGAGGTGAAATAATTTCTTTGAGAATCTAATAAAAAAGAAGAGAAAAGAACAGAAGAAAAAAATATATATTAAAATGGCTTGATTTTTGTGTCTGCTATTCCAGTTGGATTCTTTGCATTCATTTACACGCAAATACCCTTGGAAAAGGTATTAACCCATCTCTTTCCTCTAGTTATGTGTTAAATAACAGGACAGATTGGGTTCTATAGCCTTGGTCAGCAACCAGTCTACCGCAGAAAGCAATGTCAACCTACTGCGGGATAATCTTCTGCCTAGTCAGTCATGTCTCTTTCGAGACATGATCGTCCAAAGTGTGTATCACGTATGGCACTTAAGTGACTATCTGAATATAATAGTTGGAAACATGATTATAACTTCTAATGGGCATAAAGTGGGGGATCATTTTTATATTGTTATGAAGTCATAAACTGATCCTCCACTAATTACTACTTAATAATATAATAAATCTCTTCACCCTCTAGCTATGAGTCAAATAACAGGACAGATTGGGTTCTATAGCCTTGGCTGGCAACCAGTCTACCACAGAAAGCAATGGCAACCTACTGCAGGATAATATTCTGCCCAGTCAATCATGTTTCTTTCGAGACATGATTGCCCAAGCATGTATCACATATGGCACTTAACTGACTGAACACAGCAAAATTGGCTCATCATAGCATAATTTTTGTTTGCGCAATATTACTAACTTGGAAAATAAAACAATTTAAAATCCAATCAGGTCACCTGTTTCAGAGTAATTTTTTAAAATTTATTGTAGATTAGCAAAAATGTGCCTAAAGAGGATAATTGCTGGTTTGTTTACTGCTAATTAAAGAGCTGTTTTCATAATAAAAGGAATAAGCAAGAAAAAATCTTGACTTGTCTGCACTCTTTTCCAGCAGTCATAGTGACAGGACAGTGATATGAATATGATGATAATGACAGTACTAATACTTAGCATTTGAAAATCATAATATAAATTGCATAGAAAAAATTCTTAACCTGTCTTCAGTGTCCTTCAGTAGCCAGTGACAATAATGATAATAAAGCTTAATGATAATTAGTACTTGCAAATCATCATAATATAAATTCTATAAATAGAAAGTGACTTCATATCAATATAACAACAAAGAAATATTTTAAGTGCTACAAAAAACAGTAATTTGTCTCCTGAAGTCACAAAGCACATAGATTTCCTAACGAGTTGAGCCTACCAAGGGCTACATTTAAGCAATTTTTCTTAAAATAGAAATTCTGGTATATTGTGTTAAAAATTTTTAAAAAAATGTTGATTTAATTTTGATTCTTTCTATAAATTTAAACTAATGCACTTGATTACAGTGGCTTTTGTAATTGAAATATCAAGCGCTGAAAAATTGGTTGATAAGAATATTGTTAAAATCATTATTATGAAGAATAGGTAGTCTAAAGCAATGTTTCTCACTGGGTGTTTCCAGAACCCTAGGGTTCCACAAGTGATTCTGCAAGAAACTTTAATAAATAAGCTAATGTATTTTTGAGTCATTTTTGTTTAATTTTATATTCCTAATTTTCCTATACACATGCAGCACATTGTTAGAAAATTCTTGGTTATTATAAAAAAGATTTATATTATTTAAAATTATAATAATAGAGTATGGATATTTATCCCATCTCTCCACTAAGACATGATGTTACACAGGGTCAAATCTTTGATGAGGAACTCTAGCATGTATGCCCAGGTCAGGCCAGGTCCCCAAAATTACCCAGCTCCCACAACTGCTGGTTGTGCTGGCTTCTGTGGCAAACATTGATCTACTCTTTTAGTATAATGGGGTAGTGCAGGCTCAGCCAATTGTAACAGAGGGTAGGGCACCTCTCAGTATTTTGTTTTTCTCAGCTGCAGCTCTATCTGCAGACAGAGACGCAAGTGAGCTGCACTTTGTCTGAAGACAGACACTCAAATAAGAGATAATAAACTCTAACTGGCATCAGGTAAGTATAAACATAGGTTATGTGTTTAGTGATGACAGCATGAAACTATCATTACTAGTGTAGTGGAGACTTACCTTAGTGACCCAAAAGGGCTAGAGTCGCATGTGTTTTGCAATGGAGTATATGGATGGCAAATTGGTGAGCTTTGGACAAAGCGAATTGGGCAGCACTTCATGTAGGTGAAAATGGCAGTGTTGATTGTAGCCATTTTTATTGGTTGGTTCTGAGTACTCATTGGCTAAGCAATGGCTGGTCGGGTGCATAAAAGCACAGTACGCATGTTCAGAGGTGTTTTTTGGTTTTGGTAATGATAGGGAAATGTGGAAAGCCATGATCGTCTACGTTCTGAAGGGACAGGGCACATAAAAGAAGAAGGAGGAGAGTGACTTATCTGTATTTGAGAAACTGTAATTTATTGAATTGATTAGCCTTACTCAGCTTTTTGTTCAGTGTGCTTACAATTCTTATGCAACTGGTTAGTGGGAAGGGCCTATATAAGATGGATTAGTATGTTGTTACATGTTAAGTTGTAACAAAAAAAAATTATTGAACAAAGCAGAGCTTAATCACAAACAAATATTTAATTTACAATAACAGAAAATAAAAAATATATTACAAATATACAATTTTTTGCATTTAAATAAAAAATATAGAGTTTACTACTGGCAGAGTGACAGGTAAGTGTTACGAAGGGGAAGGAAGGTATCAAAGTGCTATACTTTTGGAAATCCTCAAACGTGTATATAAAAAATAATTTTAAGTTTGATCAATGAAAGATTAAAAAATGTCTGTTTATCTTTTTAGTTCCATGAGGTTCTCTTTCAGGTTTTTGTTGGTCAGCAACTTTTAGTAGACATTCTTTCAGCTGGATATACAAATCCTGAATCAGGCCAGAGTTGATAATGTCAGCAAATCCTTTTAACAACTAACTTTCCAAAATCTATTTTTATAGGTACTAATACCTAATTTGCATATTTCTTGAAATCTATTGAATCTACTGGAATTTTTTACTGGAACATTCTCCAATCTTCCAAAACATTCTATTCCTAATTTCTCTATTTAACAACTACTTCATGAATTAAAACCTTTTTTTTTTTTTAACAAGTAGGACTCAAAAGAATCCCTTACTGTAACTTTTTAGACATTATTAATATTATTTTTATATAAATGCATCCCCGTAACAATATCAGTAAGTGACTCACTTTAGTACAGAATAAGTGTCTATATATTATGTCTACCACAGAAATTGCAATAAATATACAAAAGATAGGTATTGATAATGGTATATAATATTTTTTATGTAGGGTTCCCTCACAAATGCCAACTTTTTCAAGGTTGTGACAAAAACAAAAAGATTGAAAAATGCCAAAAACTATATTGAGGAGGAAGGCTTATTAATTATTCATGAAACTAAAGTATATAATGCGTTAATTTTTTTTTTGTTTTATTTCTGTCTAATTTGCTTAAAAAAGTACATTCAGGCTTTTCACTTGTGAATTTTCCTTTCTGTTTTTTGTAGAAGAGAGATTCTACCCTGGGAGCTGGTTTTAACGAATTTCGATAGAGGCATCAACTTCTCCACAGTCATTTCTAAACACTATGCAAAATTATTTAAGCAAATTGGTAAGATTTGGATGTTTTCTTTTTATTCTTTCAAAATAAATTAGTTTGTTTTATAAAAATGAAATTTCTTAAATGATAGAAATAATGATTTATTCCAAAGGATTCTTAGTTGATTCAGATTTGATTTATGAAAGAGATTATTCAAACTCATTGGCTTTTTCTTGAAATATTTAAATAAAAACTATGGAATCTTTGGTAAAGCTTTTACTTGAAATGTTTTTATCAATCACAAAGTTATTTGATTTTACTTCTGACTAGTAAATACATAGAAAAAAAATTAGCAACACAACTTTCTTCTTTTATTCAAAGAAGTTTATTCCTTCTTATCTGTTTAAAATAAGGTTTCTGTCTCTTTCTAAAGCTTTTTTCATTCTCTTTCATTCTGAGTAGCCTTCTTGCATCTTCTATTTGGAGTGAATTGATTAAAAAGAAATGTGCATATCAAAAATAATTGAAACTTGAGGAATAGAAATCAAATAAATTTAACTTATTTCTCAATATTTTTAAAACAACTTTTTCTTCATTCTTTTTTTTTTTAATTTGCTGTATTTGCATTTCCTCTTCTTTTTTCTAATATTTTTTCATGTTTTTTAATTAAAAATTTAATTGTTTTTCAAATACAAATACTAAAGTTTTTAGAAAAAATGATTTTTATTTTCAAATCTATCAAAAACTTTTTTTTTTTTTCATGAGAGTAAATGTTGAAATTTAAACTTTGGTGTTATCATAAAGTTTAAATTTGTTTATTATAATAGATAAAGTTCAATTCTGAAAGCCCAAACTTAAAAAATAAAACATATTCTCAACAGTTGCAGAATATAACTTTGAATTTGTTTTTGTATTATATCCATTTAAAATTTTAGCATAGAAACAAGAATTTCAAGATAATTCTTTTAATGGGTGATTAAAGAAACCAAGACGTTTTAAAAAATGCATTTCATTCCATCTTAAAGTATTTTTACCTAAGCTACAAAGTTCTCTACTTTCTTGAAGCTGAAATGCAATGATCCCAACTGTTTCTGTCTGAAAGAAAATAAGTGAGAAATAAAAGTATTTTACAAAAATATTATTCCTGCAGTGAAGAAAAGTAATAAACTTTCTCTTAATCCACAATCCTTTCATTATTGTAACTTCATTTCTTTTCTCATAAAACTTTCACAGATTTATATAGAACAATATCAAATCAGCAAAATAGATTTTGGCAGTACCATAAAATTTAATCAAATTATACACACAGTGGCAGATCTACTATGAAACTGTGGCAGACATGTGATACAACCTGGGATGAGCACTACTGTTTGTGACTTGCCTTGTCCCCACCAAAAAAGAGCCCGTATTTGCTTAGCATGTAAAGCTACTAAATTTAAAATGAAGGAAAAAGAAAAAGCACTTACCGCTCTGCCATAATCCGTCCTCGGCCAGATAATGTAAAAGAATGAGGAGGGACTTGCATTGCATCCTCTGTCAGAACACTTCCCAAGTATTTAAAGTTCTTCACTTGCTTATTTTAGTTTCCCTGACTTGCAGTTGGCATATTGGGCTCTTCCTTTTGTTGATTCTCTTATACTTAGTCCTTTCTTCTTGCTTTCTTTTGCTACTTTCTGTAGAAGATCCATCATTTTCCTTTCCGTGTCATCCATGTATCTTATATTATTGTGACTGTGGCTGCCAATGACAAATCTGGGCAAGGTTTTTATTTCTCCCCTAATTGCTCCAATGTACAGGTTGAATAGATCCGCTGAGAAAACACGTTCTTGTCTCACGACCCCTTTCTGTTTTTGTATACCTGCTGAGTTTGCTTCCTATCCATACACAAGCAGTTGGCTGCCAATATGGATTCTTGATTATCCTGATGTCTTTTCCAAAAACAGTGAGGTTGTCGATCATATCTCTCAAATCTTTGCGGAGTACTTTGTCAAATGCCTTTGTATAGTCTATAAAGCACAGATGAAGGTCCTTGCACATTTGTATTGCTCTTTCAGATAGCCTTCTAAACATGAATATTGCATTCCTTGTTCCTGTATCTTTAACAAAGCCACACTGTTCTTGTCCTATCTCTAGGTCAATTCTGTTGTGCCCGCTGTTCATCAGAATCAAGATAAAGAGTTTTGTTATGTGGCTCATTAAACTGATTGTTCGGTAGAGTTCACATTCCTTTGCACCTAGTTTCTTAGGTGGTGCTATAAAAATTAATCTGTTTAGGTCCTCTGGTATATTGCCGCTGTTAAAGATTTCGTTTAAAATTTCTGTGAGCCTGTCCATGCCAAAGCCTTCTAAGGACATCAACATCTCTATTACAATCCCGTCTGGTCCTGCTGCTTTGTTTCTCTTAAATTTCGCCATGGCTGACTCCATTTTGGTTTTTAATATTTCTAGTCCATCTGTATTTTTGTGCATTGCTGCTTGCTCTCTCCTGTCATAAAAAAGATCTCCGTTGTACTCATCCCATCAGTGAAATATTTTTTTCTTTTTCTAATTAGTGTACCATCCTTTGCTTTTATACACCCTGTTGCTGAGCAGACCTTTAATCCTGTTCCTTTATTTTTTTTAAGCATATCTTGGTTATTTGTTGTGCTCAGTCTCTCTACCTTGGCGCATTTCTCATTCAGTCATCTTTCTTTAGCCTCTTTACATTTGCTCCTTATTTTCTTTTGTAGTCTCTTCTATTCCTTTCCATATCTTGGCATCATTTTCTGTCTCTCTTGTATCATATCAAGAATTTCTTTGGGGATCCATTCTTTTTCTTCCAACCAAATGTCCTTTGCTGATGTCACTAGAGATACACTTAGTGTGTCCCATTTTGAGATTCTGTTTTCAATTTGTTCTTTGTATTTTGTTTTTTGTTATCACACACTTCATATAGATTTCCTGCAGGTTCAGGTTATTCACAAGTCTATTGTACTGTAATCTTAGTGTTGTGCTAGGTTTCTTTAATCTCCTTAGTTTTAACCTTAGTTTGTATACGACTGGTAGGGGGTCACCCCCGCAGTCAGCACCTGGGTAGGCTTTCTAGTGAATGATTACATTTCTGAATCTCTTGTTGATAGTAATATAATCAATACGGTTCTTAATTTCTCCTCCTGTACTTCTCCATGTCCGTAGTCTTCTTGCGTGCTCTTGCAACCAGCTGTTGGTTATTACCTGGTCATTCACTGTGCACCAAGAACCAATTTCTCACCTCGGCCATTGTGTTGTCTGGGTTCGAAATTTTCGACCATTTCACCTTCTTTCCCTTGGCCAACTTTGGAATTCAAATCTCCCACTATAATTCTAATTTCTTAATTAACCAATTCTATATCTTGGCATCATTTTCTCTTTTGCATTATGTCAAGAATCTCTTCAGTGATCCAATTGTTTTTCTTCCTATATCTGTTTTTCTTTGGGATGATGTCATTTACTGATTTAGTGCATCCCATTTTAAGCTTCTATTTCTAATTTGTCTTTCGTATTTCGTTTTCACGCTCTTCATATAGATTTCCTGCAGGTTCGGGTAATTCACGAGTCTACTGTACTGCAGTTTTAGTGTCAGGTTTCTTTAATCTCCTTAGTTTTATCCTTAGTTTGCATATGACTGGTAGGTGGTCACTTCCGCAGTCAGCACTTGGGTAGACTTTGCGGTGAAGGACTGTTTCTGAATCTCTAAGAAATTTCTTACTGAAAATATTGCAGCTAAAAATAAAATTTGAATGCAATATTTTAAGTAAGAAATTTCTTATTTTTTACTTCACTAGAATATCTTGTCCTTTACTTTTCCAGGTTTAATAACTTGTCCTGTTCATTTCCAGGTTCAATATAATCTTAAGAATGTTACTTTTCATGCACACCTTTTTCCATGTAATTTTATATCTGTTTTAATCTAGTTGATTGTCATTGTTTTGATGTTGTTAATGTCGTTATCCATTTTAGCTGTATATTTTGCATACCTTTCTCATAGCATTGTGGATGAAATAATGAAGACAGTGGAGGTTTTTTTAAGGTGTTTTCTTTGTTGATTTTTTTCTTCAGGTAAATATTAGGAACTTCAGATTCTAAGTGTTCTTAAATAAAATCCTCTCACTTCAAAATATAACATCCAAGCCTGTCCCCAAACATAAACAATAATGAACCCACTGATGAGGAAATTAAGAAAGCTATTAAAAACAGGATGTGCATTGTGGTGCAGTAGATATCAGCTCAGAATGACAAATTGGGTTCTATTCCATTTGAATTTCTTGCATTCACTTATACACAAATACTCTTGGGAAAGGTATTAATTTCCTTATCAGTGGGTTTCAATAGTTAAACATTTTTTAGACACACTTAAAATTTTTTCTTTAAAACAACATTTATAAGTATTATTAAAGATAGGTTTATGTTTACAAATATTTAAAAAAAATGCTTCTAATTTAAATTTTAAAATCATTTGTTTCTGATGAAAGGCTGAGGATGGTCTGAATATATCAAATATAATAATAGAAATAAATAAATACTGTCAAAAAAAATACATTTTTAAACTTACAACTTTTTAGTAGTTTTTGCTATATATATTAAGACAGTATACATGGATCATCACTATGTTATATATATATAACATAGTGATGATCCATATATATATATATGTATATATACACACACACTACTGGCCATAATTATTAGGCCATCCCAGTGTTTTAAAAAAATGATGTATTTCATACTAGTTTTTAGTATTTATTTCAAATGAATAATTGTAAATGAAAATAGAATGGTTCTCTTGTTAATACTGCACAATTACATCTGCATCAAATGATTTTATAAATATTTAATAATTACCTATATTGCAGTTTCATCAATGAAAGAATGAAGAAAATTTCGGTTGATTTGGATGTGTTCATCTTTGCTTCTTTGTCCTGTAAGATTTTGCAAAGTAATAACAAAAGAACCCACTTGGCAATAAGCACTAAAAATATTATGAAATACATCATTTCTTTAAAAAAAAAACTGGGGTGGCCTAATAATTATGGCCAGCAGTTTTTATATATATATATATATATATATATATATATATATATATATATATATATATAGAGAGAGAGAGGGGGGTGGGAGGGAGATATATTTGTATATATATTTTTATAATATCAAGAACAGTATTGGGAAAAAATGTATGTCAAAGTGGAGATAGTTTTCTTGTGATGTGTTTTGTCCTTCAAGACTCTATGGACTAAATTTGTTAAGTGGCTGTAACTACACATGCACACAAACCAGGGATTCTGAGAATGAAAACTTTTTTTATTTTAACTAGCCAATTTCATTAAAAAAACATTGTTATCACTTTTTTGTAGTAAATATCCCACACTTTGATAATAAAAGTTCTGCCAGGGCACTAATTTACTGCAGATGATCTTGCAAGCAAGGCACTTTGTGGACATTTTCATCATAGTCAATTATTTTCTTCTTTGATCAGAGAAGCTCTTTTTATTCCAAAATTATTTTTTATGAAAATTGATCACCTGTAATAATTGTCACAAAAAGTACACAGGAGAAACTTCAAGGAATCTAAATAAAAGATATAAGACACCAAAAAGGATATTTTTCCAGAACAATACATCATATATGCTGGTTGCTCACTATAACTAGACTACCTAATGAGAAAATGAAATTGGCTATAAAAAAAAGTTCTCAGAATTCCTTGTTGTGTACCTATGTAATTGCACCAACATAACAAATTTAGTCCAATATAGTCCTAAAGTAAGGTGATTTGAAATTTATTGTTTAATAAATATGTATTTATTAAATAATATATATTAATAATATATATTTATTAAATAATATATAAATTTCAAATCACTTTACATGGAGAATGGTCTAATTAAACAGACAAAAATGTTAATCGTCTTCGACATGAACCCAAGGTTGACAAGACTAACATTTTTTCTGCCGGAGAAGGGATAGGGAGACGTGGAGAACCATGATCGCCTACGTCCTGAAGGGACAGGGCACATAGAAGAAGATTATTATTCTTGATGTAAGGAGATTTAAAATTTATGGTTTAATAAATATTTGCTTTGTAATTAAATAAATTGAGCTCTTTTTGAGGATCAGTTTTAATATTTTATAGTTTTTAATATTTTAATGTTAGGACCACTTGGATTATTTACCAAGGAAAGTTTTCTTTTCCCAGCTTGTTTTATATTATCCTCTCTCTCCTTCTATAACTTGTTTCGTAAGAGTCCAAGTTAGCTTAAGTACACTTCTTGTATGTAAAATATAAACTGATGAAAAAAAACCTGATAAAAAAATAATTAATTTTAGGTCAGTAGACAAAACAGAAGCATGATTGCAACAGGTATTTAAAGTTGGAATTTTGAACATACCTGTTCCCTCTTTTTTTTTTTTTTTTTTTTTTTTTTAACAAAAAAATGTCAAAAACTGTATTGTTCAGATGTCAATTTGTTATTGGATTTGTAATGATAATTGGTGAAGTATACATGACATCTGCCATTTTATTCCATTCTCTAATAATTGTTCCAATCTAATAATAGATTGACACATTCACAATGCAAACGTTTTTTTAACATAATATTAAAAAAGTCACACTTCAGTTTCTTGCATTAAAAAATGACACATGCATGTCTGAAAATTCAGATTTAAACATCTTTCTCATTTTGCTGCTATTTTGTCCTTTGGCCTAAAAATATAAAAAAAAATCTTGATTATTAATATTAGTTGTTTTTTTTATTTAAAATATTTTCATCATGTATATAGAATATATCTGAATAGAATTGAATTGTGGAAAAAGAAAAATTTCTTTAAGTTAACATTTTTGTCTTTTGTAGGCATTTTCTTTTATACTCAAGTCTTTATGGTTTTTCAAAGACTCTGTATCTTGCTGGAAAATAAGTCTTTACAACATTCAGTTCATATTCAGTACTTTTAAATATACTTAAATTTGAATAATGGATTGCATGAAAAATTTTGTTTCATCAGATTTTGATAGGTTGGCTAAGCCATGAACTTTTCAGTGCCCTTTTTATTTTTGTGTGTGTGTGTGTGTGTATATATATATAGTAGAACCTAATGAGTCAGAAAAACCTACTTAGGTTTCTCCTAAACAGATCATCAGGGAAAGCTGGCCAGCTTTCCCTGACGATCTGTTTAGGAGAAACCTAGGTAAGTTCGCCTGGCTCATTAGGTTCTACTAAGTTTGCTCTACCTTTGTATTAAGTGCTTTTTGTTAGACGGTTACTCGTGTTGGTTTTTTTCTTTTTCTTTGGGCTTCATGCTGATTTCTGTCTGAACACTTTTGACAGACTTTCATGTCCTAAGCTCTTTCTTTTTTTCTTTTTTAAAATAATTTTTTCCTTCATTTGAAAGTTTTTGAGGAAGGTTTTTGAGATGAGTATAACTTATATAATGGTGTGATGGATAAATTATCTAAATTACCCCAAAATGAAAATAACAACATGTCATTTTACAGATATATTTACCAAAATTACATAAATATAGCTTGAAATACTAAAGAATAAATTGTAAATTTATTTAATAAAATGGCTATTGGGTTCAACCACAGCTTCCAGACAACTTTAGAATCTTTTGTAACTCTTCTGGATGGTCTCCTTATTTAATTTGATAAATAATGCCATAGTTCTTGCCTTCAGTTCACCTTTGCTGTTAAAAGTAGTTTTATTGGTCTCTTGCTCAACTGCACCCTATGCATAATAATCAAGGGGGGGTTGCAGTTTGGGGAGTTAGGTGGTGAGATGTAAGGGGTTATGTGGATGCAAAAAATTGTTTGACAGCCATGACTGGGTTTCCCTGTTTGTGTGATATCATACAAAGACTTGTTGCTAGAAATGACACTTCCCTGCAGCCACTCACTTGACCCAAGGTAGCACTGCCTCCTCAAGGTACTTGATGTAGGCCTCTGTCTTGAGTCTGAGGCCCTATGGGAAGATAATTGTTTGGTTGGTTGTTTTGTTTTATGGCATATCAACCTCGGTGGGTCATTTATTGCTAACTAAATTTTTTTTTTTAATTATTTATTGCTGGTAATACCTTTTTCTTTCAAAAATTTATTGTTTTTTTTATATAAGTTTTTGTGTCTAGTAATACTTTTCTTCTTTTCGAGTATCAAGATTCATTGGGATTTGTTTTGTTTTTTTTGAGGGCAGGGTCCTCAAGTCCTACCCAGTTATTTAACCCATAACTGGAGGGAAGGGATGGATTAATACCATTCCCAAGGGTACCAGTGCTTAAGTGAATGCTGGGGGTTCAACTGGAATTTGAACTTGGCTTACCGATTTCTCTTTCTGAGCCAATATCCAATGCACCACAACGCACATCCCCTGAATGCTCAAATTGCCCAAAATTGGCATTTGTCCCAGAAAACACAAAAAAAAAATTCATTAACTCCTTTTTGAAGTTGTGTGAAACAGCAGAGGAGTTTAACATATCAAAAGGCAGTGTATTCACCATTTTGCACGAACATTTGCCAATGAGAAAGCTATGTTCAAAGTGAGTGCTACGTTTGCCCAGTCAATCCAAAACAACAACCTGTCAACGATTCAGAGCGTTGTTTGCAACTATTTCAAAGCAACAAGGAGGGGTTTTCATGTAAATATGTGACAATGGACAAAACATGAATTCACCACTTCACTCTTGAGACAGATCAATAGTCAGTTGAGTAAACATCAGCAAGTGAAAGCCGTCCAAAGTGACCAAAGGTGCAAACATCAGCAGGCAAGGTTTTGGCCACCGTATTTTGGGATGCGCAAAGTATTTTGTTCATCAATTATTTTGAGAAAGAAAAATCATCAATAGCAAATATTAAATAGCATTATTGGTGCATTTGAAGGCAGAAATCGCCAAAAAATAGCCACAAATGAAGAAAAAAAGTGATCTTTCACTAAGACAACACACCGTGTTACAAGTCGATTGCAATGATGGCAAAACTACATGAATTGCACTTCGAATTGCTTCCGCATCCACCCTATTCTCCAGATCTGGCCCCCAGTGACTTTTGCTGTTTACAGACCTCAGAAGTATGCTATAGGGAAGGAGATTTGGCTTGAATGAAGAAGCGATATTGGAAACAGAGGCGTGTTTTGAGGCCAAAGAAAAATCATTCTACAAAAAGGCATTGAATTGTCGGAGAAGCGTTGAAATCAGTATATCACCCTAAAAGTAGACTATGTTTATGAATAAAGTCGAATGTTGCCTAAAAATTGTTTTATTAGTTAGGCCTGGGATTTATTGAGTGATATATAGTATTGAATTATAATGGTGCTTATTGCTAAAGTTGCTAATTTCTTAATGGTTTACTGTTGGGAGGCATTTTTGGTGAGCAGGTTTTTGGCATGAAGGGCTCAGTATCAACATAGAGCATTAATAGAATTAATGTGGAGAGGTTTTTCATTTAACTGAGCAGTGTTGTTTCAGTCATGCATCTATAGAACTATATATATATATATATATATATATATAAGTCATCCACATACAAGCCTGTTTCACTGTATCACAGCTCATCAGTGTGGCTAGACATATCCACTTGCTTCTGGCTGGGATCGAAACTCGACCGATTTGGTGTCAGTCGGAGTCTCTACTCCTTATATATATATATATATATATTTATATATATATATTGAGAGAGAGAGAGTCGTTGACTGACGCCAAATCGCTCTCACACCCTGATTGAGCACTCTAGAAGAAAGGTAGACTTTGAAAAACAGTAGCCACTCTAGCATGTACGCATCGCTCATTCAGTAAAAATGAATTTGAGCACTCTAGCTATTGGGTGCGTAATATGATATGCGCTAAAAAGACTGCCTTCAACCATGGCCCAGGGTAGAGTCGCCGACTGACACCAAATCAGTCAGGTTTCGAGCCTGGGTTATGTAGCAATCGGAGTCTAACTGTACTGATGAGCTGTGATACAGTGAAACAGATCTATACGCGGATGACTATATATAATTCTGCATCTATAGGACTATACATATATAATTCTGCATCTATTGGACTATATATATATATATATATATATATATATATATATATATATAATTCTGCATCTATAGGACTATATATATATAACCACCATATAGATCAAACTCTTTTATCCCATACATTTCCTGGTCCTATCATTTGAGTAGTAACTGAACATAGGTTCTAAATTTTATTTTGTTAATCCCTGAATTACTTCCTCAACATAAAATTTAACAAAATTCTTTTTTCCCCTTCATTACTCTTCCTGATTCTCAAAGTTCTTTTAACTAATGTTAATTTTTCCCTTCCTAGTTTATTATTTATTATTTATTAATTATTAACCGATTTCTTTATCTATAAATGTGTATGTGTATGTGTGTATATGTAAATATATATGTACATATGTGTATCTATGTGTATACGGGGTGCTTGATCGGACATGGGTGTATGTGCATAGGTGCATGTATATGTGTGTGTTTTACTAAATTTGCGCATCTGTTGTATATACTATTTCTTTGCCTATATTGTATATTTATATTTTTTAAATCTTTAATAATAATTTTAATTATAATCCTTAAATTTAATAATTAAATTTTATTTTTCAAAATTCCTTAGTCAAAGATCCTTCCCTCTTATTGACAATACTCTCTTAAGTTTGTTTATTTCTATATATGTATGGGTACAAGAGTTGGGAAATTTTTATGGCTGTATGCATGTGTGTGGGGATATATATATATCTAAATCTAAATCTAAACTTATTTATAAATAGAACTTTGTGTGTGTCCGTTAACTATAGACTCCAAAACAGCCGAACCGATTTTCTTGAAAATTTAGACAGTTGTCTTATAAGTGTCTGCAAGTGTTCTTAGCTAGGTTTTGTGTTGAGGTACCCCCAATAAATATCGAAAATTGATAATCAACAAAATCGGGCTATAGAAGGAGTGGTCCAATTTTAATCAAATTTGATGCACTTATAGACAAAGACATAAGAAACGATATTCAGAAGTTTCAAGGTTGCAGTTCTTACAATAGTGCAGAAAATTGATAATATACATTTTTATATATATATATATATATATATATATATAAAAGGCAAGATGTTTGTGCGTGTGTCTGTTTATCTGCCTGTATGTCTATTTATTTTTTCAGCCCTTTTATTTTAGTTTTTGCTTTGGGTTTGGCTCTGAGTAGGTATAATTGTAGTTCTTAGTCTCAGCCATGATACCATTTACTCAGAGCACTTACTTAGCCTTCAAAATTCAGTTTACGATGAAAAAAACTTATTTGATATCGATACCAGGAAATCAAAATTTGACTTACATCCATTCATTTTTCTTTCAGTCTACGGTTTCGCTTTAACTGGAAACAACTATTGCTTTTTAGTCTTTCGTGCCAACGTCCAAAGAGTCTGAGCTCCAGGACCATGGATTAGTTTTAAAGCTTTCATTACACCCAAGCAATGCCGGGCTATACTGCTAGTATATGTGTGTGTGTGTGTGTGTGTGTTTTTTTTTTTTTAATCATCTCACCCCAAGCAAGGCATTTCACTGCCACTATTGCGCATGGGGCTACATAGGGGAAGGTAAAGAGAAGGAGAGGTTAGACATAGGGAATGTCAGGAGGAAGGTGACAGCTGAGTAAGGATAGCGAGGATGAGGGTTAGGCAGATGGGAAGAATGCTTGATAGAATGGGAGCAGGTTAGTGTGTTAGGAGGTGTCTATTGACCTTACATTTAAACTCCTGGAGATTGTAGCTGTCGGGGAAGCAATCGTTTGGAAGAGAATTCCACAGTCAGGAAGTGCGAGGAAAGAAACTGTTGGAGTAGAAGTTACGGCTGCATTTTATCGGTTTCACTGTAAAAGGGTGGGATCTAGTTGCTAATCTAGTATCTCGTGCAAATTCGTATTTAGGGGGCACCAGTGATCTAAGTTCATCGGAGCAGAAGCCGTGAAAGTATTTATTTTGAAAGCCTGTTGTTAAAGTATTCATAGTTGTTAATATTGAGTTTTAGTTTTTTCGCTTTTATTGATAAGGCCTCCATTATTTTTAGTCTTTCTTTGCATGTGGATGATTCAATGATATTTGTGTTTATGTAAAATTGTATATTTGGAACCAATCTCTCTTGTATGCAGGTTTCATTAAAAATGACAGACAAGGTGTGATGTTTTTTATGTCATTTGTTTGTGATCTTATTTCTTTCTTTTGAGGACATAAATTATATAAAAATGCCCAGATGTTCTGTTTATCTGAGTGCTTTTAGCTATATTTTTAGCCATTTTCAAGTATGTATATTATTTTACGCTTAACAGAATTTAAGTAGTGGTATGTGTTATGTATCGAACATGGTAAGCCTGTTGTTAAAGTATTCATAGTTGTTAATATTGAGTGTTAGTTTTTTCGCTTTTATTGATAAGGCCTCCATTATTTTTAGTCTTTCTTTGCATGTGGATGATTCAATGATATTTGTGTTGTCAACAATTATGTTCCAAATAGGGTTTGATAGGTCTCTGTGTATCTTTGAATGAGATTGAACTGAGCTCCGTTGAGGGAGATGTAATGTCAGTCTTCAAGTTAGTTTTGTAGTGGTATGGTCGATGTAATTATTTACGAAATTAGGATCGAGACCACAGTTCTTTAAAGGACGTGTGAATTTATAAATAATGTTGGTTTGTTGTAGTTTGGATCTCTCGAGTGAATTGCTGTTTTTGATGATGTGGTAGGCCATTTTAAATTTAGTATAGTAGATAATTAATTTAATTTTTTTGTTTACGTCAACAGTAGTGTGTATGTAAGGATATATGCTTGTGTGTGTAGGTATTCTTTGGTATGCTATAGGATATATTATTATATCTTATGTAAACAGTTATTTTGTTGGTCTTAGGTATATTTTTCTTTTTTATATATACCCACTACCAATATCATATTACTTTTTCCATTCTTCCCTTTTATTCCTGTGGTAGATTTTAATGTAAATTAATTTGATCTCAACAATAGTCAGACCCTATTTTATTTTAACCATAAAAATTTTTGAACTTTTTGGCTAAGCCTAATATTGTCATGTTATCTATTTTTTTCTATGTCTTCTTTTCCATTTTTTTTTCTTTTTTATGCATTTGTCCCTTTCTTTCCACCCTCCTTTACTAACAATTGTCACGGCTGCTTATCTAATGTATATTTCTTCTTTTTCTCTCTTTCATTTCTCTTTTTCTTCTCCTTCTCTCCTATAACTTTTTCCTATCTCTCATTTTTTTTGTTTTTCTTTTTTCTTCTCATTCCCCCCACCACGGTTTACCTTTTTTCACTTTCTTCCCAGCTTATTTTTTATTTCTTTACACATATGTAATCTTTAAATGCCCTTTTCAAAAGTCAAGTTTGAATCCATTTCACAATCTCTCTTTGATTCACCTCTCTTTTACTCTCTGTCTCTGTGCCTATCTTCTAACATATTCTTCTCATTCTTTTTAACACCCCCTCCCGCTTTTCTTTCTTATTTTTCCTTTTCCTTCTTTTTAAGTGAATTCCAGTGTATGAAAATCTTTAAATTTTTCCATAATAAACGGTTACTGACCAAGTAAATATACTTTGCAGAAATGATCATATGACACAACATGTGTAATTTTCAAAATTTTATTTGAAAAAATATTTGGCTCTGTAAATAGATTATTTTGTTTACATCATGCCCTTTGGCTAGAACAGTTTTAATATTAATAGGATCTTCCTTGGGATTTTACCTACATGACACCTTTTTGATTTTATATATATATATATATATATATATATATATATATATATACAGGGGTAAACAGTAATGAAAAACAAAACGTGCACAAAATGAATTAAGTGAATCCTAGAAGCACTAAAGTGCATTGTGGTGCAGTGGATATTGGCTCAAAACGGGAAATCGGGGAGCCGAGTTCAAATTCCAGTTAAATTCCTTGCATTCACTTATGCACAATTACCTTTGGGAAAGGTATTAAACCGTCTTTTCCCTCCAGTTATTGGGTTCTATAGACTTGGCTGACAACCAGTCTACTGCAGAAAGTAATGACAACATACTGTGGTATAATCTTCTACCCAGTCAGTCATGTCTCTTTTGAGACATGATCGCCCAAGCATGTATCACATATGGCACTTGACTGACTGACTGACTGAATATACTTATTGTATGCCTATTCTTTTTATTTTTTTCAGCCCCTATACATATATGTATATCAGTTAGAAATGGGTATGTGGCCGAGTGGTTAGAATGTTTGCTTTCTGACCATGAAGTCCAGGTTCAAATCTTACCATGGGCAATTTGACAGAAAGGTGACTTCTTGATGTTACCAGTCTAAAGGAGGTGATCTCAGCATGTGACACCTTTGGAAAATTCCTAAACACCATACCACGGTTTGACCCAAGCCTTGTGACTGAAATTGGGTAGAGAGGACACTTTAGGATTCATTGATGGTTGTGCTAACAGAAAGTTATAACTCATCATGACTAAAGGTTTGAGCAGCCTGACCTTGTTCAGACTATTGTTCATGCTAGATAACATGCTCTTTCCCAGAAACTGTAACTAAGGTTTGCTCAGCATAGCTACAGTATAAACCACAGGTGGGCTCTGTGAGGGTTGAACAGATGCTAATGTACCTGAGCAGACATCTGCAATAGGAATTAGCTGGCCACCCTAGTAAACAGGCTTCTTTGGATATGAATGGCCAACCATACATATCTATATATCTCTATCATTTCTTTGTGACCTTGTAGCCATTATTTCACAAGATATGAAGAAGGATGTTCGTTGCTATATGCTTCCTTTTTTTCCAAGCCATTTTTAGCTTTGATCTAAGAAAGCAGTTGACAGTTTAAATGTTTCTGAATGGGTTTGGCATCATGCATGGCATCCACATTAAAGCCTCAGTCTAACAATTTGAGTATAGGCTATGTTTTGGTTTTGAAGTAATTGGTGGTGTTGTGTGAAACTATCTCTGACAAAGCCTTAAGTCTGAAAACATAATCAAATATCAAAAACATTTGAAAATTCCTTTTTGATCTGGCTGAGGACTTTTCTGTACTTTTTTTTCTCTATTGTATACACACACACACACACACACACACACACACAAAATTAACTCACTGTGTACAAATCAACTGTATGTCATTTTAATTTGTGCTGGTTGTAATTACTTTGTGAATATTTGTGTTGTTTGTTATATATTCTTTCGTTTGACATGATAAAAAAAAATCATTATCAAATTCCTGGGACAAAGAATCTGAAATTCCTTTGTTAGTTAATTATTTAATTAATGCCTGGAGAGAAATGAATTATTTTTTGAAAGGCTTGAACAAGAATAACTTGACAGCCATTTTTTATGGTCACAACCACAACAAACATGGCAGCATATGTCTGTCATTGCAATGAACCTTGGCAATAAAAAGCTTATGACAAGACCAGACTAAGAAAAGCCAGACAAAAAGGGTCAACCATTTATTTTGCAAGACTTCTTAGCCTCTCACTCATATTGACAGACATTATTCAACTAATCCTGAAACAAAGCCACATGAGTCTCAATGCCATTCATTGATAATGGCTTCCAACAGAACACAAAGGATGATATCTCATTTTCTGGTGTGGCTCAGTGGTTATAATGCTGGATGAGAGTCTAGCAGATTTTAACTCTCTTGTAAAGAACTGGTTATATAAGTTATTTTATAACTATAAAATTTATTTTTATTTTTTGCATGTATTTGAATTGCTATCCATGTTTTTTAAGAGATTTTTTTTCTCAGATAGTGAAATTAATAACAACTAGAAATTATCTGAGATGTCTTAGTAAAACAAAATAATATGATGCTGACAGGAATCGATCATCCCATCACAGAGACTACTTTTTTTAGCCAAAGTATGCAGCTACCAGTTAGGCCACGAGACCATCCTGGCAGAGTAAGGTCTGAATTACCTACTTAAGGAATGTGCATTTCTCAGGGGGTCTTCTACCAATTTTCATCTGTTAGTCTAGTCTCATTTTGTTTTGTAACCTGAAACATAATTAATTTTTCAAGGTATGTTTTTCCAATGCTATTTCTTGGTACTTTTAATGGGTACACTTGTTTGAATTGTTATCTCTGTTTTTCTTTTTTATTTTCTCTAAATAAAAAAGTTTTAGTAGCAACTAAAACACGCTAAAAATAATTTCACACATTTTATAAAAAATATTTTTTTCTAAATTGTATACACGTATGTTAAAAAAATAATTTAATACAAACCTCCCACTAATTATGTATTAATAGAAGTACAATTCATGCTAACTCTCAATTTTAAATATACAGTGTAACCCGGATATAAGAGAGTTGTCGGGATTGGATAAAAGTTATCTTATATCCGGATTTGGTCTATTTTATATACATTACCACAGGCTCTAATTTGGGACCAGAGAAAATGTATCTTATATTCGAGTTTCTCTTATATCGGGTTATACTGTAGTTTTTCTTTTTTCTACAGTAAAGGGTTACAAAGTTTATGCAGATATGAGGGGAAGATAATGGTTAAACCCAAGATTTGAACAAAGTTTGAAGAAGTGTAGTCTTCAAAATGTTGTCCAAAACTACCTCTTGTGTAGTCTAGTCTATGTTTACTACTTTATTTCTTATAGTAAATTTGTTATGACTGATTCCTATACCAATGCATTTGAAGTGTTTAGTATTTACTAAATCTGCAACCTGAAATTTTATGATGGATCCAAGTCAGGTGCCATCACTGATTTCATCTCAATTCCTGATTATAGTTTCTGTTTTGGAAAGGTTTAATTTTGAGTACTCATTCTTGGAAAAACTGGTAGAGGATATTGATTTTTATTCAAGATCATTCTTATTCCACCTATGAATAGTTATGTCTTTAGCATAGCCTCTCCTCATCATCAGTACATTGGTTTCAAGAAGGAATTTCTGAATGGGTTTGGCAGCATGTATGACATTAGTATCTTAAAGTGATCTATATTGTACTGTAGGGATATTATAACTCATGCCTTTAAAAAATATTTCTATTAGAAAAAATTTTTTTTTATGATCTACACTTTAGAAAAAGTGAGTACAGTCTGGCTGGTCCTGGGCATGGCAGTAAACTGCATCTGATAGTGAGGCCTCTGATTGGGAGGTCTCTTAATTGCCGTTATTCCCAGTTCCACCCTTAGGGTCCCAGCTATGGGTAAATAGTTAACCCCCAAATGGTGGTCAAAACTATAAAAAGTATAAAAATACACTTTTATAGAAATATATGCATAAAAATAGACTTTTATAGCAAAAAAATACATTTTATAAGAAAAAATATTACCAACAATACATTTTTGAAGAAAAAATTATTACCATAACACATTTTTGAAGGAAAAAATTATTTTCAGCAAAACACTTTTAAATACAACACTAGAAGACATTTTCAGTTTTCTAAAATAAAAAAGAATAAAAACAAAAACTTTTCATTAAAATCTGACTAAATCAACCTTCTCACTATAACCGAATATTAAAAAAAATATTTTAAACCCCACCCTTTTGGCATTAAATAACTCACAGAGGTTGATATACCGTTAAACAAAACTCAAACTCAGTCTGGTTTCTTCTTCATTGGGATCAGGCCACTGATCACAGAAAATGCCTGATGACAAAAATCATATAAACATAGTCTTGCAAGCTCTTTCTACATAATTGTATTGTTTCATTATCAATGATGAAAGCAGAAAATAAAATGATCATTAATGCTTTCAAACAATACTGTTTTGTTTCATGCAATATAAAAGCAAAATAAAACAAACTTAAAAGCAAAAAAATAATGTACACTTACTTCCCCTATGTTGATATGCACTTGTATATAAGAACTGAGCAAGACCATATCACTAAAATGCACTGCTGTTATTGGCTACTGTGGAAAGTTGTAAAAAACATGTGGCATTATCCTTGCAATTGCTCAATGAATTAATAATCAGTTAAGTGTCATATATGATACACATTTGGGCAATCATGTCTCTTTCGAGACATGACTGAGTAGAAGATTTTCCCACAGTAGGTTGCCATTATTTTCTGTGGTAGGCTGATTACCAACCAAGGCTATAGAACCACCTCTGTTCTACTTAGCCCATAGCTGGAAGGAGAATCAGCAGATTAATACCTTTATCAGGGGTATTTGCATGTAAATGAATGCAAAGAATTCAGCTGGATTTGAACTCGGCTCTCTGGTTTCTCATTCAAAGCTGATATCTACTGCACCACATCACACATCCTAACTAATAATAACTGTTTCAAGAAAGCACCAAACCATGGGAATTGCTGGACCATGGAGTGCCGGACCATGGAGTGCCGGATTATAGAAATCAAACTGTACTTTGCAAAAGTTATTTGTCAGTTTTGAGATGAGTAATTTTCTTTGGCAGAAAGTTTAGCACATTAATTATTTTTTTTTCTCCCCCCCCCCCCCAAGTCATCAATCAGTTTTGTTTGACCTCCACTTTAATCCATGTTTAGTTTCATTGAATCTCAAATTTTTGCTCCAGTAATAATGTCCTGAATTGTATATCTTTTTACTTGTAATGATTGCCTTAACATATTTTATCCTTTTTCCAATCTCTACACTAAATATTCAAAACATCTGTGTCATTACACATTAATTTTCCACACATATACTCTTTAAGAAAATAGCATCTACAAGTTGTTTCACAGATAAAAGTAACTCTATACACAAAGATATTTGGGCATATAGATATGCCTCAATTGGTATATTTGGGCAGCAGTCCATGTGTAATACATGTTTCATTTAACAGACTCACAACGTATAACAGCCATGTACACTCCATTTATTCAGTTTGTAGCCATTTAGTTTTTCACCATGGATTGCTAACTTTTCTCTCAATTTTCAAAATCGATTCCTTTCATTGATAAGAAATTTAAGTTAACATAGATCATGAAATCTGGTTTCGTTTTCTTTTCTTTCAGTATGAGGGGGAGTCAGTTGATCCTTTTTCCTATTTGTCAAAATTAGGATTTCACATGTAATTGTGAATTTTTGAAAAAGTGAAGAAGAGAAGAGAGTTGCTTTTAATTTCGTGTTCACTATAATACAAACTAAATAATCTGAAATTTGAAAAAATCTGTAACCCAAAACACTTTCAGTCCCAAGATTTTCGGATAAAGGATTATCAATCTAGAATATAATTACCAGATTTTGTGGCTATATTTTTTTTTTAATATAAAAATAAGCATCAATTGGTGTGTGGGATAAAATGTTTTATAAAAGAGGTACATTTTCTTTCATAAGACTTTCGGGGTTACCCAGGTCAGTAGACGTCAATTTCACTTACAAAAAATGAAGATAACAAATCAGGGCTGTATACTCAAGTACATGTACCAACTAAATAAGACATTTTTAGAGATATACAGTACTGTGCAAAAGTATTAGGACAAGAACTTTTTTTATCTTTTATAAGACATTAAAATAAAGTTTAAAATCACCGATGTCCTAATACTTCTGCACACTGCTGATAGTGTGCAAAAGTATTAGGACAGGGGTGATTTTCCTAAAAATACAGAAATTGAAATACAGAGTGAAAAGCCAAACCTTTGTAAGAATTATTTAACTAAAAATGCCTCATAAAAGATAGTTCTTGTCCTATTACTTTTGAACAGCACTCTGTGTATGTGTGTGTGTATGTATATATATATATATATATATATATATATATATACTGCGATTGATAAATTGTCGCAATTATTTTATTTCAAAGCAAAAGGCTAAAAATTTATTTTGTAACAAGTATTATTTTCTTGTTAAAGCATTTGTTGAGTAAATCAAATAAAATTAATTAAATTGTTTATTTTCTGTCAATATACCTCATAAAAGATACTTCTTGTCCTAATACTTTTGCACAGTACTGTATATACTACGTGCGATTGGTAAATTGTCGCAATTTTATTATTTCAAAGCAAAAGGCTATTATACTAAATATTAAGTTTATTTTGCAACAAGTATTTTCTTCTTGTTAAAGCATTTGTTGAGTAAATCAAATAAAATTAATTAAATTGTTTATTTTCTGTCAATATGCCTCATAAAAGATAGTTCTTGTCCTAATACTTTTGCACAGTACTGTACATGTTAGACTGTAAGAAGTTTTAAAAATCTTGTTACATCACATGAAAAATCAGGTAGGGGAAAATCCAGGGTAATAACATGAAATGCTGTCTCGAATTAAACATCATCAGCAAAAACTGCTGCTCTGAGCAGTAAAATGATTGTCGTGAGAAGCAAAGACTTTCATGTGGTTAGATCACAGTTGCAGTTCAAAATTGGCAAAAAAGAAGCCTTAAAAAAATTTAAATTGTCACAGATGTCGTGGAGAACAGGTTAAAAAATTGGGACAAAAATTAGTGTGGAAATTAAAACATTTACAATCTTCCTCGAAGTTATAAAAATAAATGCTTTTTCACTTGTAAGTCAGTCAGCCTGAAGTCGACTCAGAAATGCCTGAATAACAACTTCTCTACGTGACATGACAACATCACTTCTTTGAGGGAAGTGCCACATCAGACGTCTTGCTAACGCCAGTAGCATTGACAAAACACTACTTACGCAACAGCACATAACAAGCAGTTGGCGAAAGAGCCAACCAAAGCTATCCTCTAATGCCCATGAAAGTGGTCAACCATAAACTGTGAGCTGGAATATTTATATATTTGTATGGACTTTCATCAAAATATAATAAATATATAATGAATTCTTATGTCTACGAACTCAAAACCACTGTCCTTGTGTAATAGAAATAAAAAAAACATGTGCCAAAACTGAGTTAAAACTCCAACCTTCCCCATGCAACAACAAAAATGGCCCTTTCATTCACCAAGCTCAAAAATCATCCTTTTCTCTCAAAGCTTAAAACTAACTTCCAGTAGCAAAAACAACGGCCTTTATTCATCGAACAACTTTTCTAAGACTCATAGCAGTTCTTTTTTTGGTGCTAACAATTCTCTGTAATTTTTTTCTTCAGCAGACTACAAACTCTTTTATAATTTGTTACAAAACAGTTAAATTGCAAGATTTTATTCAAAATGTAATACAAAAATCAGTTTCCATACCTTTATATACAAAAACTTTGCTGTAAATAACGTGTCCAATTAAATATTAGAAATACTTGTTCATTTTTTAAAATTTAACTTTGACAAACCAACTGACATGCATATTCAGCAGTAAAATATACGCTTGGAGGTTGATTGAGGTAAGATGTTCAAATCATCTCTATACAAAATTCTTCATGTTGCAAGATATGTCAAGCCTAGGCACATGCTGAAACGCATGGAACGAGCAAAAATAAATCTGAAAACTTTGTTTCAATGCTGTAGTTCTTACTGACGTGTCTACCATGAGTGGAGCACAAGGAGTGAGGGGCTGGGCTGTAAAGAAAGAGCAGCTCCCTGTATGACTAAGATGTCAGAGGAGTTGTTTTTGGTTGGAATCGTGGGAGGTGACTTGGTCAGATCTTGACAAGTGCCGGAAGGAGTAAAAATGACTTTTCAGGCATGTATTGAATTTTTGAAGGATAGTTTTTAGCTATGGTTTATGAACAAGTTGTAAGTCAATGTCTCTTCGTATGTTGACTAGAATGGGTTTCAAAAATGGTAGATAAATTGACTGGACACCATTTTCTTCAGATTTGAATCCAGTTGAATATCTCTGGGTTATTCTTGAGGGAAGGTGCAAGAAGATGGGCATCAGTTTGTAAACAAAGATTTACACAAAACTATTGTGTGAAATTTATTACAGCTAAAGAAATTCAAAATTTAACAAAAGAATCTTACATTTTAAAGTAAATCATTTGTATTAGAGTGGTGCCGGTATAGTATGTTACTTATCTCTTTGATCCTGCTATAGTATGTGGCCTAGCTCTTTGATCCTGCTATAGTATGTGGCCTAGCTCTTTGATCCTGCTATAGTATGTGGCCTAGCTCTTTGATCCTGCTATAGTATGTGGCCTAGCTCTTTGATCCTGCTATAGTATGTGGCCTAGCTCTTTGATCCTGCTATAGTATGTGGCCTAGCTCTTTGATCCTGCTATAGTATGTGGCCTAGCTCTTTGATCCTGCTATAGTATGTGGCCTAGCTCTTTGATCCTGCTATAGTATGTGGCCTAGCTCTTTGATCCTGCTATAGTATGTGGCCTAGCTCTTTGATCCTGCTATAGTATGTGGCCTAGCTCTTTGATCCTGCTATAGTATGTGGCCTAGCTCTTTGATCCTGCTATAGTATGTGGCCTAGCTCTTTGATCCTGCTATAGTATGTGGCCTAGCTCTTTGATCCTGCTATAGTACGTGGCCTAGCTCTTTGAATGTGCCCTACCTCAGTAAGAGTATACTAATAGATATAAATATAAGGCTATTTATTGAAAGTAATTATTTTCCCTAACCCTAGCTCAACTGTTATAATACTTCATTATAATAGTAAGCTATATGCTATACCTGTGACAGAATTTTGTAGGCCACATACTATACTGACACCATCACAGTTTTAACTTTTAAAATCCTTAGTTTTTAACTTACAGAATTTAGTATTTTATTCTTCTGTCCATTTTACAGTAAATTTAATCCACAGCACTTATGAAACATATGAAGCTGATTTGTGTCTTTAAAAACGCATACTTTCAAAAAGAATATATCCTTTTCTTTTTCCTTTCAGTTCAAGCATTAAGATCACTAATCCTAATGAAAATTGCTCCTCTGCAGCCTATGATATAAAAAGTAGTTTTATTATTTCACAAATTTAGACACTTATGTAAAATGTAGACGCTTGGAAACTTTTACTTCATTTTTTTTTTTTTTACGCTGCCATTGGTGGTACATTGGCCCGCAAACAGATATTGAATGATGGAAGAAAACAAACTCAATGTTTGTTGAAATATATTTGAAAACAAATATTTCCAAGTTTATTTTGTTAAAGAAAATACATAAACAAAAAGTTATAGTGCACTAGGCAAAAATGTTTCTGCATGCTCGTGTAGGGTGTGATATCCTGAGAAGGACAGTTTTGTAGATGATGGAGAACATTGTCCTGGAAAGGACAGTTTATTGCATATCGTTACTATTGGTTAGGATGGCTGTTGCAGTAGCCAATGATAAGCTGAAGTTCACTAGCTGGAACTGTTGCCGATAGCTGGACCCATGGCCTGGTTGTTGGCTGCCTTGGCTGGAACAGATATTACACTTTGATCCTCGCTATTTTGAGCGGAACGCATATATTTCATTGCTTAGAGATCTTTCTATAGCCTGAAACAGTTTTACAACAAAACTGGTTAAGTTTTTCTTTCGTTTGTTATTTTTTTGTTTTTGTTTTTGTCTTTTAAATGTGGGAATGCCAAAAGGATACGACAATGGAATTAATACATAATAAAATTTCAGATTGTTTTGTATTTTTCTTCTATTTTGTATCATTTTATAGCATAGTATAAATATCTCCTCTGCAAATATAGCGATTGGTAAATCTTTGCAATTTTACATTTTGAATTTTACGCATGCGCGTTGTTGTTCATTTTAACTGACTGCATAGTGTTGTTGTGAAGCACTGATTCATTGTTTTTGTTAGAAATAAACGAATTTACTTAAATTACAAACTTTGCTCATCACACACGCAAAAGCGAATCCGAAAACAAAACTCACGAAATTTCACACTTCAATGTGAAATGTTTTTCGGCCAATAGAAAACTAGAAAACATCTAAAAACAATAGAGTGAATTACCAAATAACTTTTTCAGAGTTCCAGAAAAGAAATAAAAGACGGAGCAAGCTCAACCTCCCCAGAAAGATAAGATGACAAGCGTAATTAACACGTACTCTTGACTAACGTGAAGCAATCACTATCATTGTCTCTATTTTTTCACTCACTTCTCACATCCTTCCTTTTCACCATTCACCCTGAGCAATAACTTCAAAGGCAATCCTACCCAACAATAAACGCACATACATACATACATACATACATTCCTGTCTACGTACTCATAATCTCACTCTTACAAGTTACTGCTACGAACTCTTGATACCCTTAACTTCTTAATACTGTTTCTCATTGAACATTAACATCTACCAATTCATGTTATTTTTTTCGTTAATAAATTTCTATTTAAACATACAAAACGTATACTTTTATTCTTCCACAAATTCGCCTTTTGATAACTTTCTGATGTTTCTGTGTAAAACCTGTAAGTTGTAGGAATTTTGGTTATGTTTGATACAAGACCAATTCAATAAACATTAACCTTCTCCCTCACCTCTACACTGAACTTCGACGTCTATAAAGGACACACAATGAAGAATCTCTTCTACCCTGGTGAACTCCGACGTCTAAAAAGAACATGCAATGGAAGAATTACTGAAGCTATAGGGAGATGGTTAATGTTTATCAATTCGACCCTGGAGTGATAAATAACCGAACTCCTTACAACTTATAGATTATTCGTAATCATCAGAAGGATGTTAGCAGGTTGGAATGTGTGGATTTGTGGAAGAATAAAAATATATATTTTGCATGTTAAAATAGAAATTTAATAATCGAAAAGAATAACATGACTTGTTAGAAGTTAATGCTCAATTAGAAACAATATTAAGAAGGGTAGAGTTTGTAATAGTCCTTGCAAGAGTGAGTTTGTGTACATATGTAAGTATGTATGAGTGTTGTTGTTGAATAAGTGTCTTTGAAGTTATCGCTCATGGTGAAAAGGAAGGAGGTGAGAGAGAATGAGAGAGGCAATAATAATGATTGCTTGACGTTTGTCAAGGGTACGTGTTAACTACGCTCATCTCATTTCATTTGACTAACGGTCAAACTTGCTCGTCTTTTATTTCATTTGGGAATTCACTCTCGGATGTGATTCTGGGCTTTCCATTCGACCGACAACCATTTCACATCGAGATGTGAAATTTCACAAGTTTTGTGTGTGTTAAGCAAAGCTTGTAAATTATAGAATTCGTTTATTTCTAACAATGAGTCAGATTTGAATTTTAAATTTAGAACTTGTTTTGTTCACTACATCACAACTAGAGTCAGCTGAGCACCATCTGTGACTAAAAGAGTTCACTATGACACTATTCACTCACCAGACATTTGTAATCTGCATGCTGTACAGCTTGGCATTAGCACCAGAAGCTCCAATACGAACATTTTAGGGAATTTGGGTGCTAATCTGTGACAGTGCAGGGGGGTTCAGAAAGAGTTGGATGAGTCTATTAATGATTACGAAAGTGTTTGGCATTATCACTAATGATGGGGATGTTATGCCTCAATTCACCTTACAACAGGGCCTCACACTCAATACAGAAGCCTACATGAAGTGCCTTGAAGTGGTAACGCTGCCCTAGGTTAAGAGGGTGACTGCTGGAAGATCTTATGTCTGGCATCAGGACTTTGTACCGTGCTACACTAGTAGGAGAAGCTAGTCATGGCTGTGAGAAAATTTCTACATCTGACCCCCTAACTTTCCAGGCGGCAACATCTTGTTTATTATGTGTGTAATGCAGTTGAGCCAGAAATCAACAAAATTCCTTGTAACATTAAAGTTGAGGTGAGAGCAATAATGATGGTAGCAGTTACCAATTTAAATAAGGAGACCGTCCAGAAGAGTTGCAGGAGAGTCGGAAGTTGTCTGAAGCCAATGGTGATTTTATCGAATACATTTTACTCTTTAGTTAGTATTTTGAGATATTTTTGTGTAATTTAGTTAAAATTGTTATTTTCATTTTTAACGTAATTTAGACAATTTTCCATCTCGTCCGGTACATATACAATTTCATGAGGTTTTAATTAGTATCTAGGTCTTATTCATGTCTAAGTTTGGTAAAATACATTTTTATCCTACTACCCTACTGGAGCGAGATGTGACACAAGGTCTTTTTAAGGTGTGGATCCGACCGTGTACGGACGGGCACAGGGACAAAAATTCGCCGGTTGAGCTTGCTCCAGTGACGACAATCCTTTAACACATTCGAAATTTCAAAATATCTCGGTTTTTGTTTTCCGTCGGCGATTCATGTCTTATGTAACTATTATTAAGGCTTAATAATTAAGCAAAAAACGTAACGCAAGTCGTTTTTTTGGCGTTGAAACACACATAAAAATTCTTGCAAAAATCAACTGTCTGATTTTAATGAAACTTTCAGGACTTATTCACAAATAAATGAAATTATATGCAATTATTATTTTTAGAAAATCTTGGTAGATATATTTTTTACATCTGTTACTCCCAACTTAAATTTATTGTATAAAAACTTCTCCAGAAATATATGGGATACATATTTTTTTTATTAAAATAAGCAGGAAAACACAATAGAACATTCTAGAGAAATTGGATCAAAACAGCAGTAGAATTTAGATTACATTTTTATATTTCTCAACCAATCAGCTAAAAACTTAGAATAAGAACATTCTAGAAAAATAGGCTTGGAAGTAAAATTAACACAAAAATATTTAGGCCCCAAACAAAATAATAAAATAATAAATCTGATTGGTCAGTAAATGTTTTCACATCCTAATGTTAGGAAGATTAGTTGATCCCCTATTAATGTATATAATACACACAGTTAGAAAGAAAAGAGTCATCAAGCAGTCACCCCAGCAGGCCATTAAGTCCGCATGACACCGTATACTTTGCCGGCCATGTCATTTCTTCCATGCCAAAAGTTCGTGACCTCGCTCCAAGGACCTTAAAAAGAATAAGCCGACAAACTTTCTTTGAGCAACGCGACACGTTGTCGCCAACTGTAACGCACCAAAATGTAAGTAGGAAAGGCTTATTTACAGACTCTGCCAATGTACACTTGTACACGTTTTTGGACAAAAATTAACTTCTTGCCAAGTTTATATTTCTCAAAAGGGCAATTTTAGAATCATGTATTTTGTTGGTTTACCATTTTATTTTGTCACGTAATAAATTGTTTGTTGTTGAATGTCCGTTGTAAATTATTCCTTCACTTTGCGCGATTGCAAAATAGAGTGTTGTATTTGTGGGGGAAATAATCAACATACAACCCAGCAAATACCAAATCCCCCACAAATACATACCAATTTCTTATTTATTAGTAAAGTTAAATGCGGGATTCATTGGGGAATATTGTAATTTTTAAAAATTACCATTTCATTTTTCCGAAAATCTGCTCCGAATAGTAAAATAAAAATGCATTACAACTACTACGCTATTTTTAATGTAGATAAAGTTTTAACTGATTTTATAAATAATTTTAGGATATCATATTCTGAAGAAGAAAAAATTCGATGAATAATGAGTTTTTATAAGAATTGTTTTCATTTTTTTCTTTGCTAATTAAAGTTCCAAACATCTTTTTAAAGTTATTCCAGTTACTGTGTCTTCGGTTATTAATTCATTAAAAATAGATTTTATTTACAAATCGAAAATTCTTAAGCTAAATACAATTTAGAATTAAGATTTTTAAAATTATTTCTAATTTTTCTTTTTATTATGTTAAACTGCACATTTTCTTTTTCTATGAAAACTTATAAGAGACTTAAAAGGTCACATGTTCCCCTTATGAAATATGTAAATTGTTTCAGATTGATTGATTCTGTTATCAATCAATCTGAAACAATTTGCATAACAAAGTTTGTTTGCTGTCAATGCCTACTTGAAAGGTCAACAAGTCAGATCTTTGTGATTAAGAAATACTTTTATTCTAAATTTCATGCCATAAACAAGTAATATTGTTTCAAATCAAATTAATTTAACTTTAAATTTGGTAATTTTCCAAAAATAACGAGTAAGAAATGTATATTTTATTTTTGCAAGATTTTTAAAACCGAGAATTAACTTTTGTTTACAAATGTGTCGATCAATCAAAAAATGACCGAATAATTGAAAATTTAAAAAAAATCTCTAAATTTTAGATTCCAGTGAATTTGTTTGAAATGCACCTGACTATTTCGATTCGTGAAAATAGTAAATTTTAATCATTTAGCTTTTTCAATTAAGCTAAAATAAAAGTTTCAAGAAAAAGGTTTTATTTTTAAAAATTCAATTTAAACTTAGGTACTGAAAATGGAGTGGAGGTACTTAAATCCTACGTGTATGGCACAACTCGGAGTTTCATGCGTTATGCATTCATCAGGTGCATATTTCGATTTATGCTTCACTTTATGCAACACCGGACTTACCGAGAAGACAGATTGATAATCCTTCGCAAAACTAACTCACCAAAACGAATAAACTCAGAAAGAATCTAATATAAATTTTGGAATACCACGTCTTAACATTACCACCATAACTGACGCTAAAGTCGTAAATTTCTTAGGTGTTATCTTCGGCCTGAGCAATGGTCTGTACCAACCGTATACTAAGGACTTGTAGCCGTAAGGAGATGGCTAATTTTTATTTGATTCGGTCTTGTGTCGGACATAACCGACCACCCTACAGCTTACAAGTTTTATGCAGAATTATCATCAGAGGTTGGAGATTGTGTGAATTAGTGTGAAATAGTGACAGAATAAAATATACATTTTTCATGTTAAAATAGGAATTTTTTAAAAGCAAAGAATAACAAGAATTCGTAGAAATTAATATTCAATGAGAAAGTTAAAGGTATCACGAGTTGTAGAAAATGTTCGTAGTAGTAATTGTTGAAAGAGTATATGTATATGTACGGATGTATGTATTCAGTAGGAATGTCTTTGGATAGAGAAGAAGTAGAACGAATCAGTACACTGGGAAAGAAAGAGAAAGAGAACAAGGTGCGACCTGACCTTATCTCCGGGTCGATTTAAAGTTGAAGTTAAATTTTAGTTTTGTCTTTCTCGCTGCTCTCATCTGACTGTCTGACTGGTGCTGATCTCAGCCTTTTATTGTAATTTACATTTTCTCACTGGATTGCTAAATCTTCTGGGTCTTGCATTTCACTCTCATTGGTTAGAAAACCATTTTAATACCGACTTTCGAAATCTGGTTTCGACTTTTTCTTTAAGCACATGGTCAATCCTTTTTCTATTTGGGGAAAAACCAGGATTTCACGCGAATTTTTGTAAAAGTGAAGAAGAGAGTTGATTTTAATTCTTAATTTCCTATCCACTACAGAATCACATAAACGTACATACATCAACAGGGAATCAAATCACCCCAAAGAATCACAAACAATTTTCACAAAAATCCATCCAAATTCGTTTAAGTACCAACTTAATAAGTAAATTTTTGACAATTCTAAAATTAAATGCATTAATGCTTTATAAAAAAATCACTACTTTAAAATACTCAGTTAAAAACAAGGTGGGCAGAAGTAAGCACAACTCACGTAAACATAACATTATTTGGTTTCGTTTAACCAACCCTTCAGTCGTAACATCCAAACTAACATTGGTAAACTCTTCCTTAACTTAATTCACAAACATTTCTCCCATTCATCCACACGAAAAGATCTTCAACAAAAACAATGTTAAAGTCAGTTATAGTTGCGTTATAGTCAGCGGATGTGGTTGTGGTGCATTGGATATCGGCTCGGAACGAGAAATCGGGGAGCCGAGTTCGAATTCCAGCTGAATTCATTGCATTCACTTACGCGCAAATACCCTTGGGAAATGTATTAATCCGTCTATTCCTTCCAGTTATGGGTTAAATAACAGGACAGATTGGGTTCTATAGCCTTGGATCGGCAACCAGTCTACCGCAGAAAGCAATGGCAACCTACTGAGGGAGAATATTCTGCCTCGTCAGTCATGTCTCTTTCGAGACATGATCGCCCAAGTGTGTATCACGTATGGCACTTAACTGACTGATAGTTGCGTTAAAAAAATATTTAACAACATAATGCTATGATATCAAATAAATATTTGGCCCACATAAACATCCGTCACTCAACAAATAAGAAAAATGACTCTTCGAAAAATAATTGTAAATGCCGAAAAATTAGAAATTAAAAAACTACAACAAACCAAACCAATTATTACCTGGAATATCTTAGCTAAATCCAAACCTCACAACGTAAAAGTAGATAAATTTAATCTATGCCTTTTAGAAAAAATTGTCATTTTAAAACCATATCAAGAATCCTAATTTGCTTAATAGAAAAATTGGTGGACCTGAAGGAGACTACCACCACCTTTAAATTTGTTGTTTTCATGTGTGTTTTTTTTTTGTTTTTTTTGTTTTTTTTTTTACTTTTTTCAGTGCAATCTTATCGATTATACCCTAAACTTTCCGATTGACAAAAAAATTTTGAAAAATTTCAATATTTCAACAATTTTAGGGGGGAGCTCAGTTTTTCATACAACATTATAGTAAATCGATCCTCCATTTTGGAATCACTCGCCGATTCAACATTACCACTATGGTGGAGTTTCTTATCTATTCTTTTCCCGTTAGTAGCGGGAGTCCGTTCTAGTGAAGGGTTAGTTGTATACTGTTGCAGGTTAACGGAATTTGGCTTTGTGGTAGATAGCCCACTATAAGTCATAAAATGATTTATAAAATCAAGAAAGGCAAATTGAGTTGAAAATAACTTTCTTATATATACACATATCAATTAATGTTTTACAATTAAAGTAATAACTGGAAGTATAGGTCCAACGGAGGTTAAAATGTTCATGGCAAATAATAAGCTGAAAGAGAATTAAGGCTTAGGAATGTGGGGAGAGCGTAAATGAGGAATGTCTTTGATGTAGTCGCTCCTTATGTCAGTAAGTAGTTTTGAGACAGGGTAGAAGGAAAGAGGCAAGCGTAGTAGCCACTTGACTTAGGTCAAGGGGATATTGATTACACTTTTATCCTGAGGTCTGCC
The DNA here is from genome assembly GCA_037127315.1 of Ascarosepion bandense. Classification (NCBI taxonomy): domain Eukaryota; kingdom Metazoa; phylum Mollusca; class Cephalopoda; order Sepiida; family Sepiidae; genus Ascarosepion; species Ascarosepion bandense. The sequence goes on from JBBBDQ010001734.1 coordinate 3,967,345, forward strand.
TGCTGGGGTCTGTCTGTATCTGCTTTTTATATCTGCTTTTTGGATCACAGCCCCTCGTTGTGATTTCACACTTGTATTTGATTCTGGACTTCTCATTGGCTGATAAATAAAATTTGCGTAGGCTCGCGAAATGGAAATTTAATATTTGATTAATTTTTATTTTTTCAACCGGCACATCTGCACGAACCCGGATGCGCATGGAACGACTTTTGGTCATTTTCCTTTTTGTTGTGAGATAGCAAACATCCGGTCCCTCGCTTTTGCTCGGTCGGTATCATCACACCACCACCTGTAAATAGGTTGATTATCAGTTGTTTTTTTTTGGTTTTTTTACTTTTTTCTTGGAGTTTCTGATGAAGATGCCATCGTAAGAACTGAAGAAAACTTGAAAATGACAAAAACAAGAGCAACAACTCATCCTAAAAAAACAAAAACAAAACAAAGCGACCCTAACGCGAGTGATTCCAAAATGGAGGATCGATTTACTATAACGTTGTATGAGAAAGTGAGCCCCCACTAAAATTGCTTAAATTTTTCAATTTAAATTTTTCGTAATCGGAAACTTTATGTAATAACCGATAAGACTTCGCTGAAAAAAATTTTTAAAAAAATGAAAAACAACAAATTTAAAGGTGGTGGTAGTCTCCTTCAGGTCCGCCGAAAAAGTTATTTAATGACCACATGCTGTCATAGAAAAAATACGTACTTAAATTCTTAGACCCAGATTAATATCGATTCATTTATACATTTGTCTTTTTCTTTTCCCCTTTCTTCATTACCTCCCTTTCTTTCTTTCTTTCTTTCTTTCTTTCTTTCTTTCTTTCTTTCTTTCAACCATTATAAATTAAACCCTTTTGACTTTTACTCCTTACATTTTTTTAATTTTAATTCTAAATTTTACTTTTTAATTCTTAATTTTTATTTTTTTTAATTTTAAAATTTTATCTACTTCTAATATTTTAGATTTTTACGTTTTATAATTTACGTCCCTTTGATTTCTTCTCCAAGTATTTTATTATTTTAAATATTTTTTAGTTTATATTTAAAATTTTAATCTTAGGATATTAAAATTTTTATCTACATGTAACCTTAGGATATTTAAATTTTTAATCCTGTTATTAAAAAAAAAGTAACTTCAGAAGATTTAATTCCCATGAACATCGAGTGAACCTTAAATTCAATTCATTAAAATGTCAGTTTGAAATATGCACCTGATGATTGCTTGAAACTCCGAGTTTTGCCATAGACGTAGAATAATATATATATTATAGTGGGGTATCTTATCTATTATGTTGTAGTGGGAGTCCGTTCTAGTGAAGGGTAATTGTATACTGTTGCAGGTTAGCGGAATTTGGCCTTGTGGTAGATAGCCCACTATAAGTCATAAAATGATTATAAAATCAAGAAAGGCAATGTGAGTAGAAAATAACATTTTTATATCTACATATTAATTTATGTTTTACAATTAAAACAATACTTGTATATAAGTCCAACGGAGGTTAAATGTTCATGGCGAATAAAATGCTGAAAGAGATTTAGGCTTAAGAATGTCTTTGGTGTAGTTGCTCCTTAGGTCAGTAAGTACTTTTGAGACAGTGGAGAAGGTAAAAAGGTAAGGGAGGCGAACATAGTAAGCCACTTGACTTGGTCATGGGAGGTACTGATCACACTCGTCTGTGTCCGTCTTTTTGTCTCCTTCGGTCTGTCTGGTGGGTGCTTTCTGTCTCGGCTTTTTATATCTGCTTTTTGGATCAAAGCAGCTCGTTTTGGGATTTCACACTTGTATTTGATTCTGGGCTTCCCATTGGCTGATAAATAAAATTCGCGTAGGCTCGCGAAATGGAAATTTAATATTTGATTAATTTTTATTTTTCAACCGGAACATCTGCGCGAAACCCGGATGCGCAGCTACGACTTTTGGTCATTTATCTGGTCCATCGCTTTTGCTCGGTATCATCACAATATCTATCTCAGTCTTCTATCTATCTATCTATCTATCTATCTATCTATCTATCTATCTCAGTCATCTATCTATCTATCTATCTATCTATCTATCTATCTATCTATCTCTCTCTCTCTCTCTCTATATATATATATATATATATATATATATATATATTGATTGGTTGTTTAATACTTAGCTTTTGGTCCTAATAGGGTTAGACCAGTACACATTTGTATTAAAAAGTGTTCGATACAATTATATTGTAGAACTTTTGAATATTTTCCATTTTTAAACGAGTTATTTAGCTACCCAGGTTTCTACTATGAGTGGTTTCTTCAGACGATTTTTAATAACTGATTTTATCTTTTACCGTTTTTCTTTTTAAGAATGCTCTGGTAACGGTGTTTTATTTGAACGTTCATAAATTCCCTGCCACTTGAACGTTTAAATAAAACACCGTTAAAAGGGCATTCTTAAAAAGAAAAACGGTAAAAGGTAAAATCAGTTATTAAAAATCGCCTGAAGACACCACTCATGGTAGAAACCTAGGTAACGAAATAACTCATTTAAAAATGGAATATATATATATATATATATATATATATATATATATATATAACATACAACACTTGGTATATAATCCAGGTAAATTCCGATAGAGACGAACTCAAAAGAACTAAAAGTTAAATTCATTTATTTAATTTAGGGTAATATAATTTAGAAAATGTTTTTTGATATACTGTAATTTCAATGGGTAATACATATTTCACCGCACAATGATGAACTGTAGTCTGGTCAGACCCAAATGATACAACAGTTGATCTTCAAAATACCCCCTCCCACAATATATATATATATATATATATATATATATATATATATACTTACACACACACACGACAGCTATTTATTTGGTTGAAAACCACTGAAAATCATTTTTTAATTTGATTTCTTTTCTTAAATGGAGCACTTGAAAACCACAAAAAATACGATATATATCTAAACACAAAAAATAAATTATTTGATAATTGCTTAAAAAGTCGAAAGCGCTTAGGAGACAACAATTTAGGTTCAAATTCTCCCTGAAAAGCAACAAATAGTAGAAACTGTTGAAAATTCAACAAAGAATTTTCACTGGTTTTAAATTAAACTTATGTACGCATACAACAATGTGTATAGGATAAAGTTTGATAAATTAGGCAAATTCGAAAACAGTTTTATTGACGTGATTACACGCTCCGCCATTGTTAGATAGTCTCCCTCAGATCAGAAAAAAAAATGAAATATGTGTTTGTGCTTCAGTATTATATCGTTAATACTTTTTTCCGCTAAGCTGAAGTCCTCTGGACAGGAGGAGAACAGAATTATGTGACTTCTGTATAAAAAAAATAACCTTATTTTAATTTGTTGTGTTCTTGAATTGAACAGAAAACATCACAAATTAAAATAACGTCTACAACTATTATACTGTCAACTTTTGTATATGTAATAAAATGCGAAGTTAGAATTTAACCCATCCATTTTCACAATCACTTGTATAATCAGTATCAACATTTCTTATAATTTTTGTTGGCTATGGGATAGGTAAAAAGCTCAAACGACAAACACACACACAATTTGCCAGAAATAAACTTTTTCCCGGTAAATGTATAATAAATATCTGTGAATCATTTGGAAAATTACATATCTATTTGATGGAAATTTCATTTATCAATTTATTACGTTTTGTTGAGATTTGAACAAGTGGACAGGGAACAGTACGCCGGAAGAAGGAACGTGAAGGTTAGAGAGACGGCGGGGGATAGGGGATGGTGGTCAGGTGTTGTGAAAGGGGAAAACAAGGAAAAATAAGACAAGATTTAACAACAGTAAAAAAAAAAAAAGATGAAAAATAAAAATCCCCAATAAGAAGAGAATGAAAATGTGATAAAACTGAGGTAAGCGAGCTAAAAGAACGGGCATGTGGTAGAAAAACTCGAAAAGAAACCTATAAGTGGAAAAATCAGTGAAGGCTGTAGTCATTCTTTATTTTCAACGTTGAGCAAACGGGTCTGGGCGTGGGAATCTTCGTAAGTGAATGTGGGAGAAGAAACGGAATAAGATCGTTTTTGGCGGGGGTAGGGGACATCAGAATAGAAATATGGGGACAGGAGAAGGTGGCGGCACAACCGAACTGGTCTGGTCCAACGGAAGAAAAATAGAATAAAAGTTTTATTTGTAGCTGCCGAGAGATGGAAGCGAAGGGATCATTCGACAGGGTTGGGTGGGTAGGTATTTTAGGGTAGGGACGAGAGTCGGGTGCAAACTGGCCGTCTGTAAAGCCCACGGCTGTGAATCTGTGTGTGTGTCTTGTTGCTTACCTCTATGACATTGAGCTGGTCATGTGCTCCCCATCTCTGACCACCACCCCAACCCTTCCATCCCTGACTTGTTTTCACTCACCATCACCCGGACTGGTCTTCGGCAGATATATATCTGCTGCCATCCATTGACACTCTTTTGCATACATCATCGCTGAATTCTTAATAAATGTAACGGTCGTTGTCAGAAAATGTTCCAGTAAGTAGCCACGGACAGGTCTTTCTAATCTGAAGCCCATGACTGAATCTAATGTGCAAAAGAATTCAAATATGACATATTTCCAATGAATACCTTTTTCTCATTGGTCTTCTCATCAATCGCTTTCTCTCTAATAAATCCTCCCTTTTTACATTTCCTTTCACTCTCTCTCTATTAATTCATCGCCATCTCTCTTTCTCTCTCTCCTCTGTTTATCACGCTTGTCCATTAGTACATTGTGGAATTTTTCTAACTCCTTCAATTTTTGAACACCTTGTATTTCCCATGTATATATATATATATATATATATATATATATATATATATATCTTTTTCTCTGCTCCATAAACATTATTTTTCTCGATTTATCAATCCTTCCCTCAGTGAATCACATTTTTTCCAATTAAAGATATCTTTGTCTTACTTAAACTCTCCTTCTCTCTGCTTCTCACCTTTTCTGAGCATACATCTTTCTCTCTCTCTCTCTCTACTTCTTTCGATATCTTTGTTCTTTTTTTTAAAATGCACTTTCTGCATTACTCATACTGTCTTCAACTTTTTATCCTCAAATATCCACTTCTCTTTTAAGTTATTATAACTGTTCCAACTGCAGCTGTTACTCTTTTTGTTGTTCTCCAGTTTGCCTCTCTTC